>FR990132.1:9088884-9688884 GCA_905404295.2 Ochlodes sylvanus | reverse complement strand
CCTAATGGATTCACACACTGTTTAGTGCTGCAATTAATTTAGTAATTAAAAAGTAAATTTTATTTATTAACGCAATTAGATCCTAATATATATTTTTAAAATTTTTGTCTGTTTCGCTGTTCGTTTGTACCCGTTTATCTCGAAAACGGCTTGACCGATCTGGATTCGGTCAACTGGATTCGGTACACTAGAGTATTTTTGTATGCTTGGGGTTGAAAGTTTATCTTTGTTTCATTAAGTATTATTGTTTTTTTATACGTTCACTAATAAATGAAATATGTTAAGTTGAAGAACGTTTCTAAACATTTCGAGAATAGCTACTAAGGCATAGGTTCCGCGAATCGAAGCGAGGGTCGTTCCTAGTTCAGTAATAAAGTAGTAGGGTAAAATATCGGTTTGCGTGTTTAGGATTAGTTAGACGCTTTCTAGGCGTTATGGCGTTGGTAACATTGATTTATGCGGTCCGCGTATGTTTCGTTGCGGGTTCTACTTGTAGTTCGGAAACGCGGGGAGATTTATGAAAATATGTAAATTCTACGTTAACATTACCGTTTCATGAAAATATGTAAATTTTACGTTAACATTACCGTTTCTTACATTGCACGCCTCGGATTTCCCAATAAAACGTCAGAAGTATTCAAGTGGCAATTTCTTTACTTGCGACAGTAGCTTATAACACTATATAATATAACAACGCATGTTAAATTTTTCTTTTTACTTTTTTTTCAAATCATGTTAATTGATTGCGTCAGCTACATATATGTATACATCTATAACTAACTTTTTGCTTAAATAGGCATCTACCGTAAGGGATTGATTGCCAGTTTCGCTGCAAAAAACGGAAGCGATTAAGAAATATCTTTGCAACTTCCTATGTTCAGGGATTAGGTACTTATAATTCTTCTTCTCAACCCATATCTGTCTACTTACTAGACTGGCCTAGATTTGTAGATTGGTAGACTTCCCACACCTTCGAGAACATTATGTACGATTCTGAGGCGTGCAGGAATTTAACTCAGCCCCCTGTAAGGCAGTCCAAAGTTCAAATCACTAGAGTATTTACTACTTAGAACTAGAATACAAGATCGATATCTATTGCATCTATTACCCAATTATAAAGATATACAGTTATAATTATACTTTTATTTCTACTCTGTGGTCACACAAGCGACACGTTCCGTATTGTTCGACGTTTATCTAGTAATGTGAACAAAAGACTTGCCAGGGTTGTACAATGTACAATATGTACATGGTTGTATTCAATAGAGGGAAAAATAAAGGCGTTTCTTAGAATTTCTGGCCGTGATAAGGGTGACAATGAGACGGCGTCGCCGCTCCGTCTCGCTTGCGAAGTGGAAAACAGAGCTTTTAAAATACAAGCAGCTTTTTAAGTTAGGTGTCATACTCGGCTAATGTGTGGAATGTTTATTGGATGCCTCTTATACTTAAATTATATTTAAGCAACTTTTCTTACCTCCATTTTGATTTACTATTTTTTTTATAAATGTTCATAACCTAAAATGTTTGACGTTTATAATTCTAAATAACTGAAATTAATGTTTAATGTCAATTAATATTCAAATTGTATTTGGGAATAAACAAAGAAGAAATTGAAAAGCGAGGAAGAAAGCAATAAGAAAACCATTCCCTTCGCAAATAATCCATTTATGTAATGAAAATTTACAGTAAGTGAATTATAAAATGATGTCTTGGAGTTCGCAGCCTTATCTAATATTTTATTCTTTGGCTAGCGGTTTTGTAGAAAATTAAAAACTCAAAAGAACTGAATCAAGTAGAACAAAGAAACAAAATACAAGCATATTGTGTAATTCACACAATATGCTTGAAGTGAATCCTTAAAAAAAACGAATACTGTCAGTCCAAATATTGATGTTTTGCTTTGCTTACGTAAGCCGCTAATTTGCCGATGCTTCCTATCTCATTTACTCCCATCGCGTCATATCCGTTTCATCGAATTCCAAATCACAACGATACTATAGAAGTATTCACATCAAAAAACTCAAGATCATTCACAGACGCAGCTCTAACAAAACGCTGCGTTGCTGGCTTGATGCCCTGAAGTATTTGTGTGCCCAGTGTCGCGGTCACGGTCGTTCTACTAATCGATACTGGGTTTCTTTACCACGACTGGGGCCCAACTCTGCTAATTTATAAATACTCCAATTGCGTCGTGTCGGGATAGTTTGATTACGTCCATCAAATGCGTCAAATTATTCCTTTACGGCGCTATTGAAGCTTATATAAATTAGGAGACTTGAGCCGCAGTACACATATTTCCTCGCAGTATTCTTAATCACGTTTTTTATAATGACTTAAGTATTTCTTTTGTCATTATAAAAACATGAACCTGTAGCTTTAACCCAAAAATGGCCTATTGTATGGTACAAGTGTCTCCTCATAACCCGCCTAAAGAATACTTGCTAACACGTTGCTAAAGTGCGTAACGAATTTAAACGCCCTCCGAAGCACGACAACGCTTTAGAAATTTTTGCACAAACACCATTAACTTAACAAACACACAAATAATTTAATTTTTTAGCAAAGTATATTTAACTAATTATTTCTTTTAAGCCGCACGTATGTACAAAGATTTATGTAAGTCGACGTCCTATAAATTCTCCGGAGGCGGAGTGGTGCGTGCACAACAAAGTCTGGTTGGTACTTTTATTTGAAGATAACCTAATGTTAAGCGATGCTATGTGAAGCTATGTTAGTGAAGCGAAGTGAGGGCGAGTTACTAGTAAATCATAATTTGATTACTTAAAATCTAAACACGCGAACACAACGTCGGCGCCGCCAGATTACAACACAAAAGCAAATACTAAGATAACATCTATTAATTTTGAACGCGACAAGATTATGGAATGTTTGCGGAGATGCCGAGATCTCCTCAATAACTTCTGTCACAACTTTAATGATGAATGTTATAAGTTTCGTCACTTGAACGCACCTACATTTTCTCATCAATCACGGCGTATTCTATCACGACACAAAAGTAATTTTGGCTATTACACACAGGCTGGCCGCAGATAGTATTGGGAATTGTTTTGCGGGGAAGTTTCTTAGGGACCAATCATCAATTAACGAGGAGGTCGAGTGATAACGTGGGGGAAGAGTTATAAGTTTCGTGACGTCATATGTATCTCAAATGCTTAAACTTTAATTTTAATCTCCATCCACAACATAAATAGTCTTATCAATAATTACAATTAAAACTCTTATCACAATTATTCTATTGAATTGCAAAATATAAGACGTCATACCAGGGTCAGAAATTAGTGATAACGATTGCTAAGGACTGATTTAATAACATCGTGAAATTCGTGTAATTATTTTAGAAACCACTTCAGATTTCTTAACGACCCCGTAGCCTAGTTGATAGTGGCCGTGCCTGCGAAGCGAGGGTCCTGGGTTCAATTCACGACCGGGGTAGATATTTATGTGACAGATAAATATTTATTCTCGGGACGTAGGTGTTACTGATGTGTTATTTGTGTTATCTATGGTACCCGCGATACAGTGAATCCTAGTGCAGGGGTGTGTAAGGTTTTATTTCATATTATTATTTATTATGTTAGTTGGAAATAGTTGGTTTTCTGTTTTATCGGGAGAAGATATTTGCGTGCATATACTGAGTCTATAGCCAAAGTGAATGTCGATAATCTTGTTGAAAGCAATAAATATTTGGTCGTTATAATAATCATATATTTCAATTTTATTTATTGGATTCCAAGTACTACGCTAAAGAACTTGTAGTTTTAAAATAAGATGTATAGGAACCCTATTCAAGAGCGTTATGAAAAGACTGGCAGCCGCAGTGGCTGGAAGGAGTGGTAACAACTTCAGTTATATTTATTTTGCATTCGTTCCCGTCTCGGTACAAGCTCTACATTTTGCGAGACTCAAATAGCTGTTTGTATAAAGCAGGTAGACACATGTTAAATTCAACGCCAATAATAGAATATATAAGAAGTAATAGTAAATTAAATTGAACAGGTATTTTAACAGTTTAAAAATTGTGAGGTAACTGCAAAAATTGCATTAACTAATTATTCTCTTTTATTTAATTTCATTTATTTAACAACACACAAAATGTGTCACAGTGTTTTATTTTAATCATTACCAAAATTTTAATTGATTTACTTCCGAAAAATATTAAAATTTTAAATTAACGTTGCCATTGGGAAAACATTATTTATTATCAATGTTATTTGTAATATTATATCGGAAACATTTAGTCTAAATTAAAAAAATATATAGTGATAATGGTTCTGTCCGGTCAAATTTATGGTTCTTATCTGTACCCTGATCGTGTCCTAACGAAAGCGTAAATAGCGTTTAGTTAAGCGTAAAAAAAATTCAAGTTGCCAAAAATATATTTTATGGTATTTTTTTTGCATATACTTACATATGTCGCATGCTGTGCAATTGCGAAATAAACGCAAAAGCTCTACCAGACTCCAGGTTCCAGATTCCCACATTAATACCTAAAATATGATACTTTTATGATTTCAACGTGCCAAAAATATGTTCCCTAAATTCGTCATTAGCTCTCGAACTATAAATTCCCTATGCGGATTTCCACGTTTTTTTGTCCCTTCCAACTTGGCAACATTTATCATACTCTCCATTTTCATCATGACCGCAACGCAAATATAGACTAACGGTGCAATATTTCATCTTCACGAATTCCATCAATTCAAATGACTTCAGGTACGGAAGAGATTGAACCGGCTCAGGTGCGGGCAAAGGGCGCGACGTTAATGTATTTTCAACCCCGGGGAGAGATTCTTCGTAATCTTACGTTAGCAAAGACTTGTGCAACCTCAGTATCGGAAAATTTATAAAAAAAAACATGTTTGTATGTTGAGAAACCCTTTTGGATTCATGCTCAGAAATTATTGTGCATAATTTTCTGGAATTACAACTATGGAGAGACCTGTGCTCAGTATAGTGGACCATTAATGGGTTGAAGTTGAAGCCAACATCTATGGATAGAAGTAGAAGTAACTAACCGCGTGTATAGCAATATATTTATACCGTATTGAAGTGTATCAATATGTAGATATGTATTGAGTTGAGATGTATTAACCTGTTCAACCAAACAAACTCTTCAGCTTTATAATACTGACGCTTTTCGCTTGATATTATGAAAAGGTTAGCGTGTATCTTGCGTTATTCGGTCATGTGTCCGGTTCGGCTAAAAGATCTTCTCCAAAATTCTTGCTCTTTTGGTAGGGGAAGCAGCGATATTACCAACAAATAACCCATCGAATACGAAAAGCATGTCACGCTAATGTATTCCCGGTTCGTCGCCTCCAGGGGGATATTCGTTGCAACCTCGCGTCACGTCAAGAATACCGTAGGTAGTATACAAATATTTTTTATTCTTATAGAATATTCTGTTATATGCCCGATCATTTATTACAAGCTTTCCTCCTACGGCTTCGCCCGCGTGAAATTCGGTTAAATCGCGCCTTTTAATGGAACTCGACAGCGCTTTTTCTTCTGACTTTCCAAAAATCCTTTCCTAGTGCTGCACTTGCGTCACTTAAAGAACATATACATACAATTTCAAGTGAATCCATTGAAGAAATAAAAAGTATAGATAGGATAGACTCTGGAGTCTTTGTAGGACCCATGGATGAAAGAAATTTTACCATCACACTGACTCAGTGACTTCTGGTCGTAAAATGGGTTAGGTTCTATAAAATGTAAGTCCTGCCTACCTGCGAAAACTTCTGAATTATTCCATTGACGACCCGGATGGCGCAATGGTTAACACGCCGGATCGTCGTTCCGAGGGTCCTGGGTTCGATTCCCAGCGAGGCGGAAATTTGAATGATGAATTTAAATTTCCGTTCTTGGTCTGGGTGTGTGTGTTGTCCATGGCACCCACGACACAGGGAATCCTAGTGTGGGGCTATGAGTGTGTAGCGTTATTTATTATTATTATTATTATTTATTATAGCACCCTTTAATTTCTACATTGCTTTTTTTAAATCGTCTGTTTTAAGTCTGAATGCAATCAATTTAATAAATAAAATGAAAACTACTGCGCCAAAACTATGGTAATTTTTTGTGGGACCAAATGGCAACCACGTAAATCGGATCATAAATCTCAGAATAATCGTTATACATACATAAAAAAATACCAATTGAATTGAGAAGCTCCTTCTTTTAGAAGGCGGTTAAAAAGATGAATTTATGCAAAGCAATACAATCGGAGTTGAGACAAGGTCTAATGAACGACCCGTTATTAGTTATTAGTTTACCGAAACAATTACCTACTTTGAATTTAGAATAAAGGAATGTTTACTTGTTATTGAAATAATCGTAACAAAAAGACCTAGCAACGTGATAAAATATCCGAAGTGAAATCGTTTGTAATAAATTAATTTTCAATTTCGTGAAACATTTGACTTTTCGTGAAACATTTGACTTTTAACGTGGGTTATATTTTTCTATGTTGTTATTAAATATTTGAAAGGTTATTATGATTCGTTGGAAAAGTAGACTGGTAAACCCTCCATGTATGGGGGTCGAGGACATAGCCCCCCGCCAAGAATAAAATAACCTACCTAACTCAAATACAAGGATACTTGGATAGGGCCAGGATTAGACATTATTATTTACTTGTCGGATCGTAATTTACGTTATGTTTAGTGTCCGCGATGATAAAAGTTTAAAATCATATGTTATGAGTCACGTTATATTAGGTTACACTTTTTACAGTGAACAATCGAAATATTTGTAACTGAATAAACATTATAAAACCGCTTGGTTTTATAATGGTTGTCTTGGTTTTATAAAACCGCTTGGTTTTATAATGTTTATTTTGTTTGTTTGCTTAAACATTTCGATTTTTCAACGTGAAGTAAAGCTAAGCACAATGATTGATTAAACTTTCACGCCATACATTGGTAATTAGTCCCGTTGCTTATCTTTCTCGCCCGTCCGATCCCGAACCAATTTGTCTTCTTGACTAATCAGCAGAGAAATGCGGAAGCGTCCCTTTTCTCTCTTTGTTAGACTATTATTAATCCCAATTTGCCGTTAGCAAGAATCGGACTTCTTTCTCGACGTTGATGTATGGAGTTTAGAGAAAAGAAAGGAATTTAAGAGTTAACAAAGAAATATTTGGATATCTAGTTTGTTACTTTTATTTTACTGAGACGATAGGCGATGTTTATGCACATAATCATCAGGATCGAACCTCGATCAGGACTACATTCCATGTCAACCACAACAATACACTTTTTAAAAATAAACCGTGGACTTTCCAGCAGGACTCTGCACCTGGTTACAAGGCACGAACTACCCAAGCCTGGCTTGAAACAAACGTTCCAGACTTTATAAGAGCTGAAGGCTGGGCTCATCTAGCCCAGACCTCAACCGTTTAGACTTCAAATTATGGTCAGTTTTAGAGGACATGGCCTGCTCTAAACGACACGGCGACATTGAGTCTCTTGAAAAATCTTTGGAGTAAGCAGTGGCGAAATTTCCCTCGGAAACAATGCGTAAATCCATACATTCGTGGCCAAACAGATTAAAGGCCAATAATTAATAAAATAAAATAATTAATTAATTAAAGCCAACGATTTTATTTTTTATTTTTTGCTGAGACTAATAAATATCTAGGTATAAATATTAATAATATTATATTACTTAATTAAAAAAATGCATTTTCATTTGTAACAGAACTTATGGACTAGGTATGTCTATAGATACGAGTAAGCAGTACCTTTTTACAACTTTATTTAATTCACTTTCTAAATCTGTTATCCGTGTACATGAACTTCATAAATAAATACTTTTATAAATGCATTTTCACTGTGTATGTCTGTTCTTATTGCAATCATTCGCTCCGAGAATCAAAGCTTATACGTATAGTCCTAAAGTAACCTAATTTTAACTTCACAAGAACGTATATTAAGCGTATTATAGTGACGACCTACATCTTTTTGTTACTCCTGGCTGTATGAAGGAAAGTTGGGACTTTTCCCTCGCTCCCTTTTTTCCACAACGTAAAGTTTTTGCAGCGAAAAATAAACGCTACGTTAAATGGTGTCGAGCCAGTTTGAGCTTTGTTACAACAAGCCGGCGTATGGTCAACATTGGGCACATGTAACTTTTCACCAAACTCATATATCATTTTGAGTTCTGTAAGGTTGAGCCAAAAAAATATGCCGAGCTAAATTGCCGCATTACAGTGCGGAACTCTTACATTGTAATATGTAACTTATTTGACATTGTTAAATTTTTGGCAATTATTATCTATTTAATAGAACGCTAATTATTATATATTAGTGACTGACAGACAACGCTCAGTCGAACCTAGTAGACTTAGAAGCAGTAAACTTTGTACAGGGGTTCACTTTATAATAAAAAAGGGATAGGGGATAAAAAGAAAAGATTTTTGAATATTCATCCCTTATAGTGGGGACTAAAGTTTGGATAAGTATAACAAAATGGTTCGATTTTCTCGAAGATCGGAATTTACCGTTCTTAACAGAGTACTCCCCTCTTGACGGTATTTGCGCGGAAGAAGTAGAGGGCAGCATCTTGTAAGTTTTATAACAATGGCCTGCTAGCTGATGGCCTGTCACTTGGTAATAGGCTAGAAGAATAGAAGATATGTACTGTATTTTCATTACAGCTACATGCCGTAGCTTCAACCTTCAACCAATTAAAGGGAATGAGTCTCTCCACATAACTAACAAGGCCTAGAGCATACTCCACCACGTTGATTTAGTTCGGATTGGTGGAGCTAATTTCTACGGTAGTATAATGGCCAATATCCCCGCCTGTCTAAATGCTGTGATCGTGCAATAGTGCATGCAGGGTTTAGTCTTATACAAGATGAGCAATCGAAACATTTGAAAATCATGTTACTGTTTTAAGTCGTAAAATTTAAACCCTTTCAAAGTAAGTACACAATTCCCTATTAATATTAACTTATTTATTTACACAGCAATTGGTCCCTCGAGTCATTTCGAATGGTTTATAATTACAGCCAGAAATAACAAGCCTGCACAAGAGTGCTTAAAAGGGGAATAAATCAACGTAATGTTAATTTTATGATCTAAACTGCCAAGGGTTTGGAACCGTCCTTGACGTGTTCTTTATTGCTATTTGGAACTGCCACGCCATGAATTGCGTGATGAGCCTTAATTGAAGATCTTTTTTTTATAGCCTGAAGGGCTGACGTAAAAGCAGACGAGCCACCTGATGGTAAGTGGTCATCGTCGCCTATGGACACGAGCAACACCAGGGGAGTCACCAGTGCAACGTCGGCATTGACGAATAACTCTTTTTACACCTTTTTTGAAGAATCCCATGTCATGCCTCGGGAATACCTCACAAGGAAGTTCATTCAACAATTTGCATGTTCGTGGCAAAAAGGATCGTGAAAATCAGACCGTAGAAGTTCTCCACGAGCCTGATTGATGTGATGATGATTTTCATATTGCAAAAATAGTCAAATTTCTGTTTATTAGTACAATTCATTACAAGTATGAAAACTATACGAACTGAAACTACCTTTTCTCGCTATTTGATTCGGTATCACTTTCAGTTGAAATTGGTTTTGAAAGTGAACCGACGACCTCGTGACGAAAAACGCTTCCAATTTCACGTAATTGGCCCGAAAATGTCCCTTCTTCAATACTCTTGCTGCAGGTTATTGAGTTTTCCGCATCTACACTTCACCCAAACTGGAAATTGTGATATTATTTTTTGTAAATAATCTCATTACAAGAAAATATCAAGTGTTGTTTATATTACACGTACTACATTTTCCTCACAGTACTGTCTTGGTGTATTGTTACCCGATATTTCAACCTAGTTAGTTCAAGGATCGTGGTCACGGCCAAACTAGGTCGAAATGTAGATATCATCATCGCAACCCATAACTACAACTGCTGGGGTCGGGTCTCCTCTCACAATGTGAGCGGTACGGACCACAGGCCACCACAGCTGTTAAGTGCGGATTGACAGATTTTCACACCTTTGACAACATTACGGATTAGGTACTGTCAGGTGTGTGGGTCACCCAATTTTTTTGAAAATTAGAAGTCGCCCTGTTCGGGATTCCAACATTCACTACTCCTTTTTCGCGATATAATTTCAAGAATGAATTTGATTCGATGTGGAAACAAACGCCTTTAATGTGCAAAGTAGTTTTCAAGATATAAGAAAATACGCTTTAAAGCGAGTAAATCATTACAAAAGTAGTCACTTTTTGAACAGGTCTTTTCACTTTAACTTTTCAGGTACGGGTTAAAGTGCATATTTATCATTTAAACTTTGCAATTTATGGTTTTTTAATACAAAATATTTAATCTCACCCCACATCTACAGTCTAAGGACGAGAGCAATTCAAAAATTTAACGCTAACACACCCATACATTTTAATATATTAAAAAAATCAAATCATTTAAATTTTCTAAAAGATGGTATCTATAAGTATCATAATTATTTCAAACGAACACAATGGATATAAATACACCTATCAATTTTTTTATCAATTCCACCGAATTCGTTATGTGTTCGAACACAGCAAAACAAAACAAAGTACACACAAACAGTAAACAGCTTCTAAACAGGTCAGCCATCCGCCCTACACGAGGCTCTGCCAAACAAAGCCACATACAAATCACTCAAGCGTTTCAAATCAACGTTCACAGGGAACCTACAAACGCATCGTGATATCTGCACTGCAAAGTGGGACTGTGTGAGCATTTGAAATGTAAGTAGTAAAGGTTAGAACTTTAGAGATAATAAATCATTAGTTCACCAAAAAGCAAGGCTAATAGTAAACCAAATCAAAGAGAAACAACTGATGCAAGGTTTCTTTCTTGATATGTCAAGACAACCCTTACTCATTGGGTTTCCTAGTAAACACTCAACCACGGTAATAGTATCATATTACCGTGACTCAACGGTTCCGTCTTCTACCTTCGAGCCTCACAATCAGACCAGCTCGATGGTACCATATTTCTCTAGTCATCGGTCCTTAATAGATGCGTAGATTTTCTTATTAATGAGAGCTATAAATAGTATAAACGTCGGTGACAATCACAGAATACAAGGAAACCCTTACCGTGGGTTGTCAGTCAGTAGACACTGTTGGAGCGTTTCTATAAGCAGACGTTATCCACAATCAATAATTTTTAATCCCGAGAAGATTTGTTTTTGCGGAAAAACATAATTGGTATAGACTTTCCTGGTGCACTCAGGAATCAGCAGATAATGATTTTAGGAACTTTTTTGTGTAACTATCATTATAAATTCAAATCATTAAATAAATTAAATCTTTCAACGGAATTCATAAAACAGCCTCCTAAAAGAAAACGCTGGAATTCAGTTACATCGTTAACAACGTCTGTTCCAGGAAAGGGAGTAATTTGCAATTAAATATTTGGAAGCTTTCGAACGGCTACTTCCATTATTTGGTATGCATCAGCATGCTAAGTAAATGCTTACGTATTACTAATTACTTCACCAATTCGTACTGGAGCAGCGTGTTGAAGCTTCAACTTTCATTAATGAAGAGCGGAGAAGCGTTATTCTTCAGTAGACCAGTATGTTGAACTTTACTCAAAATATTACTAATCTATTTATATAATAATTAAATCAATTGCGAACACTGAAGATGAAAGACGACAATTTTAAGTCATATAATTACGATACTGGAATATTTCAATTTTTATAAATGAGTCGAACTTGTGCAAGAAAATATAGAAAAATTGACCTCATTATAATAAATTATAGTAAAGGTATGTCGCATGACGGTTTTTGATCGGGAATCGAGACATCGGGAATAATTAAATATAATCGAATATAGGTACTTTAGTTATAAAGGGTAAAGAAAAAAATATGCGCGCAAAAAGTACCTACTTATTGTTAGATCCATATGGTAACATACAAAAGTTGCTATACCTAAAAAATACACTTACTGGCAAATTAACCTGCATGTTTAATTTTGAGTTAATCCTTCAAAATTATAAATTACTGAAGGGCCTCGTTACGAACTTAAGATGTGGTTTCAGACCCCGCCAATTAAGTTCAAGCACTTTAACACATGGGGGAGGTTCACCCTATTAAATCGACCATCTCTTCCTAAATACGAGTATAACAATGATGGCGTTTTCATACTTATGAAAACTTATAACATGAATGGTTTCAGTCAGCTAGTGACGCTAATTATAATTTATGGGTCGTCATTAATGTCACATACTTACGTCAGAAGAACGTAGCACAGAAGTCCATATCTTATCTTCTTATATATAAAATTCTCGGGTCACAATGTTAGTTACCATACTCCTCCGAAACTGCTCGACCGATTCTCACGAAATTTTGTGTGCATATCGAGTAGGTATGAGAATCGGCTACTATCTATTTTTCATACCCCTAAGTATTAAGGGTGGCTCACCCTAATAATTTTTTTATTATTTTTGGTTATTTTTTATTGATTAAGCATAAAAACATATTATCCCAAATTTTCACTTCCCTATCCCCACCCGTCAAATTTAAATCGTTCACTACCTACAAGTAATCTATATGGCGGAACAACGTACGCTAGGTCAGCTAGTATTTTATGTAAAAGGTAGGTGCAACTAACGATAATAACTGCAGACTATATTTCAATAAAGTCGTCCATTGACCATCGTCGATTGACGTCTACGATGAAACAAAAAAAGCATCGATCTCCCAACTCCACTCCGTTTCAACTCAGGAAAACATTAAAATATGAGTTTTAAATCGTGTTCTTTATGTTTGGATTCAATACTTTTCTACGAATTGAATCGAACTGAAGTTGGGAGTCGATTTGATGTTATGTGCGCAGACATTTATGCCTTTATCCTCCGTTGCTTGTAGTATAGCTAAGGCGAAACAGTAGGTTCTAAAACAGAAGAAATATTTTTCAACGAATATGTCTCAATGCAAAAACTCACCTGATTTAGACACTCGGTACCGAAGACCGCGTCCGCCCTTTGGATGACTTCTGTTATAAGTTCCAAATTCACCATAGTTGTTATTAACTCTGCTGTAGTCCGCTAGATGGCGGTTTCCATCCAGGTGGTTGGGTAGAGATCTATTCCAGCCCATGACGTCACCCACCACTGAGCCGCAAACGGAGGACTCCGTTTGGCTTTTGGCATCCCCATTGCAGAGGTCTCCACTGGAACGCGCGCGTCGACCTTTGAGACCCTTAGCCGAGTGTTGGCTGATGTTGGAGCCCATGGCGAGGCGGGACCTCACCTGGGTCCCGCCGCCCACATCCTGCCACTCGTCGGAGGACCCACTATCACTTTCACGTTTACAACCGTTTTGACCTGAAAAGATGATAACAATATATAATTAATCAAGTTACAGAGGGCTACGTAAACTATACAAAATGAAACGTCGCAGATGTCATTATAATTAGTTTTAAAGTAAACAATGGGCTTGCTCGTTTTTTACGGGTGTATTATTAAGCAAATTGTAGTTAAAATTGTCATTATTACTCTCATTTTGCATGGCCTTGTTACTTCAGAGTGGCCCCATCACATTCAATGGAATAGGTACCTATCACAAACTCATATCCCTTCTAGAATTCCCTGTGTTGTGGCTGGAATAAATAATATTGGTGTCATTATACTCATGGGATTTCCGCAACCAAAATACGTGTCACGCGTTCTATATAACTACTGGGAAGAAACAGTGTCAGTTGTCCCATTGTGAGACTACATCCAGAGACTTGCTAGAGGGATGGACTCATATTTTCAATTTCTACATAATAAACATCCCAACGAACGAACGAACAAACGAACGAAGGAATCGAATCGAAAGGGAATCAATAACAACTGACCATCTGACCGGGATCGAACGGAATGATTAGGATTACTTCGAAGACAGACTTCTGGCATACTGGGTTATAGAGTCGAAAATGTGACGTACTTGGAATATGTGACGTAATGTATCGTATTTCGGAGAAATTCCCTACCCTACTACAAAGACATTTGACTGAGCAGCCTTACATTCTTTACAATCTTGGAGATTACAGACAATATATCCACGCAATTTTAATGGATCACACTTGGATCTTGACAGCATCAAATCAAGACTGGAATATCCTGATGACAGCAAAACAGCAAGTAATCGTGAGTACCCGTTGCGATTAAAATGCATTTTGTACCTGTAATATTCTTACGCAGAATGAATACATTTTATGTAAGAATATTCTTATTTTTTTTTATTAGCGATCAAATATCAACGCTTTAAAGAATTGATTATTAATGATTTCATATTTTATGCCGGATGAGGTATCGTCTAATGACAACGAAATGAAGTAGCGATATTTTACGCGACAAACAAATTTAAAATTCAAATGTACTCGTAGATAATGAAGTCTAAAATAAACATTTACTTTCATTTAAACCAGTATGGTCGACTAGATTTCACTTTATTCATTAAATCTTTTGATTGTGGCTAAATATTGTTTTTTATAGTTATTGATGATAGATATAACGATAACGAGAAAAAGTTGTATATAAAATAAACAGAGATAAATTACTTAGATGAATTGTTAAGGTCATGCTTGTTCAAAATGCCAATATTTTTTTATGGAATTAAGACGGCAAGCAAGCACGCAGAACTACCTTACCGCAGCCGCCAACAGCTGTGATTAACACAGAATAAGACAGAAATTGGGACTAATAAATAAAATATAATAGGGAAAATAAATAAATAACGATGCACACTCCATGGGTGCCATGGACACCACACCCAGACCAAGAACAGAAATTTAAACTCACCATTCAAACCGCTTCGCAGGAAATCGAACCCTGAACCCTTTGAGAGGTAGTTTGGCATGGCGACTATTGCGCTATACACCCGTCAATAATAAAATAGATATTATTTCAATTTTAATTTAAAGTACGTAATGATCAATCGAATACCATCAAAATTACAGCCGTCTGCTATTTTATTCCATTTTTATATTAATTTCAAATATAATAAAGTCGAAACCTCTGTTACTTGTCCTAAATAACCACGATGCTGGAAAAATTATAAGGCTCTTCTGAATCTCCAAGATGAAATACACTTGACGTCATTAAGACTGCTACGTCATTGAATAAAGTGGTACGTCTAATTAAAACGCCGCAAACTACGAAATCTCTCTTTGGTTCAACTTCTCTTCAATTTAAACCTCATTTAAATGAGTCACCCCTTAAAATATTAAATTTATTTAGTGCAACTCACTCCAGAATTTCAAGATGTTTTTCTTCTTGAAAACTAGGTAAGTCACTAATTATGTTTATAAAATTTAATAAATTGATTTTTGATAGCTGACTAATCAATTATTTCTTAGGTCTTTTTGCGTTGTGTCATGTTTGCGTATGTATCGCCTTTGTGTTGATTGATTGTGTGTTTGTCAACAATGCACATAGCTTAATTGCAAGCGGGTTTCATTAGGTTAGTGTTCGTATCCATAATCAACCTTGATTAGAACAATGGTTCTTCACGACGGACGTCGATAAGTTACTTGAAAAAAATATCGAACACGACATGTTTACCGGAGCTAGTACACCAAATTTTAGTAAATTTTATCACCTACATATAACGGTGTACATATACCGGTGTACATATACCGGTTGTACGCGGTGGAAACAGATGTGAATATAAAAGCATCCAAAGAAAAGGTTTCTATCATCTAAGACGATGAAACGACGATGTATAGAATGAAACATAAAAATTTTGGTGATGACGGTTATGAGAGTTGCAGCAACATGGAGAACTCTCAGGTGTGCAGGTTTCCTCACGATGTTTTCCTTCACCGACGCAAGTGATAATTAAATTCTAATACGCACATAAATATTGAAATATTAGGTGCGTGCTGGGGTTCGATCCCGGATCCCCCGGTTCCGGAGATCACTGCACATGAACGGTTACGGTCTGTTATATCGTAGTTCGTCGTCAATGTAGAACATAAAAGAAACCAGCATATGAAAGCACACGTTTCTTAAACGAGGGCGCGAAGTAACAATGTATCCAAGACTCGTTAATGGAAAAGCGTCGCTACTCATAGTTGTTAGTATGTGTTTTACAATATTTTCCTATGTATCACAATGTATCACCTGGTTGATCTGTGTACATAGTACATACAGCGCGTTTATTTCATCAATGTGTCGCAATGACGAACATTGCTTCATACTTCGGACAGCCACCAAACTACTGCTCTTATTCTGGCTCCGGCTTTGAGAGCCAGTACATTCTTTCTTTCCCTTTTCTTTCTTGTCCGGCTAGCATTGATGATGTCTTTATTGTTATGATGTCCTTAGGAGACGAAGGTCGATATAATCTATTGATTTAACGTGTTCGATGTCATGAACTTTGATTCGATTTGGCGTGTAGGACCCGATGGCGGGCACTTACTATCAAGTCTGCTCGTTTTACGACTTTAACATTAAAAAAGCGATGAATTCTTTAAAATATTTAACCTTTTAACTTTATGAATCTTTCGTGCATTTCTTCGCGACCGATTCAATATGAATTTAAATTGAGACGAATATATTTCGTAAGTCAACAATTGAGTAACACGCTTGAATGAAATATTCGTCATTTATTTTTACAGGTGGCTGAAATATTGACATTGAGACTAGGTAATAAAGTATTAGTACTCAGTATCTCAATGGTATCACTTGTTTACCAGTAAAGAAATTAGTGTTAATTAAGCGAAGATTTAATATCTTTATTGATATCAGGGCCTTAAATTAATCTTTTTCAGACACAAGGTTTCGGGTTCTGATTCGTTAATTAACCGTGGAGATGGCCTTTTTGTCATGCACCGCAGACGTCCTTGCTATTGTGTTATGCCTTTGTTTAGCTGAATGTTGTGTTCCGAGGTGTTTAATATTCTCGTTCATACTTATTTACATCAATACAATGTAGAAATCGGATATGTAATTGTTTGAATATTGTGTATTATCTTACAAAAAGTATTAAACTCATTTGTCTAACTTAAAGGTCTATAAAGCGTGGGTTTCCTGTAATAGAGGTGTTTAAAGTGTAAATATGTTTCCTTGGAGATTTATGGAGGGGTTACTGGTCAATTACTAACTCGACTATTTACTAACAACAACTAACAGGACTAACTATTACTAACAGTCCCAATCCTCATACTTACTAATAAACTAACCAACTAATGTTCTACCACCATCTGCTAACTGGACTAACCATCCTAGTCCCCATTTGAGTCTTGTTCTAGGTCGGTCACTGTTGTCGGCGGCAGTGGAAGGGGGATCCTGCAAGCTCGTTAAGTAATAGTTGCTTAACTTTGCTGATCACTTATGATCGATACAAGCCGCCGGGCTATGAGCGCTTCTATTAATCATATTATTATTCAACTTAAAGACAATTTGAATTCGAAATTGAATACCGTTGAATTTTAATTCGTCAAACAAAAGCAAAATATGCACGATTTTCATAACGAAGTCGACAATTCTTAGAAAGATGATCCCATTGATTTTGGGTACGAGCTGTAGGCATGATGGGTAGGTACCTACATAGTCGACGGTGGAATTCGACCTTCCGGATTTAGGTCGCAATGCGATCTCGCGACCACAATTAAGAGCCGACACAAATGAGACGACCGCAGAACGTCTGCCTTTAAGTTTATTACGTCATAACAGTTTCTTTCTATTGCCAATGTCATGGTATTCGTCTGGGGCTAAATTACATGAAATCGGTGGAAAGAATGCCAAGTTTAAGGCAAGTTATTCTTATAGGGTTATAGAACGGAACATTAAGTCTTTACTGAAGTACAGGAACATTTTAATGAAAAGTAATTAACCGTAAACGAAATTTCAATAAACATCTTCCGTTAATTGATTATCTTCTTCAGGGATTTCTTTATTTTCAATTCTTATTTATCAAATCTTTATTTTCATCATTTCCCGGCGACATACATTTTATGAGCATGTAAATACTTCAATCATGAAAAGTGTCAAAAATGCTAATAGGAACATTACAATTCAAATTCAAGTGAGAAGTTTGACCCTTTAAAAGCTACTACTTTTTATTTTATATTAATCAGTGCTTGGACATGACTTTCATATTATTTAGCCGTAAGCAGCAGTAAGTGCATTCTGGAGCTGTGAGTAGGAAACAAACTTCTTGGGAATTTCTTGCCGCTTCGGTAGGGATGAGTTGAAGCCATTCAAAAAGTGTTTGTAAAAACCAACTTCTAATAAACTTCATTTCAATGCAAATAAATGTTTGAAAAGGACCTACATGAACTATGTAAGTTTGTGAGTGAGTTGTTTGAGTATGTTACTCTTTCAGGCAAAAACTACTGAATGGATTTTGATGAAACTTTACAATAATATACCTTTCACATCAGAATAACATTACAGGCTTTAATTTATAAAGATATTGTGTGAATTATCCAAAATATATTAAGTTTCCCGAAGCGAAGCGAGGCGGTTCACTAGTTAAATAATAAATACTTTGTGTAAAAAGCCCCAATCCAGCGGGGAAATAAAATTCAACAATTTCAAGTTTCAATTAGGAAGACTTCTAATACAGGAAAGGGTTCAAAGCATTCTCGAAAATCCAAGTCTTGGCAAGCTCACTTTCGTTTAATGGAAATCGTAAAGTAAATCCAGTCGAAGGATACGAAAGGAATTATACGAATTTCTAATGTACTTACTTACGAAGCTGGGGTTCAGTATACGAAACTAAAGTAAAAAATACCTCTTTATATTTTGTCTTGTCTCTTTATTAAACTAAAATACTCATTATTATGGTAACTGTGCGATCCGAATTCAATCACAGTATTCTACCAGTCTATTTTTTTTGCATCAAATTTATACTTAATTATTTTTGCGAAATTTCGTGTCTCTGTGGACATTAGAAACACAAAAAGAAGAACAGAATTTACTTCTTAATTATTTTTTTTCTCATCCGCCAAGAACAAAATCATCTTAACAATTCAAAGAATCCAGTCTAAGTACACATTTTTTGAGTCTGGAACTCAGGGTACTAAGTTTCTTGATACGAAGCCAGGACAGTTAACTAGTAAGAAATTAAATGTGGCACTCGGAGACTGCCGCGGTAAAGCTATTGCATAGCATTTTTTATCAACTTATGCAATTATAATTATTAGAAGTTATATAGTTATATCAGAACAGCGCCATCTAGTTTGTAGAAAACATACGTACCATACCTTAGTATTAAGGTACTAGATGGCGCTGATTGGGGGTGTTAGGTTTTTTTCATAACGGAAATTCTGGATTCGGTCCCCACGCTCAAGGCCCGCGATAAAAGCTATGCAATAGCTTAAAAGAAATAAGTTTCCCGAAGTGAAGCGAGGGAAGGTTCCTAGTATCTAATACGCACAAAACTAAGAAATGAATCGAGACACCTTGAGCGGTAGAACTATAGACCGACTTATCAGACACTGCTATCGCTTCACCATGCACAAACAATGACCAGAAAGAATTGCAAAACGCGTATATGATCAGTAACGGAGAAACGCAATAGCGGCGAACCTTTCTGTTCTTTGTGTGTAGAAGTCCTGCTATTAGTAACGGGATAAATTCGACTCGCATTTCTAACATACCCGCTGATTGGTTTCGAATCGCGTGATAGAGATCTCTAATTCGACACGCGAACTATTATGAAGTCGGATTCAAAAGTATTGTTTAGCAATTACCTATAGCTTATGGCCCAGGAATGGAACACGCGATTGGAAACGCGATACGTTCTGGTTTTATATTTCGTGCAAAAAGCCGCATTGTGGGGCCAATGTTGCCAAGAAATTTACTATTCACCGCAAAATATTACAGAGAAAAATTTTATTATAAAGATTTGCATTTTTTATATTGCTTTGGTTTACGCTCCTGTGTGAGTTATGTTGTTGAGCTAATTAGAAAATAACATAAGGATAAAAAATTTGCAGTAGCAAATGATTTAGTAAATAGTCATAAGTATGGTAATAATTCGTATTAGTAAGTACCTTGGTAGTATGAAAAAATATCAAATTGAACAAATGTTAAATTTACACTCTCATCAACTTCAACGTTTTACTTTTCTTACAGATTTTCTTACATGATGCCCGCGCATCTTAAAATTTCACTCTCATCATTTTTTTCATAACGCGCCTAAAGAGGTATAACTTCAATAAAAATGTATAACTAGGCCCCTGTGATGTATATATGTATATGTAGTATGTATTCAATGAATGTAGCTTACTAGCTACTATCAGGAATCACTGACGCGTTGCTGACTAAAAAGGAAGTTTGGAACCCGCTTTACTGTCGGTTATTCAACACTGCAACCGTAAGGTATTTAATAGAAACAAATAAAAAATAATTTTCAAGAATCTATTGTTGTCATCAATTGTGTATCCGTAACGTTTGTAACGTTATACGTACATTGCCAGTGTAACACAATAGGTAAACGGATTTAATAATTTGTTACGGTTTTGAAAACAAAACAAGTAACAGAATCAGTTAAGCAATGGCGACAATCCACTAATGGCTCACTAAAGGGCACGGGTCTCTCCTCACAATTGAGTAGACATAGACGGAGCGTGGTGGAGTAGGTATATTGACCAATCTAAGTGTTGGAAGATTTTATGCTGCCCGAAGAACTCCGACATGATATCAACCGATATCGAAGGTCTTTATCTGCCCTTCGATGCACTGAAACGCTCAAGAGTATTTTGCCACTATCGGGTCACCCATTCTCATACTGACCGCGCACCCTGTTACTTGACTCGGTTGATCACTTAGGATTGACTACACAGCATGTGATGATGAATAAAGCATAATGATGACTATTTATAAAAAGAATAAAATAATGAGCACTGATTATAATAATAGTGGTCCTAAACAAATATGTAAGGATTTAATAAAAGAATAAAAGACAAGAACGATAATCAAGGACGGTGACTCTCAAAAGCAACGATCGGTAATAATAGAGGTGTTAAATGTTAATGTACTGCGAGACGTCATGTAAGGGAAAACCCGTCAATAAGTCAAGACATGGTAATGGTCATGTACCTAATAGAAAAACCCGAGAGTCAATCATAATATTTAGGAAAGGCGAGAAGAATTCGGTAAAGTAACATTGTGTAATTTATATCAAAATAAATAATATTTGATGACCCGTATGGCGCAATGGTTATCATGCCTGACTATCGATACCGTCCGTCCTGGATTACTCAAACCCAGCCCCCCTCTAACCCCGGGATTCTAACGTTCGAACAACTGGACTATCACTACTTATCATCGACTAGTTGTCGGGCAAGAAAGAAGAGAGAAAAGGGATGAAAGTATCATAATACAAAATATCCAATATTTCAGAAATAAGAGAAACAATAGATACTTATTAGGTTTACCTAGCTACATTATTAGCTTTAGCTTTATGTACGATTGCTTCGCGTTAGTACTACAATTCGTATAGTTAGAGCATTAAGTAATGTTATGGATACAATGTGTTTTAAAGTATTTTGAATTTATTTCTCTACGTATTATTATTTAAGTGGGCAAGGAGATAATAAACTCACGTATCGCGACATAAAGCCGTACACAATAGCGAAGCCCTCTCGTGTTGAGAGGTGCGAACCAAGTTGTATTTTCATTTACTACTTGTATTATAAATTATATTATAACATAACGTATAATACTTTGTGTTTTATTTAGTTTAGTATTGACCCATAACAACAAGTGTGACGGTTTGCGTTTTACGTATATTGTATTGTTTCGAGCTTCAAGGGGTTACACAAAGGAATGTTATTCTTCAATGCTCGCGTTTTTTGTGCAATGTGCGGAGAAAGGGATTAGAAATGTTTTTTAAATCTTAATTATGCTATATTAAGGAACAACATAGAATGCGGCAAGACTACTAGAAAACGACGGCAAGACTGCATAAGCAACCTAGAAGAATAGACAAAGTATTGATGTTTTTCCACGGAACCTTAAATACAGAGTACAACTTGTAGTACCTACAACTCTTAAATGAAAAATAGAGTAATCTTTGGCGACGATGAAAAAATAAATCGCAACAAGGGATATGACATCCAGGGGCAAAGGATCTGAGTGCGAGTGCTGGCTTTGTTTTATAATCCTCATTCATTTCGATATTGACGTTCGAAAATACGTCATCAACAAAAGGTTCGAATGGAGTCGAGAAAGGGAATGTTCCGGCACTTTGTTCTGGCAAAATATGATTGCAGAATATCACAATGCTGTCTATATATGTATGCAGGGAAGATAATGGAGGCGTCTGAGATTTTTGTGTCCATTTTTATAATACGCGTCGCGAATAAAGACCTGGTATTTACATTTAGATCATCATCATCATCATCACAACCCATAACTGTCCCACTGCTGGGCACGGGTCTCCTCTCACAGTGTGAGGGGTATAGGCCATAGTCCACCACGCTGGCCCAGTGCGGATTGGTGGACTTCACACACCTTTGAGAACATTATGGAGAACTCTCGGGTGTGCAGGTTTCCTCACGATGTTTTCCTTCACCGAAGCAAGTGATAATTAAATTTTAATACGCACATAATTTTTGAAAATTAGTGGTGCGTGCGGGGTTTGAACCCGGAACCTCCGGTTCGGCAGTCCAACGTTCAACCACACCGCTATCACTGCTTTTACATACATTTAGATACATTTAGATACAACGCACGGATTACGATTTTTTCCGGGTGTTCAATCTGATTATATAGCAAATTACCGCAGTAGTTGTTTTTATCTTATTGCAGTTCTTTATATTTATGTGTGTCCATCAGAAAAAAGTTGTAGGTAACTTATCGAGCGCTTGTCGATATTATCGATCTTGATTATTTCGGACTATAGCACTGGGAATTTAATCCGGTCGGATTGGTGGAAATCCGGTTGGATCCGGTCGGATTTAAAATGAGGCCGGATTGCAATCCCTACTTGCCTCCTCATGGTACTAACCATAACCATGGTAAAGTAACCTGGTGGTTACTTTCGCCCGTGGACACAAGTAACACCCAAGGCATCAACATTGCATTTCTGGTAAAGTAAGAAGAGAAAATAAATAATTTTGCTTAACTTTTATTATTGCATAATATTAAGTCTTTTCATTCAAATTGGGTCGAAATATACTCGTAGGTATGAAATATACAAATCTTGACTATTACCCGTTACCTATATTCAGTTATGTTATATCTCTTCGTAATGATTTTGTAAGTGCTACCGTTTAAAGTCAGAACCAGCTCTGTAATACCCGTCGTAAGCTCTCAGAGCTAGTGTTTAATAATTACAGCAACAACGCACTACACCTAACCTACCTAAGATCCGCTTATTTTCCAACATATTCATATACAGGTACAGAATCAAAGTGAATACCAGGTTCAGGCAAACATTCCTGGAATTCATAGCACGCAAGGAGAGTTGCAACGCATCAGTGATGACTTTGTTCGTGTGTACGTTAAAACTCTATAAAAGATAAAACAAATATTGACGTGTGCAGATATTATAAATATTTCACTTCTTGCAACCTATTATTTTAAACCCTTAGGGGTCTTTGCTCTACGCTTAAACTTACTAAAGTGGGGTAACATCAACTAAGGGGGTTCCCCCCCCCCCCTTAGGGGATAAAAAAGGGGATAAACCGAAACTTTTTATTTTTAAAATGGATTCACTTGAAACTTTGTATATAGGTTCCTCCAGGTCGTTCCAGGTGACGCAAGTGAGCACAAAGAAAGGAATTTTGGAAATTTTCGTGCGAAGCTGTGAGGGAAAGATAGTTATAGATAAAACTGTTTTACGAGTTTTACGAGGAATATGTATTTTGAACCTAACCATCTTCTGCATGAATAACTTGAAGAGGTATAGACAGATACAGATATGAGTGATATCTGTAAATGCCGCTGCAGGTTGTTAACGCGATAGTAATGTTTACTGATAGGTTTGTTTACTAACCGACTGCAACAAGCGACAGCACCTACGTTTTAAAAACGATTACATGTTTGCAACATTACTTTTTAATTTTAACCTTACACATAATATCATCTAAGAAGCAAAGTAAATGTATAGAAACTAATTGAATATATAAAAGCAACCAAAAAAGAAACAATTAGTGTTATGCAGTTTCTAAAATTTTAAAATGACCACCAATCCGCGCTGGAGCAGCGTGGTCGAGTAGGCCTCCTCATGTATGAGGAGAGACCCGTGCTCAATAGTGGGCCATTAATGGGTTCGCGTCAACCATGCTACAGCTGAGCTATACGAATATAGGTCTTTGGATGGACGAATAGGATTGAACTGAACGCAGCGTTTGTTTTGGACCGATACAATTTCGACGCCATGATTGATGCGCCTGCCTCTGTTTTCCAATAGTGCCTGATCAATATATAAGGGTTGTCTCTTGTCAATTGTTGCACTATGCAGTTTGAAATTAATTTCAATACCAAATATAATAATATAATTAAGACTATGACTGCTCTTGTATGATGTTTTTTCTGCAGTGTGGTTCACGTGTATTAATAGATTTAAAAGTGGTTAAAATTATATAAAATTGTTGGTTACCGCAAAAAATCGTTAATTGTGATCGTGCGTTTGTTTCTGGAATTTCGTTTAACGTTACTTTTGCGAGGCTTTATGTTTGTATCACTTTCGACGAAACTTCAAAATTAGTTCGTCAAAACCCAACAAACGGACGGACACGTCTTATGGTAAGAAGGTTTTCTGTCAGCAGGAGACAGGCTTTAAGTTAGTGAGCTGAACATTTCAAGGACTTCATCACCACTTGCCATTAGGGGGGATTGTTGTCAAGCACTACCTTATGAAAAAAGGAAGCAGATCAGAAAATTATAAAAGAAGCACAAAAGAGTCATAACCTGGCAAAGATTAAAATATTGAAATATTACTAACATATTTGTGACAGCCCTAACCATATGTCCATAGTGCCTATGGAAGAGGAAACTGGAATAGTTCCCCCTAGTCACACCGCAATTTGAGTGAACGAATGTACTCTCCACACACTACTCACAGTACCTACCTACCCATTAACTACCAATTTGTGTTAGATAAAGAAGACAATTTCTAGAAAATATCTTGTAGCATGAGTTGCTTGCTTAAAAATAAAACTAATTTAAATACCTTTTGGGGCAGAAGATAATTCATTTGATATCATAATTTATTAATATTAAAAAATATACTGTGAACATAGTTGTCTATCTATTTTCGTTTAAGAGATAAAGCTATGACAGACAGACAACGGAGGCATATTTAAATAAACGCTAAATGAATGCTAAGACGCTAACACACAAGCCCTCGCACTAGTATTCCGTGCCGCGGGTGGCGTAACACTAATAACACATCACTAACATCCATGACCCTAGACTAGAACCAACATTAATCGAACCTGGAACCCCTCGCTTCGCAGGCACTACACTAGCAACTAGGCTACGGGGTAGGGTTCCGTTTTTACGGTACCCTAAGAACACGCTTTTGACCATTGAGGTCTCTTGTTTGTCAAAATAATTGAATTGTTATCAGAACAATATTCAAAGTATCAAGTCCGTAAAGCAAAACGAAGTATGTATTTTAATTCAAATTGGACGCGAACATATGTACGTCATTACATACACACATTTATTTTATGTTAAATAAAAGCTTGTAAAATGACTTCGGCAGGTGATAGAAGAAATTAACAAACGTTTGTTGTTCAGTTACCGAGAAATGGAATTCCCTTTTGTCCGATAGGGAACAAAAATAACGGTCTCGGATACGAATACGAGTGTTGCTCGCTTTGGTGCTTCACGGTTCAAGTTTTAGATAATAAATGGTCCAAAATGGCGTCGGCTAAGCGGGCGTGGGTGGGCAGGTAGCCGACACGGGAGGATTGTATATTTTTTTCCAATTCGAAGTTCCTCATTTGAACAGTCTGTTGTTGAATAATTCTCTACGCGAAATATAACAGATGACGTAATATAGAACATATTTCCTAATATAAAGATGTGAACGTCCACCTACCGTAATCTGGATTAAATCCGAATTATCTTTATTTAATATCACGGGAATACAGTAAAATTACAGGTGACAGTCCTATAATAAAATATAATAAGGAACGACTTTAATGACTGGTAACTCGAAAACGATCGATTTTTCGATTGGTTGAATACATTTATGAACCGAGCATAAGTAACATATATTCGATAATTGAATTTCAAATACGCCGATATAGAGTTATACATATTATTCAACGCGACTCCTCCCCAGAGTCAAAATCGGGAATCGGGCACACAGGCGAGGGGACAACAGAAGCGAGGATCGACTCACATCGCGGAAGGTATTTATAGCGGCCGCTGGAATGCATCGCCCACCTATCAGCCGACAATAATATTGCCACTGTCAAGTTCATTATTCACTGATGGACGAGACCGACAATACCTTTTGCTTTCATTTTACATACAGAATGAACAAATTTTTAACTGCAAATGTATTGTTGGAGTAAATTGACTTTGTTCAGTAAATAATAATGTTATTAATTTTAGTATTGATTCATCTGTTTCGAGGGAGTTAAAATATAATCGATTATACTGAGTAGGTACACCTATAGTTCATCAAAGATCTACTTTGAGTATCTCTTAGATCCCTTTTAAGTCATAGCAACGTTTAGACCTACTTACAGGTCCATTCGACCAAGTGTACAGACGCTGCGAGCGGTACTGTGTCTAGCTTAAAATACGAACCACTTTTCTCCCATAAATAGCGCTAGAGACAAAAACAAACACAATTAAGGCTTAAGTACTGACATTAAGACGAGGAACAGTGTGAATCAAAAGTTTAAAGACGCGTTAAATCTAGCAAGCAGCTGCGAAGTTGAAACGGTGTAAAATTCAACTTAATGGTTTAACGAGACTAACTTTTTATTTTATTGCGTATTCTAATGCAGAAATAAATTCAAATATCTCATCAAATGTATGTTGATTCAACATTTTCACTATTCTTTATATTCTAATATGGTTGCTTGCAAAAGTTCAAAGTATTGCGTCACTTTGTGTGCCACTGTGTTAGTCGTTTTGTTGTGTGTAAACGTAGTTAATAGGGTTGAATTAAAAAAAAAACTATGAAATATTTCGGTGTTAAAAGATAATTATGTGATTTCACTCCTTTGTTAGATTGTTGAATGATTGATGAATTTCTAACTTTTTTATTTTTGGTAATTTCATTGATCTTTCACTTGTTTTATTGGATAGGAGGCCACATTATCTCACACTTTGAGAAGAACCCACTGTTCTTGCTCCATTATTAAGAAGTAGGTATCTAAGGACTGTTTTATAAATATATCAAAATCCCCCAGAACGAGATACGTAGATGTAACGCAGTATTGTCAGTGCTGTAGTCGACAATCATTATCTTCATTACTGTACATGTGTCATTCATTACGTTCATTAGTGTCAACTCGGCTGATCAATTGGTGTTTACAGAGAGCTCGTCAATTAACCGTGGAGTTATTGTCCAATATTTACCCACATCGATTAATGTTATCGTTATATATTTAGTTGAAGTATCGTGATATCCGAAATGTGACAATGTGCAACTTAGCTTTACTTTGGCTTGATCTTCGATATAGTTAAGTTAGCATGCTCTACTAGTCAAGACTGCATCGAAATGTATTATTAGGTCAAACACTTATCTATCTAGTTATTTTATCTTAGTTTTTTTATGTGACTACTAATGTTAAAATTTTCAAGTATCTGTTTGTGGATGTACATATCTGTTAGTACCAGATCCGGCAGCATGTTTATTGCGCTCATCTGTTTTTTGGTTAAATCCAAAATTTTATACATATTTATTACTAGGAGAATATATATATGTATGGTTGCCTATCAAAATTTGGCCGCTAGTATTTTTAATTAAATTATTTTTAATTTATTTTTGGGAAAAAATTTCGTTCACTTGTTTTTTAAATAAAACCTTGTCTATATCACGGCAATTTATATAAAGAGTCTAAAAAATCACGGTTGCCATTGCGCATCTGGCCGCAACCTCTTGGCAACCAGGTGTAAACAGGTACGATTTCGATACATTTATACGTTCATAACGTACATCTATTAATTATACATCAAATTAAAGTTAATTTTTTTCTATTTATTATCATATATGGTTGCCAAATAAAATCCGGCCGCAAATAAGGGTTGCGGGCTGTTAAAGATGATAAATATTTAAGGTAGAGTGACGAAGAAAGCGATTGTAAGCTGTGCGAATTGCGCATGCGTCGAAAGTTAGTGTTCATAAAAACAAAAAATTGTAGGTAGTAGAGCCTAGGATCTACTACCTATGTAAAATAATTAATTTTAATTGTTTTACATAGGTAGTAGAGCTTAGAGTTGGCCCGGGGTAGTACTACCGCCCGCCACGGTACTTAGTACCATTTCTACCGTGTAATAATTGTTTTAACAGCAATTGTGTTCCGGATAGAAAGGTGTGGAGCCGGCTACACTTTTTAGAGGCGACCATCTCAGTCCTCAAGGGTAGCAACACATCTGTGACCGAATTATAACGAGACTCTTACTAACATTTACTAACTGGACTATTACTAACAATAACTAACAGGACTAATATTCACTAACAGTCCCTGTCCCAGTCCTCATACTTTCAAACTAACCAACTAATGTTCTAACACCGTCACCTGACCGGACTAACTATCCCAGTCCCCATATATGAGTCTTGTTCTAAGTCGGTCACAGTTGTCATGGACGGCAGCGGAAGGTGGTGCTGCATGCTCGTTTGCTGCCTTAAAGGAGTGCGCACATTACAACGACTCCACGACCGACCGACGCCAACGCGACTAAAACCTTGACAAAGCTAACATTCAATTATGAGCCTTATATCTTTGAAGGTAAGGTTGAATTTCGAACTTATACTTAAAAGCCCTGTACGGCTCGCCCTACACCCATAGCCGTTCTGTTTCGAGACCAACGCGTCGACGTTGCGTTGACGACTCACCGTAGACGAGTAGTCCACGCGTCGACCGACACAATGACGTAATGTAAATAGCGTCGGAGTTGAAACGGAGTGGAGACGGAGTCGAGTTGACGTCGATGAAGCGTTGATCGCGGAACGGAACGTCGGAGTTGAAACGGAGTGGTGTCGGAGTGGAGTTGACGTCGAGTTGGTGTAATGTGCGCACTCCTTAAATCAATAAAAAAAAAAAACATAAAAACCTAAAAGGCCGTTTCGTTTTTTTTTCTTTGACTTAATCGCCACTTACCATCAGGTGGAATTGTTGTCAAAGCATTAACTTCTCTTATGTAAAAAAAAACTACGTTTTATATTTACCTTGTTGTTTTATTTGTGCATCTAATTATTAAATTAATTAACGTAAAATATAATTGATAAAGATGAAGGCGTGTTTTCTGTGTAAAGGAAAAGGCAAAAAAGTACTCGACTTTGGTAATGCATCATTCGAAAAGTGCTCGCTAATGTTATTGTTTCGTCGTAAAAAAATATATAAATATCATGACACTTTATTAACAATGGAATCCACTAATGATTATGGATATCATTCAAATTGTCTGAAAAAAATTGTAGTTCTAAAGCAAAAAGATAAAAAAGAATTTGAAGATTTTTGCAAAATACAAACCGTAAGTAAAATTTCAATCGAACTTACGAGTAAGAATAATAAAATTATAGGTTATAGTTTTTATACAATGTAAATGACAGCGGTAACTTTGAGGTTGTTTTGTTTTTTTTATATAAAAATAAACTATTGCATTTAACACATGAATTTTAGAAATAGATATTAGAAATAAAAATAATGAATTAAAAAAAGTTATTAATGTTTATTTTTATGGAAAAACGTAGTAACGTAGTACCATCTACTAATTCCTAATGTATTAATTTCCCAGACAGATAATTTATTTTTATGGAATTAAGGTCGATGACCCGGATAGCGCAACGGTTAACACGCCGGATCGCCGTTCCGAGTGTCCTGGGTTCGATTCCCAGCGAGGCGGAAATTTGAATGATGAATTTAAATTTCCGTTCTTGGTCTGGGTGTGGGTGTGTTCTTGTCTTGTGTGTTGTCCATGGCACCCACGACACAGGGAATCTTAGTGTGGGGCTATGAGTGTGTAGCGTTATTTATTTATTTAAAAAGGTAGCAAACGAGCATACAGCACCACCTTCCGCTGCCGCCCATGACTACTGGGACCGACTTAGAACAAGACTCAAATGGGGACTGGGATAGTTAGTCCGGTCAGGTGACGGTGTTAGAACATTAGTTGGTTAGTTTGAAAGTATGAGGACTGGGACAGGGACTGTTAGTGAATATTAGTCCTGTTAGTTATTGTTAGTAATAGTCCAGTTAGTAAATGTTAGTAAGAGTCTCGTTATAATTCGGTCACAGATGTGTTGCTACCCTTGAGGACTGAGATGGTCGCCTCTAAAAAGTGTAGCCGGCTCCACACCTTTCTATCCGGAACACAATTGCTGTTAAAACAATTATTACACGGTAGAAATGGTACTAAGTACCGTGGCGGGCGGTAGTACTACCCCGGGCCAACTCTAAGCTCTACTACCTATGCAAAACAATTAAAATTAATTATTTTACATAGGTAGTAGATCCTAGGCTCTACTACCTACAATTTTTTGTTTTTATGAACACTAACTTTCGACGGATGCGCAATTCGCACAGCTTACAATCGCTTTCTTCGTCACTCTACCTTAAATATTTATCATCTTTAACAGCCCGCAACCCTTATTTGCGGCCGGATTTTATTTGGCAACCATATATGATAATAAATAGAAAAAAATTAACTTTAATTTGATGTATAATTAATAGATGTACGTTATGAACGTATAAATGTATCGAAATCGTACCTGTTTACACCTGGTTGCCAAGAGGTTGCGGCCAGATGCGCAATGGCAACCGTGATTTTTTAGACTCTTTATATAAATTGCCGTGATATAGACAAGGTTTTATTTAAAAAACAAGTGAACGAAATTTTTTCCCAAAAATAAATTAAAAATAATTTAATTAAAAATACTAGCGGCCAAATTTTGATAGGCAACCATACATATATATATTCTCCTAGTAATAAATATGTATAAAATTTTGGATTTAACCAAAAAACAGATGAGCGCAGTAATCCTGCTATGGGATCTTAGACTATGTGTTTTGGCCACGGAATACAGAATGAAGGTTTTGGCTGTATTTAAACAATTGAAAATTATTAACCAAAACGGTTTCTGTATCTATGAGAAACGTACCAATCCGAATTAATATACACATTTTCTATTTCTCATAGAAATGCGTTGACTTTGTACCCTAATTGGCGTATGATGTTTAAGGACATATTCAATTAAAATTTTATTTGTGAATTTTCTGATTTATACGTTAGTAACTATCAGTTTATCGGGGAATTGCATATATTATGGAAACTTATCAGATTCGTTAAACTTATGACAGCCAACAAAATAAAATGAAATACTTGTACATACAAAAATAATCTTAGCATTACACCAAGCAAAGCGATGGCGGGTTAAGGGTTGTTTAATATAATCCATACAATAACATCGGAATACCGTTTATTGAATTGATCGGGTACCAACGGGAGCTTGGCACCCTCGGAGCTTGATACAAGCTGGCACAAACATTTCTTTCATTCCGACTTGAATTTTATTAGAATTACTTCATTGAACCGACTATTCAAATAAATTGGCTATTTAGATAATTAAACTATGAATGATTATTTATTTGCGAACGTTGCAACGGCATCAAAAATAAAACCTGCATTGTATTAACAATTCATACTAATATTATAAATGAAAAAGTACTTCTGTCTGTCTGTTTGTCTGCTATTCGCTGAATAGGTTTTTAAGAAATTCAATTTTATTGTGGAAACAATCCTTTGAAATAATTTTATCAGTATCTAATTTGTCAGTTTCCGACCTCTACGCCGGCGATGCTGCGGGTAGTATCTAAGCAGTAAATTAAGAATACAATTTTGTCACTAGGCTACAAAGTTCAACGGACTTCAACGGCTTTTTTGTGACTAGCCCAACAACATTGTGAGGTTGAACTAAAGGAACATTAAGGCCTCTAAAAAATTTTGGGCAACTATAGATTTAAAAAAAACCTGAAAATAGTTGATATAAAAAAATATATATATGTATAAAACATAGATTGACAAGATCGAAGCTAATCAAAGCGTAAATATGAAAGGGGTACAAAGTTTTTGCCACAAAGTTGCTTCACATAATATAATAAGTATGTATAGGTAGATTTTAAAATAAAATTGATTACAGGGTCCTAGTGACTAGCCTATATCGTAGTATTGGCTACGCAGCACTACGCTAAAGCAACTACAAATTCGACTACGATATAAATATGTGAGAAATGACGCAAACTTCACAATATTACTTAGCGGTAGAACTCTGAACTCGAGTGCGGCGATCTATTTCAATTCCCGCACGGCACACCTTCGAGACGAAATTGAATGTAACATTCTAACATTGTAGACGGAACCGACGATAATAGCGAATTATAAATAGCACTATACATTCTAATAGTCACTCGGGCTTCGGTGCGTTAGGTTAGGACTTCTTATCGGTCGCTTTATGCTCTCGCGGCGACGCGTCGGGAGGACCTAAGTTACAATGAATCAGTAATATAGTGAAAGTGGTGGAAAGTGGGATAGTAAGGATTTCGTTTTTCTGAAAAAAAGTAAATTTAAGCATTATGTATAAGTGTTTCAGACCTCAGTATTGCTCTACAAAGATATAGCTATCATTGAAACTTGTATTATTTGTAATCTATTAAATTATCATTGTGTAGTTACCAAGCGCACATGAATATCTTCTAACATTAAATTTATCAGTAGAAATCTGAACTCAATTAAGTATTGTAACGGACCCGCTCGCTAGTAATGACTATTTCTTTTAGTGTTCGATTGTTTTGTACTCGTATTTCACTACAAAGGTTTTTTATTTTCCGTACAAGTAGTAACATGGTTTCTCCCGGATACAATTTAGTTTCTATCGATTCTTAAACCGAATATTTACTCGTATTTCGATCTGGATATACATATTTATCAGAAAATATACTTAATAGGATATTATCAAATTATCCTGTTGGTAGGTGCGATGTTTGACCACGCACACGACCTCAAATATAAAGAAAGTCGTGTTAGTTATAACTCAAGAACTGTTGGACCAATTTTTATGATTTTTGTTGTGATTATCTTCGTCCGGAATAGGATAGTAAACAAGTATTTAAATATCAATAAAAAATATTATTAAAAAAAAGAACAGTCAGAATATCAGTCTAGCCGTTCATTTGTCACAAATGGTTTAACAAATCGCAACCGATAGCTCACGTAATGTTGTCTATGATTTGTTTTGAAAATACCGGAAAACGTTGAGATTGAAGATTTTGACAGTATCGAGGAACTTGTCTGAATTCAACAATAAAAATATCCGAAAGATTATGTTCGTTTACGGGGAAAGTAATAACGGGGTTTATCAGGAATGTTAGCTTCTAAAAATTGCGCAATGCTCTTATTGCGCCGCCAGGTCAGGACTAGCGAGCATGATGAACTTCGTCATATTGCCGCCTCGGGCTTTGGACGTCATAAAATATTTAATAACCCGCAGACGTTAAATGTGGGGCTGGTTTTGGACGATAAAGTTTTTCATTTTTATTTAGGATGCTTTAAATATTGCTCGAAGAATTTTCATAATGTTGCCAGTAATCTCAGTCATATCCGACGTCCAGGCTACAGGACTTGCATCGGCGTCTACTACTCAGTAATTACTACTTAGGAAGTTAATCAGTCGTGCTCGAAGATTAGTGTACCTAAAATAGTCTCTCAATTTAAAAGGTTTGATGTGGATTTAATTAACAAACTTTAGTTTATAACTCATCTGTCATTTGTGTGTGTTATTAAAAGCGTGTTCTATTCATAGTTCATACTTCAAATAATCTTTATTCCTCAAACGTTGATTCAGTAACGACGAATAACATTTCTGGTTATATTTATCGTTCATGTGTCATTTAAATAAATTATTAAACCATAACGGTATTGAAATTGCGGATTGCTTTTCATTTAATTTGTATTTTAAAATTAACTGCGGAGTTTGTGGTTTCGGTCAAACGAAATGTGTTTGTATAGTCATAAAATTAGCGCATGGCAATGTTTCAATAAATTATTTTATTCTAGATCGAATACAAATAAAATTGTGAATGGTGCATTAAAGAAATTTAAAACACACAAAAATACAATTTCCTATCAATGTTACTTCAAATATAAGTGTAATAAGTGCAGTTTTACAATATCCACATTATTTCATTATTTATATATGATTTTGAATTGGAATTTAGTGTTCTCCAGAGTGAGGGATGTTATTGTGTATGTCTAAGTAAACCGCGAGACATAAGTCATCTTGTTGTGAAGATTTATGAGTGTGTAAACCTTCCTTTATTAACTACTAGTAAACCCGCCCTCGCTTCGCTTCGGGAAACCTGCCCCTTAGTATCCTCACTCCAAAATCGTTAGCGTAACTGCGTAACCCGCGCACGAATTTAAAGTAACGCACGATAGTTTTCATTTTGCGATAACTTCTAAGATATTCATTTAAATTAGGTATATGGTGTAAAGGCTTATCATAATGTGCCTAAAATACTTAAGGTTACTATCATATTTAGGTCTACATAAAGATTAATACTGTATCCCTGTAAATAGCTATTCAATTACCGCGTGACCATTATTTAAAAAACTTAGAATGGGTATAGTAAGCTATCCTTAAAAGATATGCCATCGCGGACTTCATTGTAGACCAATAAAACATGAATATTCAACCTATACATTGTTTTGTTATATCTCAAAAGAATTAAGCAGCGTTTTCGCTGAAAGCTCCCAGGCGGCCCGATTTTTTCCGACTATCTCAAATTTTGACCAAGCTCACGAAGTCATCTGTCTATTGGTGAAAACCGCTTGATAATCGTTCAGTAGTTTTTGAGTTTATCGCGAACAGACAGACAGACAAACAGCCGTGGCCGGGGACTTTGTTTTATAATCTGTTAAGATACGTAGTAAGTACTCGTAGTAACCGCTTTCGCTTCGCTTCGGGGAACATGCACATAAAAAATGTTTATACGGGATTCTTTGAATTTACTTATCTTTTTATTTGTGAATAGATTCTGCAATATTTTGCAACGCTACGCATTCAATAGATTGACATTATAACCACCCAAAACATTTCTCGATTATGCGTATAACTATGATGACGTGATATGTACCTACAGTGTATGTGGATCACTAAATCAATACAATATAAATTATATTTTGAGGATATGGTACTCGTTTCAACTGACAAGTATAGTTGATAGCATGCGGTTCTCGAGACAGAACAATGCTGTTAACATTGACCTCGAACCGAGCGTTCCTTGGAGAGACTATGGATGCATTCGGTCAACCGTCTGTCGCATTGCAATGCATAGCGTTTTCACTTTCAGGTCATCCAGCAGATTACATTTATATACAGCGAAAAATATACCACTGTAATTTTTATATTGAAGTAATAAGGACAGACTATGAAAATCCAATAGGGGTCATTCAAGTATTACGTAAGCACAACAGGGGGCGGGGGTCTATGCTTTGCATATTTTTGATGACATGGGGGGTGGGAGAGGAATATGGTGAATACGTCAACAGATTTTCTCAAAATTCTATTGAATCAATAAAGAAACCATTGAATGCAAGTACCAATGTTTACGTAAGCATGGGGGGAGGGTTAAGTGATTTGCTTACTTTTGCTGACGAGGGGGACGGGGGGGGGTAAAAAATTGCAAAAAATCTGCTTACGTAATACTTGAATGGCCCCATTAGATTTTGAAGATTTTCAATGTACAAAACTTTAAAAACGTTAAAACACCAAAAAGTTAAAACCGATTAAAAAACGGAAACCTCTAAAGATTCATGTCTGTCTATAAAAGTTTTTGAAGCTATTATCTCCGAGATCGCTAAGCCTAAATTGTACGCGGTATGTTTTAAACGAGGACTAGGGTTAAAATAAACGTGCTAAAATAATTTCTCGGAAAATAGAACCCACGACAAGAAAATTCAGCTTAACAGCCTTTTCAAATGAGGGTTTTGATTAATCTTAATTTCTCAACGGTTCCGCAGACGTCGCATCAAAACGCCATTAAACTTTATGCAGGATGCCGCTTTGTTCGTGAGACTAGAATGCTTCCTAAAGCCATTGTGTCATGTATAATATTATTACAGAGAACACCGTAATTGTAGACGCTGATTAAGGGATCATTTCTGATAATCGTACGGGACGTATAATTGTAGTTTTAACTAAAGGTATTATTGCTTGTACCTACACTATCTGTAGTACTAAGCAGTAGCGAATATAACTAGGGAAGTGAGCAAAGGGATTCTATATTAGTTACTGACGAATAGCATCTGATCTTGATGGTAATCGATCACTGCGGTTCATGCTACACGACGAACATCACCGATATTATGACTAATTTTACGGTTTATTTTTATAGTAGAGCAATTGCAAACAGGAAAAAATCTTAAAACGCTGCAAGAGTCCTGTTATACATGGTAGGATAGAATTCTTATTCGTATGTAATAAGTACTGAACATATTGAACACATTGTTAGTAATGTGGTGACGTTGTCTTTTGCTTTTTCACTTAAATTCATTGACATAAATACTACTTAAATTATAAAATAATCATGATTCACCATTTTACAGCCAATTAAAGTCTTTTAGTCAATTTAAATGGTCGAGATTTTGATAAGTACAAAAAGGATTGGTGGGTTCAAATTGTTCAAAATACTGCAAATAGACAGCAATCGACGCTATAATTCTCGGGACCATAATCATTGGAAGTGAAAGTGCACCTTAAATTATCACTACCTGCCTATCCTACTTCTGATAGTGATAATGTTCGACAAGTGTTTAAGCTTTAAAATCTATTTTAACATAAATAGATAGTGTGTAATTGGGCACAACGCTGTAGCAAATGGACTACTTGTTCATTTGCTAATAATCTCGTAGGTTATAAAAACATTCGTTACCATTTAATTGCAATCTTTCCATACCGGATACGATATAAAAATAGAATTTAGAAAAAGATAAACTACGGCTCCAGAGTCTCTAACGGTAGTCTCAATAGTCATTAGTCTCTAACGCAGAGTTCTATTTATTTATTCCATTCGGTTCATTCCATAATTATGTGAAGAAATGATACTCGAGGCTCAGGCGATTCAACGCATGCCTCATAGGACAAGAACAGGGACCTTATCAGAAAACAATGTTACATATATGTACCTGTATGTTATTTACATGTTTTTGTTACATTAACGAGAGAATCTCCTTCCGTCTTAGTACGCCTTTATTTTACTGATATCTACGGGCCACAGCGACTTCTTACTATCACAGGTCATCTGCTAGTTTAAATAAATAATAACGCTACACAGACATAGCCCCACACTAGGATTCCCTGTGTCGTCGTAAATTTGCGCCTCGGTAGGAATCGAACCCAGTACCTTTCGAACGGCAGTGTAACCATTGCGCCATGCAGGACTTCAATTTGTCGAAGTTACGTAAAAAAGGTCGGGTGATGGTTTAGCAAGGTGAAGCAAGGCGAATCTAACAAACCTACCATTATTAGTGGTACCATGGTTCCATTGTTTGTTATGTCCTTCACAAGATCTTGATTAGTTCTTTCAAGAACAAAAGAAGCACGAAAATGGAGACACTTATATTACACGGAAAGTGTTTTATGCTATTTTTGCTTCGAGTCCAATAAATAACAAACTGTAAAGCCCTGAGAGGGGCTTGTTCGCGTGATACTTCGGTGAGGTCGTGAATGACGTCATAATATTCTCAGCATTATCCGAACGCCGTCAAACTGGTCGGACGCTCGACTCGAGTTCGAGTATGATTCAGACTGAATTGGTTCACCTAAACTACAGGAGTGCTCTTGTTCACAGACTACTGCTTGAAGTATTAATATGTGTCTAAAGTAAAGAGCATCCTATATTATGTATTAATACGCGAATAGAAAACCTTATTACAGTCGAATTTCAAGCGCAGAGCGGGTCTCTAGTTTACTTTAATAGGCAATACTTCTAATAATACACGTTTATTTAGCATAATATATTGAGACTTAAATCTTTACCTCTATAATAAATATCAGTATATAGCAGGTGTTTAATAAAAACAAAATTTCGCTCATTTTTCTCCGGTTACACAAACCTATAAAATAAAAGCTCCATTAAGTTTATTTGCAACGTTCATAATCTTCTAAGGCTATGAAATAGATTTATGAACATTTCGAGTCTTTGAGGGTCTTAAAGTTTGGGTTTTATTTACTGTTGTATTCAAATTACCCACCCATCGTTACCTGGGCTGCATATTCGAAAACTGAGATCCCACGTAACTAAAATAGGTACTTGGCTCATCATTTCAAGCCTTTATTGAGAAAGTTTCCCAAACCGGATTAGGGTGAACCATGTATCTTACAAAGTGTCACATTGTGTAAGATCTATTACTGTGGAGCAGCGGAATGTTTGGGTACTGGAAATGGATCATATCCGCTTTATCGTTTTAACGACACGCTAGAGCCTCACATTGGATTTGGGAAACTCACGTGTCTGTAATATAAGACCCTGTAGCTTTGGTGGTAGTGGCCTTGCTTGTGGGCCGAAGGGTCTCGGATTCGATTCCGATTGGATATTTTGAGTCAGGTATTTAAAAGAAAGCGGTATGGAACGTAAAGATGTACATTTTGATCGATGAACTGGTTTCGTACCCCACTTTGATACACTCCAACTTGTTTAACACTTATTCTATAAAACATAACATGTCGCGACAAAAAAAATAGGTCAGATCTAAATCGAGCATGTGATAAAGGGTTTTGTGAGGAAACATAATGCATATTTCTTGCTATTTTTACATGCTTTTTATTAGCTTCACCTGTATGTTTGTATGTTTGTTTGTAACCGACTTCTTTGGGCGCGATTTTGACCCACTTTAAACGGCCAGATTTCGTTCAAACTTTGTAGATTTATTGAGGACCGATGACAATACACTAATTTGATAAAATTATTCCATTTTTCAATTTGCAAAATATGATTTTTGTTAATTTATATAATTTTCATCTATAGTCGATAAGGTAAGAAAATTAATTAAAATTTTCTATAATTTTTCTCTACAGTCGATAAGGCAGGACTCGATGTTAATTTTAAGCGTGTTTTTTAGTTTTTTTAAACTATTATATTTTTTGGTCTCAGCTTCGTTCTGAAAGTAAGTACTCGGAAAACGGCAAAATATCGGAAAAATTTGTATCTCAAAGGAACGTTACCAGGAACAAAGTAGTCCAGGATGTTCCAGGTCCTAGTCAAAGTCATGGTCTATGCGAGTGTCAAATTTTATCAATCTGATAGATACACCTACCGAATAAACTTTGATGAATTTTATTACATAGGGGTCATTCAAGTATTACGTAAGCACAACAGGGGGGGCGGGGGGTCTTTGTTTTGCTTATTTTTTATGACATGGAGGGTAGGGGAGTCTAGATGGTGATTACTTCAGCAGAATATTTTTTTTTTCACTTTTTCAGATTTACCACCAAATTTTTTCAAAATTCTCTTGAATCAATAAAGAAACCATTGAATGCAAGTACCAATGTTTACGTAAGCATGGGGGGGAGGGGTAAGAGATTTGTTTACTTTTGCTGACGGGGGGGGTTAAAAATTGCAAAAAATCTGCTTACGTAATACTTGAACGGTCCCATACCACAAAGTTCCATCGATCTTTTCACTGTTTCACCCCTTAAACGACGATTTCCTGGGTGAAAACTATTGTTATATCTTCAATCTTCCAGGGTCTCAAATTATCTCCATACCATCATGCGTGAAAAGGTAGCAGACAAACATTGATAATATTAAAAATGGAAATGGAATGGAAAAAATGTAAGGAAGTATTGGTCTGCTACCAATTGCCATTGTTATGGTTATAGTGGGTGCGAAAATTGTGGGTCTCTTCTCTGATTCGTTTTCAACCGGCAAAGCATCGGGGATGCCTTTTTTGACCGGTAATTACCTACTATCAGGTGGCTCGTCCTCTCTTTTACCGGCTTTTTACATAAAAAAGTAAGATCCTTGTGCGTGTTTAAAAAATGTTGACTTTTCACGTCATCCTCAAACGTATTGCATTGAAAACTATTCATTTTAAGATAACATAAAAACATTAATATAAACCAAGTTGTTTAGTTTAGTCATATGAGCTGATTTTATTTATTTGACGTCTATTGTTAGTTTCCCATTTGTCCACTAAAATTTATGCGTCCGTGATTGGATCACTGGTTCTATAAAACTTAACATATTTAAATTGTTTCCGCCCACTGGATTTGTCTTAAACAGGGTGTGACGTGACAAATGATAAAAATTTAGTCCTACTATCAGATGGTATGTCTGACCGAGGGCTGACTGACGAGGCGTGACTGACCCTAATGCCATGCCGCCAGACCTGGCTGTTAAGCTTAGTGCTTAGTGGTAGGTAGGGTTGACAACTCTTGAAAGGACCAACCCGGGACTTTTATGGATGTTGAGTTGGGGTCGCCGGCACGACGGTTTTGTGTGTGTGAACACGCAAAGACAGCGAGATGCGACGTGTGCGCGAAGTATGCATTATAATTTTTAGAAAAACCGGAGAAATTATTGTGCCCCGGCAAGTCGGGAGATTAACCATTATTACCGGAGTCTCCGGGGAATCCGGGAGGGTTGGGAACCCTAGTGGTAGGGCTAAGCCTGGCTGGCCAGCTACCGCCATGTTTCTTCAGTCAACTGCCAAACTTGTATTCCGGCTTGAGAGCCAGTATTTTCTTTCTTCCTTCTTTCTTGGCCGGCAGCGCATTGCCTTGCACTGCCTTGCCTTTGGCGTTACTGACATCCATGGGCGATGATGACCACTTACTATTAGGTGGCTGGTTTGCTTGTTTGCCGGTTATTAGCATAAAAACGTGTAGTTTTCATTGAACGCACTAATTATTATTATTGTCTAGTATAATAGCGCATAGTTTCATAATAGTTCAATACGTGCCATTGAAATAAGCACGTGTACCTATTTATTCAGAATTATCTAGTTACGAAACTTACGGAATCTAAGTCATTAATAAATTAAGACACGTACATAATTATTAAAAACAACTATTAAAATATTCAAGGAATACCATAACAATGGCATAAAACAGACTATTAATTAAATATACGTAGCTGTGAAATAAGCAAATAATACGATAAGTAGGTTTATCATTTCATTGGTAAGTAGCTGTTCTGTACATACGCAATACATACTTCACTTATGAATCATCTGAAATAGGTACAACGAAAATCCAGAAGGAAAGTCCAATGCATCAATATTATTTTTAGATCGGTAAATTTATGGTCGTGCCTATTGTTTTTGTTTAATTTAAACAATAGGTAAGTTACCGCTTTTACCAGGTAATATAAAATAGCTAAGTTTATTATCATTACTTCAATTGATTTACTTCAATTGATTTACGTTGGCAATATTAAGGTTGGCGGTATTCTTAATATTATAATCTGCCTACAACAGACCTGTCTGTCAGTTGATCATTTCCCTCATTCGTTAATGAGGGTTCTAGGTTCTAATGACCTTTACATAAGTCACCGTTTAAAATTATAAAGGCCGGTATTGTGTACTTTATTAAATAGTTTTCATTATGATTCGATGGCCACAGCATTTATAAAACTAAGTTCAGAGAGCGCTGTGCGTGAGGGTAACTGCACAAGAGTTCTTTAAATATTTCAAGGTGCAAAGACCTTTAAGGTAATTGACCAAGTTCAATAATATCTTGCGATGTTACTCACCAGAACTGTGATAAATCACTGACGGATATCACGAGCGAAATGTTCCAAATTATATTCAAAAGCTAAAAACCGAAAATCACAGAAAGGTTCGCGTACGCACACAATACTATTACTTTTCACACAATACGAACGAGCTGTTTATTAAATTCAAGCACAGATTATATCGTTACGATAATGTTCCAAAACGTTTGGATCACTTTGAACAAAAGCAATAACTTTCACGAGTTATGTAAAAGTTGTTTAGGAATGTCGCCGGTCAAAAATCGAAGCATTATCCTGTAAACACGTGAGCGTGGCTTGTGCCGGCCGCCAATCGCACCGGTCGACGTGCTCCGAGTGCTGTCAAACCGACCAGCTGGTTCGAGACCCGCCACTCTAGCGGACAAACTCACAACTAACTTGAGTCGCGCGGTGAAGTGATCCAACTTAGTGTTTAAGTGGTTTGCTCATACAGTTTTGACCGACTTAATATGAGCGTAGGAGAGAAAACTATGAGAATACTGCTTTGTGACTATATAGAAAGATTGGTTTGGATGTTAAGTGGCGTCCATTATTTGCGTGAGGCGTTTTATGAAATTTTTTAATCTCCCTCCCCCTTTAGTGAGATTTTGTGAGATTTGATTCAATCCCTTCCTCCATGCCCCAACCTCACGTGAGATTTTTTAAAATGTGGGTTTCTAGTATAAGTGCGTTGGATTTAACCATTCCAACCTTATTTAACTACTCCTTATTTAACTTGGCCATATTTTAGCAAATAATCATATTTTACTTAATTTTAAAACTATTTTCTCGCAACTTTTTGTTTCTCTAGCGAAAAATTGATTCTTATTGGTTGGTACCTACAATATTCTTAATCAAAAAGTTTCTTTTCATTTTAAATTTTATTATTTTCATAGTACTCGTAATAGTAACTTACTCGTATTAGTAATCTTGCATATTTCGAATTTCTATTATAAGTGTAGCTTAAAATATTTTATAGGTATAAGAAATAAATTAATGGACAAATTAAACCATCCACATATAGGTATACTTAAAAATTTTATAGATTTATACTCCTTTAAAAGAATTTTTTCTTTTAAAGGAGTATAAATCTATAAAATTTTTTGTTTGTTGTTGTTTTGTTTTGTTTTATTTAACGTCTGGATTACTCAGCATTAAAAAGGCGATTCTTAACTTAAGCGCCTTTGACATTGTTCCAAGCTCGGCGCGTCATGGCGTCGCGTCGCTGGGGCGGGACGGGGAGGATATTGACTTGCGGCGCCTCCTCTGCGCATGTACTATCCATGTGTTTCTGCTAACAATATTATCACTATTTCTTTGTTTATATGGTGATAGAGCACCATTACCCTATTTGTGATCCAATCTAAATCGAACGGGATCATTGCCCCGGTAAAACCGCATTGCCGCAGTCCTGTTGTACGATCCGGATCAACGCACAGGCGGCCTTGACCTCAAGTAAAGAATTAGCGCAACTACCAAGTTTTAAGACGCAATCGAGTTACGAGTATAATACTCGGGAACCAGCCACATAAGTATGTAGTACCTACTTACATAATCCAAAAACCAGATATTTCGTATTAATATACCTCGACGTCGACGTTCCCTATTTATTCCTCGGGGAGTTTGGAACTTTTCCCCGCGAAAGCTTGTTTTAGTTTACACACAAGACGGCCGTTATTATGCTCATGTTGCCGCCGCGTCGCCGTCGGCATAATTTTATCTTGTACTAAGTAGTTTGGTAAGCTCTAAAATTCACATTATAAGGACTTATACCTGTGTAAACAGTTATGATAATTAGGGTAGGATACGATAGTCAGCTAAGGATCTTGGGAAGCTTTCTGTTACGAGTATTGTGGTTGCCAGAGTGAAGGATCGGGGTTCATAAGAATCTTTATGACTGAGAATACATAATTATGTCTCGAACTGCTCTGCTGATGAGGGTCTGTTGAAGTCCCAATGACGTCATAAAAATGCATTAAGCCTGGACGCAATTTAGCGGTGAAATTCCCTTATTACTTGCGTGGTTGCTCCCTGAAGTACGTATATTTGGAAAGTTATGAAAAGTATACAGAATAGAGTTGAGCCAGGGCCATTGTTTGGACTCAAATTGCACCTCACGATTTAGCCAAAGGCCTTTCTATCTATCTTCCCAAGGTTTGACGGTTACAAGATATACCAGGTAATGGAAATTGCGAAACTCCTACTCTCCACTGTCTGGTATATCTGGAATGATCGAGAAACGGCTAGCCGAATCTTGCAGTTGACTTGAAATCATCGGTTTGCTCTTGGAAGACTACCGGCGACTGACATTGACTGTCGTTAAATTTCAATATCCTGCCGATATTGGGAGCACGGATGTGTAGGAATTATCTCACTTGGAGACCGTTTACATTGAGGAAATTGCTCACTTAGCTATTCTGGAACCGAAGTATGTTGTGAAGTTTTCAGCGGGATAACAAAAATTGGTGTCGACAGAATTTCCACCAGCAAAACTATAAAATTGAAGCTTAGGATATTAAAATAAAATAAAAAACACTTTTGGTGTTACGGAAGGCATCGATAATATCGTCACACACAACTGAAACGCCATCCATTGCTGTCATTTGCAACTTCTGCTAAAGGGGGCGGGTAACATTTCAATGTTACGATACAGAACAACCTCTAGTAACTCTTGATACCTAGATACCATTGAATGATCCGTATGGCGCAATGGTTATCATGCCGGATCGCCGTTCCAAATCTTGGGTTGGATACCCAGCGAGGCGGAAATTTGAAAGATGAGTTTTCCGTTCTCGATCTGGGTGTGTTTGTTCTTGTCTTGTGTGTTGTCTTTGGCTTCCATGACGTAGTGAATCTTAGTGTGGGGCTATGAGTGTGTGCATTACTTATCTATTTCAATGATAATTACGAAATAATCGATATTTTATTACGAGGACAAAAAATATTCTCCATACTTTTCACCGCATAATTTTCGCACTTCACACATTTTTATGTCGTTAACATAACAACATTATGTAAAAACATTATTTACTTTGTCAGTTCGTTTATGGTCTGCAGATTGCAGTAGAACAAGGGTTGGCTTGAGGCCAGTTTGCGCGCAGTTTTTAGCGTGTCACTTTTTCATAGGTTTTCGCCTTCGCACGACGAAAGAGGGGAAGCTATTACTTTGATTTATGAAACAGTAGGATGCCTCCGATGTAAGCAGCGATGTATACACCCAGTAAGTATACTGAATACGGTATATTTTTGAGATAAAAGGAAATGTTTTTGTTTTTATTATAGCCTGATAGAAATATACAAGTATTTCTTACAATAGCCTTTTGATTACGGCCTTTTTATATCATGTAATTTAGTTTATGTATGTATTAGCAGCAAGGGCGCCGACTTTTAGAAAACCTCATGGGTGCTCATGCTCATTTGATGACTCGAAAAAGTGGCGAAGTGTGAGAAGAGAAATGCACACTGATCGACCGAGAAATGAATAAATGTCCCACTTACATACTGCGTACTTAATAATAGCGGTATGAAATAAAAATTATGTGTCGGTCAGCTCTAGGTTGAACACAACAATTACTGATCTGTTTCTTGATGTCTATTCTCAGGGGAGCTCGGCACCCACTCTTTATTTCTCATGGGTGCTCGAGCACCCGAGCACCCACGGAGTCGGCGCCCCTGATTAACAGTATTCCCATCCGATTATTAGTGGGTGTCTTCAAACTCAACAGTGAATAGTTACTAAGTTAGTGCGCTCTACCACCGAAGATAAATAAAAAAAGCAATTATCATGAGTTTTAGTTCTGATGGGTTATAATATAATATTGAGGTGCAGCACTGAAAACCGCCGTTACAGGACACGGATGGAATGGATATTAAAAGATGAAGATAAAAAAATATGAGAGAACTCGTGATCGTTCCCAATGTGCTGTTTAAGTTGGTTGCCGAGCAACGTAGCGTTTCACTTGAAATCGTCCTATCTGATGAAGGTACTATTTTGTTATCAGAGCAAAAGTGTTCCATTACAAAGATTTTATTAACGTATTTAGTTTCTCATAATTTTTATACGAGCAGTGTATAGATCAAGAATCTCCTGTCGGATTCCTGTCCCCACCACACGTTGCCGCGTTGTGATCATTACCAACCGACACGAGCGTTGATTACTTGAAGAGTCTGCGAGAATAAAAATAACCAAGATTAGTTACCCAGTAAAAATGTGCTTCCTTAAAGACATGAATACAAGAATTATTCTTATTATATTAACCTACAATGCAGTTGAAATCGTCTTAGATCTAATTTAGAATTAAATCAAGAAAAACATCCACTCACAACAGTTGCAAACAAGTTCGTAATTTATTCAAGTTAACTTCAGATGTTAGTTCCACATAGGAAGTATCTTTAATTCACAGATTAAATTGCGAACACGAGAAGCAGAGAGAAGCAGAAAGTAGCATTATAACAGTTACGACAGTTGGCGGCGCTCGGTGTTCCCCACACGAAGCATTCACGTCACGTTTTGTTTTTGCAGTCCGCCTGCCCCGTCGGAAATAACACAAATTACGGAAATTTTTAATCTGTATAATAGACGACAGAAACAGGAATTTCAAATGTTAGAATAGGGTAATATAAAAGAAATAATGGCTTCTGGTACTTAACAACATACTACGTTAATATTCAAATTATAACTTTAGCGGACTCGATAACTTTACTACAGCGCCATTTGGACGTTATCATACCTAGGTACTTAGTTTTACAAAATGCGTTTATGCAAAACTGTTTCCAAAGTACTTACACAAGTGGTTAATTCACACATTAAAAAGATAAAACTAAATGAAGTAGGTACCTAAGTGCTTAAGATCTAGGTACTTAGTAAGATGATACGTTTTTGTTTTAAATGTGTGTTACTTTATTTAATTCTGTAAAGCACCCAACACAGTATAGCGAGCGACGCGAGCTCTATCAATATCCCACAAGCTGAGAATTTTGTGGTACACTTTACTGAAAATTTATCACGCTTATAGCATATCTAGATATCAAAAATATATAATATATATAATATAATTATATCTGTCAAATACGTCGTAGTTAATCTACCACTTGACTCGGGTTAATAAACTAAATATAATTTTATTAAATCGTTTTTTTTAATATAAAGAGGTCATTCCTTTTTTTTGTTAAAACTGTTATTTTTTTACAGTTAGAATTGGGGCCTGCCTTTTACGTTTTTATTATATTTGTTAAAGCAGCCACAGTAACACATATTCTGTGAAAATTTCACGTGTCTACCTATTTCCGTTCAAGAGATAGAGCCCTATGACCGACAGACGCACAGAAAGACAGATATCAGAGGCATATTAATAGGGTTCCGTTTTTTACCAATTTGCTACGGAACCCTAAAAATGGTACGACTCTGTAAACCGAGTAATTGAGCGCGAACACAGTCTCGGTTAAATTTGGAACTACTTACAGGCGAAGTAAAATTGTTAACTAAGTAGTTCACAGTACTGTACGCCAGAGGGCGTTCAGTTTAAGTCGTACGGCTTACTGGGTACTTTGGTTTGTACGCGATTCTAGCATTAACCTGTAGATGGCGTTTTAAATTACAACAATCATTCTTAGTTTGTACTGACTGGACGCTCTGGACGCTGGACATCGTCCGTAATTTTATGGTGAAGTGTGATTGTGAATACCATACATGAAGAATAGATTACGTACTTTTTTTAGATGAATATATGGTCCCCCGACAATGAGGAAATCATAAACTCGACCATATATATTTTTTTGTTAAGGAATTAAGATAGCGAGAAGAACATGCAGCACCACTCTTCCGCTGTCCAGAACAAGATTGAGACTACCTAGTCTAGACTGGCTAGTTCAGTTAGCAGACGGTGTGAGAACGTCATTGGTTAGTTCGTTAGTAGGTACGTATGAGGATTGGGGCAGGGACTGTTAGTGATAATTAGTCCTGTTACTCCTGTTAGTTGTTGTTAGTAATAGTCCAGTTAGTAATTTTTAGTAACAGTCTAGTTCTAATGCTGTCACAGATGCGTTTCTACCCTTGTATAGATCAGATGCAATAATATAATTTCTGTGTATGAATTTAGAACCTGCGTTTCGAAACTCAATTCACAAAAGTTGAATAAAAATACATATTTTGCTAGGCTTCTTAGGTTATTAGGACGCATAGCTATTCAATAGGATTTTGGAAAAAAAATCTGATATGGTTTCTAGGTCACCGCGTGTCATTTTAAATCGTATCATCGAGTCCATCAAATTTAGCTGGAGGCCTACTACGAAAAACGAAAGTCGACGTTTCGGGCGACGGATCGTACTTTTTCTTACTGTTACATGTTTCTTTTTCTATTAAAATTTTATATATGAAAATCGCATTGAGTTTTCTTTAAAAAAATGCCATATGTTCACACGAAACATAATTTGGCGACCGTGACTGGTAGGAAAAAGGGCGCTTTCAATTTAGACGGTTGGACCCGGACTGCTGCCGCACGGCAGCCGCACGGCAGTCCAGGTCCAACCGTCTAAATTGAAAGCGTCCAAAGTACGATCCGTCGTCCGAAACGTCGACTTTTGTTTTTCGTAGTAGGCCTTCTGAATCTTCTGATACCGACGTTACCCCGTGTGAGCCGCCATGTGATTGAGGGGAATATTCTGAGTCGCTCCAATAGGACCAAAATATGAGTTCTTCCGTTTTAGAGTTATTTGAAGTTTGTCAATCCGACTGTGACCAGCATATTGTAGTAGGTACTCATCAAATTGGAATAAGAGATACCTGCACACGTGTCCATGATTGAGAAAGCTGTTTCTGTAACAATTTTGTACCAGTAACATGGAGTTCATCTAACAATCTAAATATTTCTTTTAGCGAGTCTTGCTTAGTATAACACTTACGTCATTTGCACCTGTTTGTGGGAGAAACGATTCGGTTTAAAGTGTATCATTTTTATAAGTAAGTATATAATATTATCATTCCAAAGCGATGCTCTCACGAATCTATTAAAAGAGATATTTTATAGTCAACACCTACATAACTTTGTCATATTCGTTTTGCCTGTGTGTTATTATAATATGTATAGGACCAAAACATCTCATTTTAAATATAAATTAAAAATGAATAATACTTTGCTATCAATAGAAAATTACATAATTGTGAAGCAAAAAAAGGAATATTTTTCCCGTAACATAGTGATTTTACGTGTAATACGATAATTTAAACTCATGTAAAACTGATTACGGACCTAATTGTATGTGTTCCATTTCCAGTAAATTACAGTATACATGTCAGCTATTAAATATTACACGTAATCATTTAAATCAAGGCATTATGGTATTTTTCAGTTTTTCCCTAATTTCTAATAGGTAAGTATGTATGTACTTAGTACTAAAAGTCATTCTGTTTTTATGATGAAAAAGAGCATAACTCAAGAACTACAAGGCCTAGGACTATAAATTTTAGTATTTTTGTTAGATAATAAGTCACACTACCCCCCATAACCCGTTGGTCCACTACTTACGGGACACCCTGTATAATTATGTACTTTCAAACGAGAAAGAACTGTTCAAGTGAAAATGCTTAATAGTTATAAAACTATTTTAGGCCGGCCATAACTCATAATTTATCTTTTAACTATTTCACAAAGTAGATATTTTTATCTTTGATTATATATCTTTATTAGCCAATAAAAATAATATCCCTTCTCGTGATATTCAAAGCGGGTGAGTAGACTCTAATGTGGTTATGACACTCGTGACATTTTGGTCATCGTATCACTGCTACAATGCAAATAGATATGGCAGGGCAGACTGTTGAATAGGAACCTTGAGCTATTCAAAAAGAGAGGCGGTGGCTGTACAATACAATAAGAAATCTAATTTTAAAACCAGAAAAAATGCAGCTTGTAATTTTTAGCCGACTGTTTATGTCTGCCGCATGATTTGAATATTTGAGGATTTATTTTTAAATAATTATTTACGGACAGTTAAGTAAATAATTATATAAAATTATTAGATATATAAATTAAACTTTTTGTATGTGATTTCATAATCACTGCGATTTAAGTATAACGAATCATATTACCTACAACCCCGAGGGGACTGACGACATAAATTCACTTGTTTTTCATCAAAGGTTAACTTGGGCTCAAACATGGATGGACATTCAAAAACTGTGCCTATTATAAAGTTCTATATCGAGAAGGTAAACTTAAAAAGGAACGTTTGTCAATTAAATATCAATGTCAACATAAAACAAAGTCCCTATTCCCAATTTCCTAAGCCCATCTTGCATATGGGAAGGGACTAAGGCAATGATGTTGGCACGTAATCTAATATCCGACGTTCCCTTTACAATGGAATGTGCTGAAAAATAACATTACGCCGTGACTCCAGAGTAGATATACAGTTTGTAAGCCTTTTTTAGTTTTATTCATCCGACGAAAACACAAACTATCACATTATAGGATTATAAACTCGTCTATCTTCCTATTTTTATGACTTCATGGATATCATCAGATACAAATATTGCATTAACACTTTCGTGCTTCGGAAGGCAAGTTAAGTTATTAGATTGTTATTATCGTTACATGCTTTGCTCCGAGTCTCTTTAATTACATAAAAAGATCGTAACTGAATGAAATCGGGCACAGCCAGCGTCTAAAGATGATTATGATGAATAGAAATACTTACTGCAATATTTTGAACCGAGACTTCGTCGTTTCTCTCTAAACTTATTCTTAAGTATTCTTCTTTTCAACCGATTGAGCACAACGTCCGCCTCATCTACACTCTCCGAGGAAGAAGTTCGAAACACTTTCACCATTGTGCCTACAGAGTGTCTTCTATCACTTATAGAATCATTCATTACCAGATGGTTAGACTCGATATCTGATAAACCACGTCGGTACATTTTCAACCGCTTTTTCATTTCACAATCTGCCGCGACATCAGTAGGAATATTAATGAATTCATTGTCTGAAGTATTATCCTCTATTTTGCTTAAACGTTGCCTTTTTTCCGAGTAAATTTCAGACAATTCGTCACGCTTCGTTGCTTCGTGTGAATTTTGCAGTGGATCAGGTGGTTTGTGTGGGCGAAATGTAAACCAATCCGGATTAGACTCGGTACGAGCTAAGCTCTTTAAGTAAGTTTCGAGAAAAAATACTTTATTGTGAGGTTGATGATAAAGAACTCCGGAATTTGAGCGCGGTATTTCTTTTTTACACATTTTATCTCGTAATATACAATCACTCAATGATTGTGATGTTTGCAATACTGTGAGTTCACTCTTTTGTTTATCGCATTTCTTGTCAGAGGAATTACTATCGTCTACAGAAGTAACCGAAGATTCAAATGTCCCATTTTTTAGATTTGATTCATTAAAATCGATATATTCCTTAGAATTCGATTTATTTATGTCGTCACATGTCTCATTGTCGGAGCTTTTATAGCTGCTAATTTCACTGGGTCCATCAGAATGAAAAGGCGTAGTATCAACACTAATCGGTTTAGTATCCAGGAAGTTATTATTTATTGTTAGCTTACTTGGAATGTTACAAACACTATTGTTGTCTTTAATTATGTAACCTGAACTTTTTTGTGTGTTGATATCATTATTACTACCAATTAGAAGAGGAGATCTAAATACACGCGTAAATATTCGATCTCCTGAAACAGAATTGTTTTTTCTTATCAGATGTTTGGGTAGTACATGTTTGTAATCTCTTTCTCTTAACGATTGTGTAGTCTTCAAACATGGTTCATTAAAGTGCGAGCTCTTAATAGATATATTATCATCATTTGTTTCTACAAGCAAGTTACCGTCACAGTCAAATAGTTGCACAATCGGAAATTTGATTTCTTGCGACAGATTTCGCGTACGTAGTTCCCATTTCCGTTGAGTAGGTTTTTTTAGTTGAATACGTATTATATTGTCATCAATTATTGGCCCGTCACTATCACTCGAGTTCTCTTTTTTTGCCATTTCACAAATTTCTTTTTGCCACTCACACTATACATTTGTGATAAAGAGCACACTGGTTATTATGAAAGCAAAACGTATTGTTACTCAATGCTAATTTGTTTGTTTACAGTCAGCTGTTCCTATACGAACTGGCGTCGTGCCAGACAACACGATTCTTTGGCATTCACTCTGAATAGCACCAATGTCAATTTTGTTTTTAAACATACACAAATTTAGGGGCACATATCCGCGATACATTTTTTAAACCGTAACTGTTACGAGCGGATCACCAACACTCACTGTAAAATCTATGAACATAACACTGTAATGTAGTAGTGGTTGTACGATGAAAACGATTGCATAAGTCGCGTGTATTTCGCGACGATTGCACGCAGTTGCACTATCTAATTAGTTTACTTCGTTGTAATTAATTTGCGCGATTTTAGTTCAACGGGCGCGTTGATGGCACTGATTGTTATGAGGGATAGAGTGAACCGGAGCTCCGAATTTCGTTAGTCGCTTTTCCAGCGGACTGCGTCTCGAGACGGCGGCCACCGTGTGGGCCTATGGTCGATCGCGCCTCCGGACATTTCTGCACTGAGAGCAAACTACTAAACAGATGCGAGACACTATAAATAGTGAAACGCGTCGGCAATCTGGCCGGCTCCCCTTGAACCTAGTAGTACGCTCGGCGGTACAGCAAAAAGCATAATATGTGATGTCTACGTAACAACTGTGCACACTGACACAGTTTTTCATTTGACCACGAGGCGTGACCATATGCACTCGCGGGCAGTGACTAATGGTAACAGCTGTTTCTCTGCATAATAGTTTCGTATTATTACTTCACTTTCAAGGAGATAGAGGCTTACAATTATTGTTTGATTCGATTTGAAAGGAATGTCTCTTATATTGTATTTTATGTTATTATTCGTGCACACTTCTTTGATAGGTACCTATCTGTACACAATCTGGTTCGTTATGCACATAAATGTGGGTGGTTGTGTTGTAACGGTCTGGTATCTTTATACAAAACATTGTCGAGTCTATTTCGATATGAATGTTAGCCATTTTTAAGTAAATCTTTTGTTATAAATATTGAAGGCTTATATTTCATTTCATGTGGCTACGGCTACGGCTACTAGTCCAGTAGGTATATATTATTATGTACATATAGATGAGACTGAGATGGATGGGATGAAAGGAGCAAATTAGTAACCTGTTGACCATCAGGAAGTGATCACCGGTGCCTATGGATATCAGCAACACCACAGGCATTACCGATGCGTTGGCCAAAGGCGGTAACGGCTTAAAAAGAGAAAGAGGAAAGAAAGATAAAAATATTAAATTAATATTATTTCTGTAAACGAACAAAGTGCAATTATATTATTATAATAGAATCAAAAAGGTATCTACTTATTACCTATCAGACCCTACCTGTGGTTTCGCTTCCCGATAGTTAAGTAATTCATCTCATATGTCAATGACGTAACCACTCGTATAAGGAAGTTTTCAAGGATGTTTCAGACAATTAATCCGGCTGTTTTATGACTGTCTGCTATTACATTATAGGTAGTTTAGGTAATTTATCGTAAATAACTACTGTTCTTTATCGAGCTGTTATGTATATAATGTTATATATGCTATGTATATAACAACGTTTGTTCGGGTGGAGTCTTGCAAATCAATTTTGAAGCAGATATCTTCAAGTGAATGAGCTGAAAGTTTTTATACTTAGATTTACCTGGTTTGATAAACAAGAAAATAACTTATTCCCATAGCTTATTCAAAGTAAAATAAACTAATCCTCATTTTGATTATATTCAACTAGCTGCCCCAGCGAAATTCGTATCGCTCTATAATTAATAAACAAGTATGTTGGCATATCGACAGCAGCGCCACTTACCGGGTCCAGGTGTGAATTTAAACCATTCTTGGATCCACCTGAAGACACACAAAAAATTTCAACCGAATCGGTCCAGCCGTTCTCGAGTTTTAGCGTCACTAACTAACAGCAATTCATTTTTATATATTATGAGAAGATTAAGATCCATTCACACAGTTGCGCCTGATAGAATGGAAATTTAAGCAGTACAGCACAGAATGTGTAAACTGTGACTATAGTTTTATACTTCTGTAAGGCGCTGAAAATTAAATTTATTGATGTTGTATTAACGGCAAATACTATGAAGAATATGATTTTACCTTAAGAAGAAATAACTATTAAATCATTGAATGCCTAATAGTCGTAACACTAGTATTTTAACCAATGAAAACAATGAATCAATTGATGTTAAAACTACATGAAAATACTTTAATTGGCATAAAAATACTAAATAATGAATACCTACAATACATCAGTCATCAGTGGAATCAGCAATTTCTTGGTGTTAGGGCTGAATCCCGGCTGGCTAGCTACTGCCCTGGAGTCTGGAGTCAACCGCGAAACGTCATGTCGTGTTGCGATCGGGAACTTGAGAGTCAGTAAATACTTGTACATAATCGACGCGTGAAAGCGATCTTGTCGTATCTCGAAAAAATGCGAATATGTGTTATGTACTTCATTGGAATCAGACAAAAATAGTAGAATGATTCCCTTAATCGCAAAACGAAGAGTTTAGTGTATAATTCAATTGCTACAAAAATGATATCGTCTTTTGAAAATACTTACTTAGTTTTAAGGCTCTGGTGTAAAGTTGCATTTTTTCGAGATACGACAAGATGGCTTTTCGGCGTCGAATTATGTACCTACTTTCTTTCTTTCTTGGCCGGCAACATCGGTGATGTGCTGATGTCCATTGGCGACGGTCACCACTTACTATGAGGTGGCTCGTCGGCTCGTTTGTAGGCTAGGATTTATATAAAAAAACAATTGCATTTTATTTTATGGTATTTGATAGGACGGTCATTATCATTATTATTTATTATTAATTAGGCTTGTTATTTAACCAGTTTGAATACAAAGTTGACGAAAAATTTACGCGCGTCATTTGGTACCATCGATTGCTATTACGTCATTTGACGCACGCGCTTCTGTCTTCAATTAACAAGTACAAAATAGCGGAGCAAATGCCAAAGATTTATTTTTATAAATATACTTCCTTCGTTAAGAAGAGCTTCAATATTGTTGTTTAGGCGACCGTCCGTCTGAACAATGACAGTGTCTTCCTATAATTATTCTTGACTTTGCCCCAAATACGTGACGGCGCGAAAAATCTTCCTCTTTGAAGTATCATTTCAATGATAAATTTGAATTATTTCCCAATAAAAAGAACAATAGTCCGAACTCTTGTGTTGGTCTTCTCGCTGAGGAGAGTACCGAGCCCACTCATACACGGTGATGACTGCATAAGACGGTGTTGAGATACTAATGATGATGGCAATGAATTAAAAAATATTTATTTGTCGTTTATTTTAAGTATGATGTAAAATTTTTATCCTTTTCCCAGGAATTCTATCTCCATATCAGGGAATCTTAAAGAATCGCAATAAGTGCTGATTCAAGACCTTGCATAATTACATGTCTATAAGAAGAGAGTGAAAAGGCTTTTGCTAGTTTAGTTCAGTCACCATTATAAAGATCATCTGCTCCACTTATCATCAATCAGCAATAAAGTTGATCTGTGGGACTTAGAAGATTAGTGTTCTCTTTACGTATCAGACAAATTGTTTAATGTCAATTTTTCATAATACTGATGACTGGGACCGTTATTAACCGCGTGATGTACACATAATTTAAATATTCGATGCGAATAGTAGATATGTGTAAAGTGAACATGAACTTCGATTTATGGCATATTGGTTTCAAGTCATCCCGCGGCTGCAATTCGAGTGTTGTGCAGATTTGTCTGAAATCCGAAATCATTGACCCGGAGGTAAAGGTTTTCAGACTGATAGATTCGGTGGCATGTCATGTTTTATCTCGCTCTAAAAATTTCGTTGGATTTGGTTGACGGAAAATGGTAGCGTATAGAAATATGTAGAAAGAGGAAGTTCTACAGGATGCATTTTGATTTTAGTATGCGTCATCATTCATAATGTATTGTGTACCGCGAAAGACTGGAACATATTGGCTGCGACGGTAACCGTTCGGTTACAATGTAAATTAAATGTCTTCAAGTCAAGAATGAATAGGCTTTTAAGTTAGTGCGCGTTACCACCCACGATTATACCGCTGCTTACCATCAGGTTGGATTATAATAAAGCATTAACTTTACTATGAAAAATATAGCATTTTCCTACATCTCAAGACACAATTTACAAACGGCGAAGACTTAGAGACATAGCTTTATCTATGTCTGGCAGTTCCATCGGAAGACATTTGAAGGTAATGCTCCCGGACGTGCTTTTAAAATGGTTTTGTTAAATTCTGAAATGGCTTAAATTATGGGGACAAGGGCGAACTTTGCTATTTGACCTTGGATAATGATGAAGTAATGCAAATTTACTAGGGAAACAACTTTTATCTTAACATTAACTTATTAATTCTGATTTCATTAGGTATATTTCAAATAATAATGCGATACGATAAGATACTTATGACCCACAGGAAACGTCTTGAAATAAGGAAAGTGCAAGTGTTTTTGCTAAGAAACTTTAGCTGCTTTTAGGTTTGAGAAATTTCAAATGAAATGAAAAATGACATGATGACATAATTATGACAACCCTCATGATGCAATAGTCCGCAGACCGGAGTGCTTAAAGGATTCAATTACCCAAGGAGGCGGAAATTTGAATGATAAGCTTAAAGTACCATTCTCGGTCTGCGCACATGAGTACTCATGTGGTACTCATGTCATATACTCATGTGGTCTGGGTGTGTGTTATTTGTGTGTTGTGCATAGCACCTACGACAGAGGGAATCCTAGTGTGGGGCTAAACAAGTGTCCTTATATTATAAAATTTCGTTCTCAATTTAAATTTTCATAAAGTTACCGTTCTTTGAAATAAAGAAAAATACAGTACGAGTTTCACCCATACGTAATGTTAGATAAATATCTTTTATTTTTTTACCTTCTAGATATATGGACGGACAGTCCGTAAAGTGAGAAGTTTCGTAAATAATGAATTACAAAGTTAATTTACTTCGTGCACGAGGGATATTTACATAAGCTTTGCTAAGGTCGCACATTTCCAGTTAGCATAGCCCATAATGTAGATACCGTACTTAATTAATTCCAATAAATATTTCAGTTCCTGGAGGTTTATCTATCGTAAGACAGATTGACTTCAATCCATTAAAGTCTCACTACTAAGCGCGATTCTCCTCCTCCTAATTGAGGAGGACTATAGCATACACCACCACGCTGCTCCAGTGCGGATTTGTAAAGATTAGAAAGGTTATCTGGTGTTAAGTGGTAGGTAACCCTCACCCATGAACATTACTCGCACCCAAGGCATTGCGATGTCTCGAATGGTGATCGTATTCTCAAACGAAATACGTAAAAAAATATTTAAGGGTCGATAAAAAATTTAAGGGTCGATTTCGCCGTGGGATTAAACTGGGTGGAACAGGGCCTACCCGTAAGGAGGAGCGTTCACCAGTCTCGTTTGTCATACAGAAGGGTGCACCACGAGCCGGTGCAGGAGCAGGTTACTTTAGACATAAAAGTGAAAGGCGGGGGGTCCTGATACCCCAGAATAATTTTGTTTTTATGAGCCGAAACAACTGGGCTACGGTTTGTTTTGAGCATGGGCTATTTTCTACGTATTGTATTCGTTTCAGCCGTCTGTTAATCGAAACGAGAGTCCCGGGTTCAACTTCAGCCGACATTTATTTATGTGAATTTACTTTAAAAATTAAGTTAATTTTGATCGTGTAACAGCACAGCACAGGGTTGTGTTAGCAGCTAATAATAATATGCTAATATTTTGAAAGTCAGCTCGTCTTAGCACCTTGTTGGTTTAGGCGCCAATCCCTCAACTTTGACGACGTGTTGGGTAGAGTAATGCAGGTTTGCTGTTCTTCGATTATCAAGGATCTTTGTATAGTTCCCTACTTGTGTCGGGTTTAAATCCTTAGCTTACCTTAGAAGTTAACGTCACTTCTAAAATAAAGTGTTTCATGTGTAGGTACAGGCAAACTGTGCTATCATACTGCAGCTAATAACGTAGTATTTTCAATATATGGACAGACCGACCAATAGCGAAGTCTTAGCAATAGAATCCCTTTGTACCCTTTGAGTGCGGAACCCTAAAAAATCAAAGAGACTACCTACTTACTAATATAATGTCATTTAAGATGCAGAATAATGTTTTTCGTACGATAAAACATACCGTGTAGTGTTATTCAACAAAATATTTTTTACAAAAACATTCAAACGCCACACGCTTTAGCTTTTATTCCAACTGAAAATTATTTCGTGCAGCTACTTGATATTTGCATAACGTTGCGGGAGGTGCTCTATTAACGTTATTGCAAGATGTCAGGCACAGCCAGCACGGTGCCTCTTGCTGCACTCAGTTAGCGAAACTTTAGCTTTCCGATATTCTTTATTTCGCATTTCTGGCGGCTTTCCAAACGTTTTGTCTCCATCGTGTGCAGTACCAACAACTGCTTGCGTATAACACTTGTTTTCAGTTTTCAGTAGATGTACTTGCTAGTGCTAGTACTTACTAGGTTGTAGCGGTTTGTGGTCTATAGGTAGAAATGTATAGCGTAGGCTAAACATTGTTTACTCGAATAGTATTAAAAATAAAATAAAATTCTGCTTACGCCTTAATTAGATACTCGGCCGAATATTACGTCTACTTTATAGCCGAATATTCGTGGACGAGACCAGCTAGAAATACACACGTTTACATATTTGTGACTATTCATAAATCATCTCTCTGTCTCTCTAATACATTTTAATAGGATCATGCACTAATGTAGACGAGAAATCCTTTGATTCGCGCCAAAATACCTACACCGATCCGAGAACCACCAAATACTCGTACCGTAGTGAATACCGAAGGAGACCGAATAGACCATTATTGCATATTCGCGCGTTCTCGGCCTTTCTCGGCGAGGATCTAAACGGGGTTTTAGGTTTTAATTTAAAACTATTTAGTGTAAAAACCTTAAAATTACGTTCATACCCGCGATAATTTATTATCGTGAGGTTTATATTGATAAGCTATTTGTTTTAAGCGACAGTTATTTGTTTTTTGCAGCTACAAAAAAAGTTAAAAGTTTTAAATTTTCGAAAAAATACAATAAAGTACATTATGTTATTGGAATGAGGCAAATTTTATGGAAATTAATTTGAAATTGACGGTATTTTGCCACTAATAAAGAGATAGTTTTATTTACAAAGATGATTGTCGTTTAATACAAATTGCTTTAATTTATGTTATTTTCAAAGCGGAGTTAAAATCATGACTCGTATCTCACGTACTGCGAGGTGTCAGACGCAGGAGAGCCGAATGAAGTGTGATATGCCTTGTTTCGCACCTATTTCCCCGACAAATCTTTGTTCATGGCGTCACGTCTTGAACAAACTGAACTGATAAACCTGTTATATTCATCTCGTATTGTATACGAATGTCATTGTGTTGTAGTAACATTTATTATTGTATGGGAATGACATTGTTACCTTTTGTATTCATGGTATTATACATTATTATATTAAATTTTACTGGATGTTGTTATCTAGTTTCATGAAGTAAGTAAACACAGATGAAGAAATGAATGCCATCATTTTTGGTCTGCTCAGTGAATAGTGTGCTTGTTTATCGAGGAAGGGTCTTGAGATGGTTGCAGGTCAGGCCAGACATTTTATGTACATCGGTCTTGGTTTTTGTGATACGCTATAAGTAGGGTGGCCAGATGGCCGGGAAATCCGGAATTGTCCCGGAATTTTGCGTGTCAGAATTTTCGTGAAAGTCTACTTGTTTGATTTTGTACCATATTATACCTTATTGACATTAGCCATAAAGAGGTGCTCCATTTTTTTAATGTTTTTAATAATATTGCAAAAAGAGTAAAATATGTAAACATAATTATTATTATTTTAATTATGGCTATCTACTAAAAACTACGGTAAGTATTTTCATATATTTATTATTATTACTTCGGCCTGACCCTAGTAAAATTGTCTGGGAAATTATACGCCTGTATCTGGCAACCCTAGCCATAACATACATTGCAAAACACAGGGGATCTTTCTGCAGGAACTGGGGTGTAATTTTGTTGGTAATTGAATGTGTGCGTGTGCGTGACTTACCAGGTAATGTAACTTTGAGACTTCAAATAGCGGGTCCGTTTATGACCCCAATAGTAAAAGAAGTTCAAATATGTATAAGTTACTATCCTTTAATGGTATAGCGTAGTGATATTTTGTGTAGGCGTCCACAATTACCAGTAACCCATGGCCTGCTACTGTAAATGAATCAGAGCCAGTATTTTCTTTCTTTTCTGACATTCACGACCCGGATGGCGCAATGGTTAACACGACGGATCACCGTTCCGAGGGTCCTGGGTTCGATTCCCAGCGAGGCGGAAATTTGAATGATGAGTTTAAATTTCCGTTCTTGGTCTGGGTGTGTGTGTTCTTGTCTTGTGTGTTGTCCATGGCACCCACGACATAGGGAATCGTAGTGTGGGGCTATGAGTGTGTAGCGTTATTTATTTATTTATTTCTTTTCTTTCTGGTCGTGATCATCGCCTCCGATGATCACTTAACATCAGGTAGCTTGTCTGCTCGTTCGTTAGCCATTTTTCCCGATTGTGGCGGAGGGTTATGTCGGATGTATTTATGTACGCTTAGCCATCTGTTCCCTCATAACTTCTAAACTACCCATCATAATTTAACAAATAAGGTATCGCTTAAAGCATCTTGATCGTGCACTGGTTGTAAGCTATATGACGTCTCATTAAACTGAGCATGCAACGGGCTCTAGAGTACATAAATTAATGGATTAAAAAAATCAATGTCATGCCACCTACATAAATGTACCATAACAACCTAGTACCTAATAAAGAGGCACATGCATGGCGTTACTGCAGTAGGTAAAAACTAGAATAATTGTTGACCTGCATATTAGTAAAATGTGGTGCCTACGTCTGAGATTTATAGCACTTGATAAAAGGAAACTAAACTATTTTAAACAATAAATAGGTGTACTTAATTCATTCCGCTTCAGAGACTATGGGAGATATATTACTTCATCGTAAACTATTTTGGCATCCGTCCAAACGGAAGCTTTTGTCTTCATAGTCCGCTGGCTCTAACGACCCGCCACCGCGCCACCGTCTGAGCAGTTATGGACACTTGTTACATGTGATGTTATGTTCTCCTAGTACTCACCAAAGGCTTGGACAACATATTTATGATAACTATCAAACCCCAAACAAGTCTTTTCTGTGTTAGTTATAATAAATTTGGAGAATATTTTAATCCTATTATTTACTATTCAGCCCTCGCTTCGTTTCATCATTTGAGTTAAATTTACATAAGTACATTAACTGCGATAAAGTTTTATAGCCTTAATGGCTTATATTATTCATTGGATACATAGCAATGTGCCACCCTCTGATTTCAGCAGTCATTTTTGCTGCGTACATGCTAACTGTAGAACTAACCTCTTTTTGAGGTGTCTATTAGGTATACCATTTGTGGGCACTGAAATATTGCGAAACAATCTGATATTGGAGCAAATTTTCTTTTTAATATCTGCTCCAATGATATTACTTTCGGCTAGTTAATGTGCAGAGAATACAATACAATTACTGGATCCATTTATTATTGGTCTAATAAAGAGGTATTTTCCTGCCAAATTTTTAATTAAGCAGTACAAACTCTTCGATCTTTATCACGTTAGGTAGAACGTCTTTTACTTACCATCCAAACTCTCTCCATTCCATGTTCCGCCCTTTACAAGAAACCAATTACAGAACAGACGGCTTCCATCCAATTATTCAGGTTCGGCGTTCAATGGACTTTTGAAATGTATTGATTTTAACTTTTTAACGAACCGTATAGACTGACCTTAAGGCTTATAAGGCATTATCGAGTTTTTTTACTAATTAATATAAAGTTAATGCTTGACTACAATCCCCCCTGATGGCAAGCAACGATGTAGTCGTGGGTGTTAAAGCGCATTAACTTGCCTACATTGTAATCTAATGGAAACACCGACGCAGGCAATTTGTTCCAGTCCTTCGCGGTACGTATGATAAATGATGATGCAAAGCGTGACGCCCGTACTGGAGGGATGACGACGAATAGAGCAAGAGCCCGTGAAGCCCAGACCTTCGTTATTTTATAAAAGCTGAAAGTTTGTCAGCGGATGCTCCCAACACAGGTAAGAACGATGGGCCATTATGGAGTTTGGGTTATGGTGGCTTTGGCAGGTAAACGGTACTAAAGGTGTGTAAAATACCGACCTAATTACGTCAAATAATAAAGTTCAATTTTTCGGTATTACCTTCAGAATATTATTAAAAATCACGTTGTTCATTGCCAGACACTTAACATGGTGGCAACCCCTTGCCAGACACCCTTAATGTTCATGAAATTATAATTTTACTTACGTTATAGTATAAAAGCTGATTTTTATATATAATACTTGGGTAATAAGTAGATGATGTTTCCTCATTAGCCAGACACTTTTGATAGTTCCAACCCCTTGCCAGACAAGCATGTAAGGTAGCATGTAATTTTACTTACGTTATAGTATAAAAGCTGATTTTTATATATAATACTTGAGTAATAAGTAGATGATGTTTCCTCATTAGCCAGACACTTTTGATAGTTCCAACCCCTTACCAGACAAGCATGTAAGGTAGCTGTAGGAGAGCGCGAGGCAGTATGCATATGCAAATCCAAGCCAGACCGTATTTCCAGGACCTGCTGAACACGTCGTGATAGCACGCGTTCGCGTCTAGTAAGTCCCTGGTAACATAATTAGAAACCACGTGAGCATGTTTTGAGGCAAACAGATCTATTTCGGGGATTCCCCAAAGGTCGAAAATTTTTTGAGACCCCTCCTGCTTCAGATGCCATTCGGAGGCAGCTTGCCCACGCGACAGGCCGTCTGCCTCTATGTTGTATATTCCGGGGAGGTAGTGAGGAATGAGTACAACATCTAGTTCGTCCGCCAGACCCAAGAGTTGTCTGGTCAACTATAATAGAGGAAGTGACTTCGTCCCTCCCTCGTTACTTATGTAGGATACAACGGTCTTGTTGTGGATTTGAACAAAGACTGTCGATTTCCTGAGCACAGCAGCGTCCGTTGTCAATGTCGCCATCACCGCATACATTTCTTTCAGATTGCAATGCCATCTCTTTTGATGATGTTTCCATTCCCTGTAAATATTTTTGTTGTTCACTATCGTACCCCATTTAAGGTCTGAAGCATCCATGATGACGTAGTTTGTTGCTCGTTCTGTGGTATGTATCGGCCTCGTCTGGGTTATATTCTGTCACCACCATCTTCCACCAGTCTATTAAAAGTCATTTGAGGAATATTTTATTTTGCTTTTTTTTTAATCTGTTATTGACTGACTTAATCTGTTATTGAATTTAAGGTAGTTATAGCCAGGGGCGCCGACTCCGTGGGTGCTCGGGGGCTCGAGCACCCATGAGAAATAAACAGTGGGTGCCGAGCACCCCTGAGAATAAACATCAAGAAACAGATCAGTAATTGTTGTGTTCAACCTAAGAGCTGACCGACACATCATTTTTAGTGCATACCGCTATTATTAAGTACGCAGTATGTAAGTGGGATATTTATTTATTTGTCGGTCGACCAGTGTGCATTTCTCTTCTCATACTTCGCCCCTTTTTCGAGTCGTCAAATAAGCATGAGCACCTATGAGGTTTTCTAAAAGTAAAAGTTGTAGCATCGAATGTCTTTTCTTTGCATAAGTCAATCTAATCACGAATCTCTTCTTACGATTTTCAATGTTTGTCTGGCGAGGGGTTGGAACTATCAAAAGTGTCTGGCTAATGAGGAAACATCATCTACTTATTACTCAAGTATTATATATAAAAATCAGCTTTTATACTATAACGTAAGTAAAATTACATGCTACCTTACATGCTTGTCTGGCAAGGGGTTGGAACTATCAAAAGTGTCTGGCTAATGAGGAAACATCATCTACTTATTACCCCAGTATTATATATAAAAATCAGCTTTTATACTATAACGTAAGTAAAATTATAATTTCATGAACATTAAGGGTGTCTGGCAAGGGGTTGCCACCATGTTAAGTGTCTGGCAATGAACAACGTGATTTTTAATAATATTCTGAAGGTTATACCGAAAAATTGCACTTTATTATTTGACGTAATTAGGTCGGTATTTTACACACCTTTAGTACCGTTTACCTGCCAAAGCCACCATAACCCAAACTCCATAATGGCCCATCGTTCTTACCTGTGTTGGGAGCATCCGCTGACAAACTTTCAGCTTTTATAAAATAACGAAGGTCTGGGCTTCACGGGCTCTTGGGCTAGAAGGTATGGATACCCGCCATGCGTCGGGTCGGAGGATGGTGGAAAGGGGATGGGGGAATTAAATCATGTAATTCCTGCGCACAAGCCGGCAATCTGTGAAATACATAACGGAGATAAAAGTATTGTGCTTACTCCAACCGCGACTGGCTTTTGGAGGAAAACTAACCATTCGATTTATTTTTGTGGCACCTTTTCTTTCAAAATAAAAAAAATACGTTATCCCGATATGTAGAGGAAACCTGCCTAGGATTATTTTGTTTTTAGGAGTGCATAATATGATAATCTACTCTCGATTGTCCAACGTCGTGATATATTTCCAGAATTAATAAAATAAGTATTACATTCGTTACAAACGACGAATAATTATGTAGGAAAAGGCGTACCAAATCTCAAAATTCAAAATATTTTGAATTATAAGTGGATTACGATATAAATAGTCCACTTAAACATTGGTGACAACAAACAGGGAATCCGAATGGTTTAGGCGACCGTGTGGGCGTTTTATCAAATACCTCTTTCTCTCACAATTTATTTTTCAGGAAAGTTCTCCTAGGTTGTAATTTCTCTCCCAGAGATGTGTTCAGCTCTAGGAACAAACACTATCGGAACGGGCTTCGTATTTACCCAGTTATCGACATCGCACTACTCGATACGCGTTCTGTTTGATTTGAACGTTGGCAGAAATTGTTCTAGACCTACAAAACTGAAGTTTGTTTTAAATTTCCTTGCATATCTGTATGTTGTTGATATCAAGTCTCATAGCATTACACCAGGTTACTTTCTTAGTAGACTTTACACATAGGAATTTAGTCATTGTTATTTAATAATCTCTGCGTGTTCTGCCGACTTTTCAACGGCGAGTAAACAAAAGAGTGCTCCGAGGAATTGTTCGATTTGGTGCCTACTTGACCCTTCCATCATTACACCACTCGCCGAAGATTGAAGTTCCATCTACATCGTTTGGACTCGTGAACCTCTACGGTCCGATTCTCACGATCGTTTTTGCCTCGTACCTGCAAACTGTGAGTACCCGTATCAGTTTAAAATCATATTATGTCTATGGCAGTGATGTTGTTTAGCTGCTTATCTAGTTGCTAATTTATAATTTAACATAATAAAATCAACATTATCATGAACAACCGATCACTTACCTAACTGCATCAAACCAAATGTACAAAATTTATTTTAGGAAATTTAAAAAAGATCTTAAATCGGTCAACGCTATCAAAAGTTATTCCAATTTTGACAACTTTATTGTCAAACAAACGATATCATCCGACATCCAGGCGAACGAAGTGGCGGCTAGAGCCGTAAATAATTTGCATATAAATTAATTACCATCCACAGTAATTACACCCGTAACTTTATTAAATGAACGATTTTAATCATTTACAAAGTTAGATATCTTCAATCCTTTACCTTATTTCGTAGCATCGTGTCTTCCTTGTGACGAACGAATTAACATCTGTAAGTTTCTTAACAACTTGGAGGTTCGTGCTATAACTTTATGCTCGGAGGCGTGTAACAGTCAGAAGTTCCGATCGATAACCAGTTATGTATGTACTTGTTATATTGATGGAATTAGTCGTCTATACTGTGATCTATAATCTATACAAATAAATAAAATTGGAGTGACTGTTTGTAATATTAAATTAACCGCTTTTAACTAAATGCATAGTGATGTATACACGGTAATATATAAAATACGAGTAGTTTGTCTGTCTGTCCGTCTGTCTCTCTGTGTGTCTGTCTGTTTGTTTTGGCTAATCTCTGAAACACCTGGACCTATTTAGACGGGACTTTTACTGGCAGATAGCTGATGTAATAAGGAGTAACATAAGCTAATTTTATTTTAGAAATCTCCCCGTAACAAACAAAATTCCACGCGGACGAACTCGCCGGCACAACTAACTAGTATAATATAATATAGCTGAAGGGTTCTATTTGTTTGTTTGAAAGCGCTAATCACTGTAACTGCAAGTCGGCAAACTGCAATGTTTAACTAAATATTGATTTTATTGAAGCGAAGCGAGAGCAAGTGACGCAGAATATTATTGTAAAATCGTTTACTATGAAAGCATCTACTTTGTGCCGTTGTAGAACAATTCAGGTGCTCAGCAAGGTTGGCCGCATATTCTACGACCGACCCAGATACCGGGAATGTTTGGTGACCGTTGCTATGGCGACGGTTGAAGCCATGTCAGTGCAGTACCTATATAACTTCTCTTACCATACCCGCATACTACAAATTAACACCATCCGGTACGTATTCGCTACACGTACATAATCATTATGCTTACTCTAGCACTTCACAAATATGCAAACAAGAATGGCTTGGTTTTAAAAATGGAGCCCTATACATCCAACTTTATTTACAGAACATCAAAATCAGTCTAACACTGCCCCCTGGCTCTATCGAGCATATGTTACTTACATTACAAACCACTCGTGTTGGCGATAGTGCATCCGGATGTGATGTCAAAGTTTGTTAGAACATTGTTGGCGAAGCGCGGATGTGTTCACGATCAGTTACGAGCACGTTTATTGTTTTCAATAATCTATTTATCCATCTTTTCATAAGTTAGTAGGTGAATGTGTAAGTTTAGGTGTTTGGATATTAGGATGATTGTGACTCAATCACGCAAAAACAATTGAACGGAATGTTGGATGGCAAGACTGCGGATAAACATTTTTCTTTCTTTCTTTTCATTCTGGTGATTGGTCCTATTTAAATATGGTGAGGATTTGATTATGAAGGATTTGAGGAGTAACTCCACAACAGATGGTAGTAATAATTGAACAAGCAAGTTTTTATTATTATGAAACAAATTGTATTTGGCTACAACCCATTAATGGCCCACTACTGAGCACGGGTCTCTCCTCGTACCTGAGGAGGCCTAGAGCATACTTCACCACGCTGCTCCAGTGCGGATTGGTGGAGGGGTTAGTGGCCAACCCAAGTGTCGGAAAATTTAAGCCGCCCGAAGGTATCCGACATGGCTTAACGACTGCTACCAAATGATAACAACCGGGACCGACGGCTTTACGTGCCCTCCGAAGCACGGAAGCGCTCAAGATATTTATCCAACTACCGACCGCGCCCGCTTTGTCGATCACTTGAGATCGACGCAAGCCGCAGGGCTATGAGCGCTTCGGTAATTGTATTTACCCCACCGTCAATTATAATATCTTTGTATTTAATAAAGTGACTTAGAAAGTTTGACCTGTAATTCTAGTAAAGTTTAAATTAAATAACGTTTAGTTACTCAACAATCTACTTAAAATCTAAATGTGCTAAGGTCCATAATTAGTGGGAGAATTAAATGGTTGCTGTAATATTATGATAATATCTCAAACAGTTTAATCTTTTCAAACAGGCTGCTCATATTGATATTTCATTAATTCTTCAAATAACTTTAGACCTTAATTTACTCCCTTTGCGGATTATTTTCAGTTGACCTCATCTGCCGACATCAGTCACGATTCGGGGTGGATTCCCTTTTTGGTGCGTGCATTTGTCCATTGTTTTGCCCTGAAAGGGACACGCTAAACAATTACAATAATATACAATCCACTATTCTATATTTCAGATCAGAATAATTGATTCCCCCCAACAAGTACCTAATCATGATTATAGTTTGTTCTTTAAAATATGTCACTTACACTGACTACTGGTAGTATTATAGTACCTACACATTTTATTCATTTAATATGCATGTAATAAATGTACCGTCATATTCACTTTGTTGAGCGTGCGAGCGATAAATCAAATTGCTGTGGCAACATTGTCCCGTGTCCCAATTTATTTACAGACGACTACGATGATTTCATGTACTGTGTAGCACGTTTCATATGATTTATTAGTTACGGTTGCATGACAAATGTATTATAAGACTTATTTATCTTCACACATAATAAACGTTTAACTGATAGATGTGTGCACATGAAATGTATTTGCGAAATAACTACTATTTATGGGGGTTTTTACTAACCACTCATACACATAAAAGTACATACACACATTGCACACAGAATGAGTCCCAATTAAAGATCTGCTTGCACGTTAGGTACATAAACTCAACTGCTACCTTATGAGTTGATTGGGAGTTGCGTATATTTAACTGAATGTAATGTAAACAGACATTTAGGCTTACTAAAATTATGTATTTTCATTTCTGATCAAAAGCACGTCGGTGAACCGCCTGGTATACCGAACGTTTAATCTGACCTAAAAAAACCTTTGACCATTTCCCTTACTTTTAGATAGAGGGTAGCGACCTCGAGTGGAATTCGTAATTGATTTGGAGCGTGCGCCTCGCATACGGAACCCATAATGTGACATTCTGTCATTGCCATATGTACCCATATAGTAACATATTCTTGCGCCCTACCTTACTATTCGCCGCTGTTTATAAAAAAATGTACGCGTTATTAACGTACAACGTAAAACTTCTTTATGACATAGTAGTGTTTTTTTATTATTTAATTCCGTATAATGACTGCGTTTCCGACTACGACTGTATCTCTGGTACGGGTTACGGCTTACCTTACCGTACCGTACCGGACCGTACCGTCCCGTAACGTACTCTATCTACCCTACCCTTTTTTACGACGTAAACTAGGTTAATGTGTATTCATTTTCTCATTCAGGTACCTACCAATTAATATCAAGAAACAAATTTTAAACTTTATTTTCAATTGAAAGACAAACTTTTGGCATAAATAATTTGGTCCTTTCTTTCAATACTAGAAATAAGGTAAAAGCTGTAGAAAACAGAGTCAAATTTGTTATCTAATAATAGCATTGTATTAGGGGATAGTTTGAATTTCTTATAGAACGGATTTAATTAATCGTAGCGACCAACGACAAAAAGATGAAAAGAATGTTAATACCTTTTTTTCGTATGCATATATATGTATGCGTTGACTTTTTGTTGACAGATGCGGGTATTTATATTTTGATTTAAAGCGATATAATCTACGGGTATTATTTTCGCTGGATATAATACATAGTATTATTTTATTAATGAATTCATTAATTTCGCGAATAATAACCAGTTAATATTTTGAATGTCGTAATTTCTAATTGATTGCATACTCGCAAAACATAAATAATATCGCTTATTCATTGATTATCTTAGGCCCCAGTAAGACGACGCTACGACAAAAGTTAGAACATACGTACAAAATTTAATTTTCCATATTCCCGCATATGGAGATTCAAATAATGCAAGAATCAACGTAATTATAATCAGTATAAATGATTGATTTAACCATTTATTAATCCGATTTATTTCGGATTTAAAATAGCAAACGAGCATGCAGCACCACCCTTCCGCTGCCGCCCATGACAACTGTGACCGATCTAGAACACGACTCAAATGAGGACTAGGATAGTTAGTTCGGTTAGAAGACGGTGTTAGAATATTGGTTGGTTAGTTTGTTAGTAAGTATGATGACTGGGACAGGGACTGTTAATGATAGTTAGTCTTCTTAGTTGTTGTTAGTAATAGTTAACAGATAGTAATTGCTAGTTACAGTTCGTTCTAATGCGGTCACAGATGTGTTAATCCTAAAATTCTATATATATTTTTAAATTAAAAAACTAATGTTCAATGATATGCAAATTTAGCGTTAATGTGTATAGACCCAGATTTACTACAATGGAATTTGAAAAGCCGGCCGAGAGTTAAGGAACATTTGTATACATTTCACAAGCCCAAAACTTCATTTCGACTGTTCTAAATTTATTAAAGGTCGGACAGAAATGAAGATTTATTTCCAAGCAAATAAATCCAACAAGCCTTGAAATGGTAAGATACGAAAGAAATTGTTTAACGGAAAATTACTATGGACGTTTGTCTAAACAAGTGGCAAGCTTAGGACATCTCAGGGCTTTGAATGAAATAATAAATTAAATAAACTGGTTTGTAATGTAAATAAAAAATCTGTATTCAAAATTTTTGTCAGATTTACAATCTAGTAGTGGTTATCACGTAAAGTTATAGTCCGTAAACCGACTCTACAGACAACAATTTTTTATTCAAATAACAACCTAGTTTTTATAATCGTACTAGCTAAAAATATCATATTAAAACCAATTAACGTAGTATGGTCCAATTATTGATTTTCATGTCTCCCCAGAATAAGGTACCTTTCAAATTAAATTGTGAAATCATTTTTCACATAGGTATTATGAATCGGGAGTTAATCTTCCTCACGCATGTACATACATAGATACAAACTCACAAAATTCGCCCTTAATACGATATTATGTATGTATTAAAAATAAATTTATAGTCTTCTTTGTAATCCATGTCATTGAATTTTTAAAGAATTTTGCCTAAGTACATAAAAAGAAATCTGTATGAAATTCATACTTCACTAAGCATCTAAAGTGCAGTGTATGCATTGTCATATTCGTGCACGAATTCTCATTTTTTAAGTTTCGATGCTCAAAAGCAAAAGCTTTTAATTTGCTATTATAATTATCTCATTATACCTCGAGTCGACCCGACAAAAGGCTAATAAAATTATCATAATTATGATTTTCTCGAAGCTTTTATCACGCGTCAGTTGTGCCTGACCAATAACTTTCGATGACGATAATAATAGTATAGTTACGATATACTTGATGAGATAGAACGGGGATGTACCTATCTCCACAATATTAACTCAATGTCGTACTAACAATGGTTCGTTATATTCAACATGGGTTGTGAATATAATTCCTCCAGAGATCGCCCACTATTAATTTACGAGATCGTAAAGTAAATTTAAGTTTTCTTGACCTAAATAAAGTAATTTAGGGTTTCATTATACGGATAAGATAAAACCGAACATTGAACGAAATTTGATACGTAATTAAATAAACCTGTGTGTGAAAAATGTGTACTACATTACTGTACCAACAGAACACGAATTGGTCGATTTCCGAAACATTTTGTGTTGTTTTCCATTTTATAAACGGATTCCGAACTGTACTGCGTATGTGCAAAATGTCGAACAGATTTTAAAGTTAAGTACTGTCTGTTTTAATTGAATTCCATCCGACTACTTGAATACATGATAAGCAGGAGTTTGATAATTAGTAACTTGGAATTTTTGAACAAGCATGTGTGTAAAAATACTACATAGTAATAAAATGCACATTGTGAATACCCGTATTACGGTAAAACGTATACAATATAATTATTTATGTGCAGCAACGTAGTATTTGTGTTACTTAATTAATTAAAGTTTTAACTTTATACTTGACGTCAGCCTATTACATGCATAAAAAGAATGGTGCTTCCAATTTTATTACTTACGCCCTTACCTTGTCTAATACAATGGAATAAGGATGAATACCTAAAAATTTTTGTAATTGAAAAATGTTCGTGACTTGGTATAGGTGCCACAGATGCACGGGCGCTTTCATGTCCATCGGAAGAGCGAATTGGTGATTAATGGGAGTTCCGGATAAAAATGAGTTTGGAACAACGCCAATATTTTATAGTTTTTTAAAGGTTTGACGCTGGTATAAATAAAATAATACACTCTTAGCTTTTTATATACATGGTTACGCTACGGAAGGTGATGTTGTGACGGAGCATGATAAATAGCCTCCAATACAGTCGGGCCACCTAACGGCAAGTGGTCACCGTTAACCATGGACATCAGTAAATACCAAATGCATCACCGATGCATTGACGGATAAGTAATGATGACAAGAGATGATTTTTTTATAGCCTAAGCAGGCAAACGAGCCGACGGCACACCTGAGGTAAGTGTGCCCGCCCGCCTGTGCATGCATGTGAGCCGTGGCTCAAAGAAGAAAGAAAATACTGTCTCTCAAACATTATCATTAGCGAATGACCAATATTACTTTTGTTTTTGATGGGAAAACCATGTACCCAAAACTTTATCCAACACTTAGAAAGATATACCCAAACTATACTTAAGTTCAGATATTTATTTTGCAGGTTTATAATTACAGAGGTAAAGATAAACACAACGTAAGATAGTACGGGTTCTAGCTGTTTACATTGTGGCTACATACTTGTACCTGCTAAGTGTCTGTGTATTAACAAGCAAGGGGTTGAGTGCGTTGCGAACAGATACGAGTAGAAGGGCCCTTCATTGCTGTTAATTGTCATATACAGATATATCCACCGGGTTGCTGTATTTCTTATGTATCGTATCTATACTTGTGTAAGTTACTTTATTTTATTAAGATACTTAGATTGAAATGAATGTTGATGTTAGTTGTTACATTACTCTTTGATTTTAGGTCTGTGTGCAGGAATATATTCTGTGTATACTTGTCACAGATAGGTGTCAAAAGTTTGTTAAATTTAAAATCGTTTAAGTCAGTTTCATCACTGTGTATTTATTAAATGAGTATAGGTCAAGTATAGGTATATTAGGTATTTATTTTGTGAGTGAATAAGATTTTTGCACGCCTGAACAGAGAGAGTATGATTTTGAGAGGAGGCCCTAGCCGAGCAGTGGGATAGTTATGGGTAGCAAAGATGATGTCGTGCGTGTTTAAATTTTTAAATCCGTTTACTTTAAAAGGCTATTTAGAATCTGAAATGTAACTCTGTTTAGTCAAAGTCGGTGAGATTATAAAGAAGTAAATCTGAGTCGGCATCAAGAGCATTATTATAAATTTATTTTATCCTTTAATATGAAATAATTAGTCTTAAGTACTCCCAATTGTTATGTAATATTATAATAACTTTGTAATTAAAGTTAAAACTGTGTAAAAAGTTTAAAAGCTTCAATTTGAAGTTGAAATAGAATGCGCCATACTCTTTCTACCTTGATGAATTGAGTAATATCTCAAATTGTGTCTGTATGCTGTATTACTTGGTATAAACTCAAGAGATACAGTTATGAAGGCTCGATAAATTTGCCCTAAAACTTTCTCAGTTTGGTAAAAGGAACTGGAGCGAAATGTGTCTCGTGACGGAAATAAATATCTGCCGCGTATCGTATAATATATGAGGGTTATGGTTTCGACGTACTCTGCAGAAATCGAAAGTATTGACAGGCCAAAAGTACCTGAAACTACTTATACGTCATATAAGGAGAACTTTTACTATTTCAGTATCTACTATTTATACTTTCAGCCGAGTGGAGAGTAATAGCCGAAGTTTTAAACGTTGCGACTCCGGAACCGGGGTCAGATCGTGCACGCACTTCTGATTTTCAAAAATGTGCACAATTAGATTATTTAAAATTTAACGATTACTTCCTTCAGTGAAGGGAAACATCGAAAGGAGTTGAAGCTGAGAGTACTCCGGGTCGACGGGGTCGTCAATGCAATAAATACTCGAAGTTATTGCTTATAACAACAATTTGTATGCCGCGCTCTGAGTGTGAGGAAAACTTGAGCCGGTAATTAACTTTATTCATTAATTTTTGTTTAACGAAGTGCGAAAAAGGTAAGGAATTTAAACATTAAATTTTTTGACAACCCGGCTTTAAACGGTTTTCTTTTAGACTTTATTTTTGCTATTATATATAACGTACCGTGTGTGCGAAAATTCGGTCTGGTAGGAGCGGCAACCCCCAATGAGCTTTTTCCGACTCACAGCTACAAACTGCACTTATTAGGCTATATTTCAAACTCATCTCCAAACAGTTTCATGTTTGAGTAGTCATCCTGTTTGTAATATTCTATCGTCATAAGAATGCCTTTGACATGAAGTTAAAAAAACTGCCAGTATGGAATTTCCGTCAATTCTAACGAGCCACCAGTTTTACTGAGCCTGAATTTTGGTAAAATCTGTTTACCCTTATTCCTAGTATTAATATTATGAACATCACTTTTCTTATAAAAAATAAAATATATATAAAATGCTTAACTACGTATATATTTTTTCATTTCACAACTTAAATTTGTCGAAACTACAAGATATTTTTAACACAGAATTATGTTTAAAAGCTTTATTAGGTATATTCAAAACAGTGGGCTAATTTGTCCCACATTTAACAGTATTTTCAAACCTAAACATGCATAGGTAGGATCTTACTGGATCTACTCAACTACTCCAAGTATTTTCAATACCTATCAATCAAGCGCTAAGTGAAATTTACGCTGATATCAGACCTATTATTAAAATGTTTAGGGCAGGCCGGTCCATCATTATAAGCACTAACATTAAGGCTGTCAAAGTGCTGATAAGACTGCCCCAGCTGAGTCCTAATGAGGGGACAGCATATGGTTAGGTACTTTGACGGTCACCAAATTGAATCTCACAGGATGTAAAATAGATAAACAGAAACACAAACTAACAACTACATTGTTAATCATTCGGTAAATGATTTGGCAGTTTTGTGACGTAGCCGATGAGCAATCAATAGATAACATAAATCCCGCCCAGTATCTTAATTAAAAAAAAGTTTACACTTTAAATTAGGACCAATATTATAACATGAGATAATTATCACATCAGGCCATCCTTACTTCAAAAATGAACCCTCCAAATATATTAGGGTGTACTTCAATCTGATCTGCAAATATTGACCGGTGAGAAAAAGTAAAAATTGCTTCTGTTCGATGACTATTACATGCTATTTGAGAAAACACTTAATACCTTGGGGGTATTTATTGCATGTCTGTTTGTACGGTTGTTCCCGCTAACCTCAAAAACGGCTTCATCGATTTTGATTCGGGTTTAACTGATGTATTTTATTAGTTAAGGGGAAATATTTAGTGTTTATTTTATTTTAGTAGTTCTACAAATAAAAATAGGTACAGATAAGAAATCTGCGTATAAATTAAGAAATCTGCGTATAAATTAAGAAATCTGCGTATAAATTAAGAAATCTGCGTAATGGAAAACTTTCGTTAAATTATTTTGGATTATGTACTATTTGAAAACGAAAGAAATAAGTTTTCCGAAGCAAAGCGAGGGCGGTAACCTAGTTTCTAAAAATAATTTAAATAGCCTGTCAAGCTTTCAACATAATTCCAGAGCAGGTGACTACAAAATGCCGTAAAAGATGTACAAAATATGTAAATTTCAGAGTCCCGAGCTACTTAAAACATTGAGCACGATCAGCGGTGGGACAAAGTACTCGTAAGTGTCGTTCAAAGATGCTTCCATAGCCCTATATACTTAAAGTAAATTTTAGTACCCACAATATTCAACGAATTGCCCAATTACGTTATAATTTGTTTAACAGTGTCTTGATACGCTACCAATTACTTCCCTTTTCCAAGACGGGGTCTATACTCGAAGATCTCTCCTCCTCAAAGGTTGTCGGTCCTTGCAGCTATATGGGAGGGTGACGCGATGACGGTGCAATTATGATGACGACGAAACATTCAATAAAAAATTTAAAACACTGTCTATGCGGATCCTTTAAATAAATAACGCTACACACTCAGCACGGCAGCAGCGGTGTGGACAACACATAAGACAAGAACACACACACCGAGACGGAAAACAGAAATTTAAACTCATCATTCAAATCTTCAGTTACGGGGTTGTGATGATGATGATGATTCAAATCTCCGCCTCGCTGGGAATCGAATCCAGGACCCTAGTAACGGCGATCCGGCATGTTAACCATTGCGTCATACGGGTCGTCTTTATAATATTATAATGATTTAATCTGACCCACATTACGGCATCGTCTAGTCAGTGACCTGCCAGCTACCTGGTTGCGCTTTAATACAAATCGGTAGTAAAGCCATTAGTAGAACCTTTCAGTGCATTACTATCGGAGATAAGATATAATGCGATTTGAAGTGGGAATAATATTATCTATTTTATCTTATAGCTCGATCCTAAAGTATGAACAAAATCAGTAAAATAAACATTATTTGAGATACTTTGCAGCCCGGAAAACGCTTCTGGTCTTTATGGTGACGGATCACAAGATATAAGTTCTTTTATAGTTAAGTTACATTTGATGTAATAGTACATCGCTTATTGCTTTAGTGCCTTATTATTGTCGCTCCATCGTAGAGCCGCATCCGCTGATGGTTTTCCGATTCCATTAGCCGCAAACGGTGGAGTCTTGATTAGGCGGAAAGAGGAGTGAACACTTATTTATAGTGTTCTATTATTTTTAATCAAGCACAAGGAACTGTTCATTTCAGGAAACAGCCTGTCTCTATCTTCCGTAGATCGTTGTCTTTATATAGTCGACAATCTCGTTCTATGTCGGTCACAGTGGTCATGGTCGGCAGCGGAAGGTGGTGCTGCATGCTCGTTTGCTATCTTAATTTCATAAATAAAGAAAAATTCTTGTCGTAAGATGATGTAATTTGGCATGGAGGTAGTTTATGAGTAGAAGACGTTAGCTAAGAACGAATTCAGTGCGGAAGAGACGAAGAAAGATGTTTTTTTCTCTTCTTTCGTGGCTAGTAATGCATCAGTGATATCTTTGGTCTTACTGATATTGAAGGGTGAGGTTGACCACTTCCCATTTATTTTTCATCACGTGGCTTCTTCATAATTTGTAGTCTATTTACAAAAAAAGGTCAAGTCGTTTAGAAATTATAGGTATAATTATGATTACTAATGGACGTAATGTAAAAAATATAAAATTTAAAAATTCAATATCTAAAGGCACCTTAGCGAAACGGTGGTACATGAAAAATGCATGTACTTGTATATGTAGGTACTTGACGTTCATAACTGTATTGATGAATACCTACATTAAATAAATTATTTGAGTTTGAGTTTATCTACTTACCGACGATTAAAACAATATACAAAACAATCAGTATATCCTCACAGATGTTAGCGTTGCCGTTCGTTATTATCTAACGATTAACATTTTGATTCACTCTAATCTTCGAAATAATCTTGGAAACTTGTCGCAATCGTTTTTAGCCGGTATTTATGTAACAACTGCTCCACGTCGCTTTTAAACTTCGCGAAGTTACCTAAAACTTCTTAAAACTTACTTTGAATTAATAACAATTTATTTAAGTTATCAATTAATGAGGCGTCCTCTTTGTTTTACTTATAATGATTTAAATAGATCGCTATAAAAATGTTATACTTATGTCATTTTGTATGTAGTTAGGCAATGGCATGTATTAAGTATATAGAATATATCACAGTTTATGATAGTTTGAAGACATCACAAACATTAAAAGTCCGAGAACAAAAATAAACCTCTACAAAGACCTCTGTAAACTAGTATCAAATTTTTGGTTTCTAAATTCTGTTAATATATTTAGACAGCGAGCATAGTTTCTCGCATATTAAATGTCTTGGCATATAAAATCCATCACAGACATACTTACCGTTTACCGTTTAAAGACAGCGAACAGTTTCAAACACTCCGTAAAGAACTACAAGAAATTTATATGAGAAAATACTGCGGTACTGCTCCTGGTCGCAATATGACACAAATATTTACCCTGTCTACCTTGTAGGAAAGTGACTTGTGAATGCAAACATGACATATATTTCGTTTAATGGATTCACATACACGCATTAACATAAAACCCACGTGTTACTTGTATCTTCGTTTTTATTACACCACAACATGAAGGGTTAAACAAACAAGCATTTTGGTTAGGTCATTATCATTATTTGTGTACATGTTTTACATAACAATAATCATTTTTTTTGATAAATATGACCCTTGTGCAGGGATTCCATAGTTTCTAAATAAAGAGTATTAAAAAGCGTAGTTTTGTGAACTAAAAATTCGCAAAGAGACGTCCCATGTCACTTAATTATTGTAACGGTCAGTAACACACTCACTCAGAATTCCCTGCTTCGCGGGTGGTATGGAGAACACAAATAACACGTCACTAACACCCATGACTTGAGAAAAAACATTTAAGTATCTGTCACATAAATGTCTGCCCCGGCCGGGAATCGAACCCGGTATCCCTTGCTTCGTAGGCAGGATCCACTACCAACTAAGCTACGGGGTCGTCAAAACGTCAAGTACATACATGTAACTATTAATTATGGTAAAATTTTTCTTAACTATTTGTATTGATTAACTTTAAATTTTTGTGGTTGGATTGGATTGGAACATAAAACTTATAACTATGAAAATATCACCGTAATACCTTCTGCATAGGCGATAGTAATTATTTACTACATACATGGCCTACGCTAGCCTTGCCTTGGGAATGGCACTCTTCTACATCTTGATGAAAACTCTTAGGAATACCTATGAAGCTTGTGGCTTAAAAATGCTATTTCTCGTTTGAATTCTTAAAAATGTCAACGGGACCACTTCGCACGCACAGCATCAGCGTTCCTTTGTACTCGGGCTACAATTAGTCTCTGTCCATCTGACAGAGAGCTATTGTTCCTTCGCGGCCCTTGTCCACAGCAATATTGGTTTATTCTATTAAACCGCCCACTCCAGATACTTATAGAATCAAACAATTGCTCCTTAAAAAGCCATTGCGAACACTTCGAGTTTTCTGAATAATTTATTATTGAAGTGAAAACTTCCTTAGCACCGTTGTGAATCGAAAGTCGATGAAACGAAAATGACGTGAAAATGCGACAGTAAAAAGAGACAGACACATTTTAACGTGAGAGAAAATGAGATATGAAGCATTATCCGCTTGCGTGCTCCAAGGTCGGGGTTCTACTAAGAGCAATACCTTTTACGGCAAGATGGCGGCTTACGTAAGTAAAGCAAAACATCAATATTTGGACTGCCTGGATTTTTTTTTAAGTTTTCACTTCTACCACAGTGCATTGCACACATTTTGGTTTTTTTTGTACACCTATTCTTTCCCATTGTCTTTAATTCATTTTTTGTGGTGAATGTTATGTTACTGGCGATGCCCGCGGCTTTGTTTTAAACACATACAACATTTAACCATTGTTGTATGTTTATAAAACATTGGACTAATAACAATTACTAACAGGACTAACATTAACATCATTATCAGTCCCTGTCCCAATCGTCATACTTACTAACAAACAAACCATCTAATGTTCTAACACCGTCTCCTAACTGGCCTAACCATCCTAGTCGCCATTTGAGTCTTGTTCTAAGTCGGCCACCTTACCAGCTACTTTAAAAGACTAATAGGCTAATTGACAGAACTCCAATACGAACTCAACATTAAAAGTCGAACGTGAAATAATAAATTAGTTAAGGAATCCCATTGTCATCGGACAATACGGCCGAGTTCTAAGTATTATCCGCGAGACCATTGCTCGTTTCTATGTTTGGCAATTCATTTTCAGGCTATTTGGCATCGCGCCGGGCTGCAAATCATAGCTCTTGCACAAGTACTGTACAATGGAAATTCATCAGGTATTATACACGATAAGCTGTAGATGCTGTATAATTGGACGGTTCATTCCAGGTAGGTATTACTTATTTTGAATGCATAAACGTTTACAATTAATCATTAACCGGGGCGTACTTTTGAAACTTTTGACTTGAGGATAATCGCTACTTTGGTTACACATAAGCGTGGAATAACCTGAATTCCATGCCGGCAGACCAGGGTGCCGTAACAGACGACAGAATCGGGGTCCCGCTAGGTGATGGGACATCGTACAAGGATCATAATTATTATTATCAACATATTATTATCAAATTATTTTAATCTTTATGAGCCTGAGTGGCTGGCAACTGATATTTGATTCAGTCTGTCGTATATTCGCTCTCGGCCTGTTTTGCGTATTTTATTATTTTCGTATTCGGCCGAAGTTTCGGAAGAGGTCCAACATCAACAGGGGTCCGAGATTAAAGCTCATCTTGAAAATAATTAAGTACAAATTGTTATTGTTGTTAGTGTTGATGGACATCAAAACTTGGGTCATAACCTTAATGTAATTATATGTAAAGTTTCATACAAAACAACTCAGCTTAACCCATATATAGTGTTTCGGAGAACTTTAATTTGTTGGCCCAAACTGGGATTATAGTTTAACACAATGTATAATTTGATGAATATAGAAATAGCGATTGCGGTTTTAATAACAGATATAGGTAGTAGAGTTTAGAGTTCGGCCAGGGTAGAGGGTAGTAGTAATAATATAGCTTACACATCAGAAAAACACATAGGATATAATTTATGTGGTGTGAATTATCCAAAAGGAATAAGTTTCCCGAAGCGAAGCGAGAACGGGTCGCTATAAAAATGGAGCGGGCTTAATGAAAATAAAAGTAATGTCACATTGCAAAATATCACAAAATCTAGTAGCGCATCTAGAAGCAAAGTTTGGCAGTCCCCTTCCCTATATTACACGAGTATCCCCCGCTTTCACAAACAAATACTTCAGCGTTATCTACTAGAGTAGGTACCTACATTTTTGTCAAAATCGACGCGTACTTATAGAGCTATATGCGTATAGCAATATAGCTATTGTAATTTATCAAGTTGCTTTCAATTCCAATAAAGCAGTTATCGCTCAAGTCACTGAACGTAGTTACAGGTCATAGAGGTTTATTGTACTTTAATCCAATTGAGTGCGGTTAGGTAAAGCTGTGTCTACACACGTAACTGCTCAATCCGATCATTGCTTCCAGTCACTGTATCATACTCGTATGTATCAAGTGATTACCCACTTGATCCTGACTGAAGTCACGACGTTTACGCGTCTTCTTTGGTGATTTGATAAAAACCCACATGACCTTATGTCGTATCAAGTCAGAGCATGTAATTATATATTATTTATTTTATAAATTATTCTATTAATCGTCTACTAGCGTTTAAGTTGGCATCGTTAGATTTAATTGGCTGAAGATAAAAAGGTTTGTATAGCGGTGCAGATTGTGTACTTATTACGCGTTATTATAATTATGCTATTATATCGACAAATTATACATGCATGGACCATTGAGATACTATGTACGTACCTACTTTAGTATATAGTATGTCAATGGCATGGGCAGGCTTTTAGAACATTTTATTTATGAAATATATAAGCGTACTTCTCCATGTAAATGGAACTTTATTATGTCACATCGTCATATTGTCAATATTTAACAACTCGGTCGTACATTCATCGACACAGCGTTACATCTTTAAACTTTTAGTGACCACTCCTGCGACTGCCCTACTTGTCTACCTAGATAGAGGTATATAGCTCTTGCCATTAGCAAAATTTCAAGTGTATCGCTCTTAGCTTACTTACCTGGGTCTACAGCACTCAAAATTTAATAGTTTATGGAGAGGTAGGTTACTTTGGGTCGACGTAAGCTGGGTGCTCATCAAATTTATGGAGAGTGGTCAAATGTTAGTTTGAGGTAAAAGCGACCACAATCATTTAGATTAAGACTATAAAATCAAGATCTCTATTCAGCGTTCTAACTCTGTTCCAAGCATAATTGGCATTTAGCAGCTGTTATTGTAAGTGATTTAAATATTTTTTACATCATTCAGTACTTGAAATCAATAAGTAATTATAAATATATTTTTTTGCTTTCAAATATTTATAAAGAGAACTGCACAGGTTCGGTGATTGCTTCATTGTGTAAACTTTCACGTATAAATTGTAAAAGTTATTGTGGAATTTAAATACAACCTGCTTCCAGGGCACTGACTTTTAATTTCGGCTTCCCTGTTTTGATTAATTTCTCATACGAACTGGTAAACAGATTCAGCATTACTCTACTTTGTGTTTGCAGTAACACGGTTTCTTTCAATCGAACTCAAATAAGATTGTCTGGCTGGTGACGGTTGTATTTGATTTGTAACAAAAGGTTTTACAGATTCAGTTATCTGACCTAAGTTCGTGTTTATAGCACACAAAATAATTAGTCGTAAAGTATATCTACTTCATTGAGCAATATGACAATTAAAAGCTTGTATATTTCTCTATCAATAAAGTCTGCCCCGAAGGCCTGAGCTAATCGTCAGTACCGTACGCATTTAATAACATCTGGTTTGTCGTGATATGAAAAATAGTCAAAATTAATTCTGAGAATACTATGTAAACTCGTAGTACCTACTTACTTATATTAGTATAATACCATATAGTAGGTACTTATTTTACAATAGTGTTACAAAATACTAACTCTCTCCGAATAACTCACGCGCCAAAGTGGTTTGGCACTAGAATTTCTTAACTCATTCTTCATATCTTTTGCAAGCGCAGCTAACGGTGAGCTGAGTACGTACTGTGAAAGCGGGAACAAAATGATATTTTTTACACAGGAATTCTAGTAGATTTAACGCGCGTTATTTCATGTGGAAATCCGTTGATATTAGGAGCTACGCTGCACTCCGCTGTACGTTTCGCATTTGATAAATCATAGTGTTTGGAGTTGAGATCTTGTTATCCATTTCAGCCTAGAGCTAGACTATAGGTCGACTACCGGCCTTTTATATACAAAAAATATAATATTTCCTTTCTTTAGTAGAAAATAAATATGGTTCCTGTTTCTCTAACATAATAAAAATATATAGAGATAGGTTGAAAGTGAAACCCTGACATGATTTATACATATTTAAGACGACAACATAGCACGTGAAAATAAATAAATCTAAGCTAAAAGTATCTCGTAGTATTCTATAGAGATTTCAATGACGCTTTACTACTCGTACTTCTCTGTTGTTAATGTATAATCAGTTCAGAAAGAATCATTAGTTCTATTAGATATTATTGGTAATTGCAAAGACTTTTCGAATCTTCATTATTCCGACATGTTTGGCTTGATGGCAATTCATTTTATTGTCGCCAGAATTGTAAGGAAATGAAGTTTATTCGAAGTTGGTATTTTACCAACACTTCAGAAGTCCAACTACGCCATCGCCATAACAAAACCTTACCGTGTTCTCGGAAAAAGCGGCAAGAAACTCCCAAGGAGTTTTTGCTACACAGTTACACACAGCACAGTTACAGATTGCACTTACTACGGACTTACGGCTAAATGTCAAACTCAACATGACTTTTATCTTTGAAATAATCATCCCGTTTGTAATAAATTTTCGTCATAAGAATGCAATTGACGTGTGTTTTATCACAATATGGCATTGCCGCCAACAATAACGGAATGACGTCATAATCTAACGTCGTTGTTAACCATCATGCATTATTATCATACAATAGTGCACACAATGACATTATAAATAAAATCATTGAGTGCACACAGCAGCAGCATTAGCGAGGCACTTCAGTTGTTATTTGCCTACCTGTCTCGCGCAACGAGCATTACGACATTATTGGACGTGTTGTACATAGGCCAGAGTGCGTACTATAAGAAAGATAATATATTGTCTTATCCTCGTTGTAAAGGATGCTCGACTGCAGAAGTGACAGCGGCAGCTGACGAGGGTAGGATGAATCTACTTACTCAACTTATTCGTTTGTGAATAAACAATTTGCCTAACTTCACGTTCACACGTTTCTTTGTTGTCGACCTAAAAATAACTTATTTTTAAATCTGGTGACTTACTATCGAATTATAGGTACTGCCGGCATAATTAATTTTCAAAAGCAAATCCTTTAATTAATACACGTCATCCGTCATCTTATACAAGACTAGCTAACTGCTGCTGCCACTGAAAAAAACAATGTATAATCTAAACAGGGACCTATAAGTAGGTACCACACTTCATTAATGAAAAACTAAAATGTATATTCTACGCGTAAGTATATATTACAAAATCATAATTAATATTGGTCATATTAAACAAGGTACTTTACTTGGTTTCAAGCCAATAATGGCCCACTACTGAGCACGGATCTCTCCTCATACCTGAGGAGGCCAAGAAAATCCACCACGCTGCTCCAGTGCGGATTGGTGCAGGGGTTAGTGGCCAGCCCAAGAGTCGAAACTTTTTATGTCACCCGAAAGCATCCGACATGGGTTAACGACTGCTACTGAATGATAATAAACCGAAACCGACAGCATTACGTGCCCTCCGAAGCACGTAAGCGCCTAAGAAATTTTGCCACTAGCGGTCACTCATCCAAATACCGACCGCGCCCGCTATTGCTTTACTTTGTCAATCACATAAGATCGACACAAGCCGCCGAGCTATGAATGCTTCAAATTTACTTAAGTTACATAATTTGTTAGTTAAATTCACCCGCATCCGAATTACCGGGTTCCTAATACAAGTAAAAAACTTTTCATGTAAATTCGGACAGTTAAACTCCGGCCTCGTTAAACTGTCCCGAACGAGCTCGATTGGCAAACAACGATCCCCAACAAAAACGTTTCAAACTTAAGTTTAAACACTACTTAAAAAGGTCAAAAGGAGATCTGGTGTAAATTCGATTTTCGAAAATCGGGGTAAAACCAATAACTTCCCTATTTTTGAAATCATCAATTTTCTTAGCTTGAAGGTAACAACACATGTGACTCTTATCCTAATCTAATCATTATCGTTACGAAGATTACCATCACGGAGCACAAACATACAGTAAATACAACAACAGTATAAAAATATAGTCGAATTTCATTTTGTGTTCATAATAAAAAAGTAAACTTATTCTGAATCTCATCAAAATGAATTTATTATCCAACTTGTAACCCCTCTTCATTTTGCTTCGGGAAACTCGTTTTTATAGGTCCAATATAATGTTAAGATGGGATAATTTAAATTGACATTATATTCTTAGTTTGTACACCTATTGAAATGAGACAAACCATGAATGTTACCCCAAACTTACTACTGGGTTTCTGGGACTAGTGGGAACAAAGGCACTCATCAACAAACAGATATAAATTCTAACCATCATCCGTCTTTGATATATTGCGATGATAAATACCCTTAAAATAAGATTTTCTCAAATTTAATATCATGTACAGACGGCAGTTACAGTGTTATAGAAAAGTTCTTCACTCAAAACAACTCGATATAATCCGTTTTGTTACTCTTTAAAGCTCACAATGTTTTCAACTTATCCCATTAACCCATCATAAAAAATTTATGAACAATAAACCAAATTTTCTGGTAGAATAAGGGTAACATTTCTGACCTGAAAAACTTACTGTGGGTCCGCTAAACCCTCTTCGCATCCAATTTTACTCCGAACCTAAAATTGGCGTGGAGGTGTTTCTTTATAATTAAATAGCAAAAACCTGCAACTTCGTCCGCGTGGACTTTAGAAAAAGGTCTACATGGACATTTAAAGTACGCGTTTAAATTCCTCCCACCCTTTGAGGAGTTACATAATTTATCACAAAAATCCGACCGATGGTCAATGATGTACTGGGTTTGCAAAGATAATGTTACCAAAAAAATATCTTTAAACACGATTCAGTTATATTCTGCTGAGGAATTCCATTCCTATATCTTCAAAATCCATCATCCATCATCAGATTCTCGCCATATTAAAGTGGGATCGATTGGGAAAAATGTATGCAATAAAAAAGATCATCAAAATCGGTTCCTATGATCGGACTATCTAAATTAGATCTGTTATTCCGCAGGAATCAAAAATAAATTCAAAAGTCCATGACGTACATATATTCTTATTTCATAGATGAAATTAAAGCTTTTTTCTGCTCATGATAAACTACCTCTGCCTATAATTATAAGTGGCTGCAAATAGGGGTTGCGAGCGGTTAAAGCCTTTTGAGAATGAGAGAGAGTTACACCAGCTGTCTGGGTTTTTAAAGTGATTAGCGCAAAGTGTATTACAAACAAATTTCTGAAAAAAATCCGAAATGCCCGGCCATAATAATATTTTTTTGATTCATATAAAAACTGATTTGTATTAAATAAGTACTCTATGAATGATGCAGTTTTGCTGCAGGATCTCAATTTCAGGTATTTATTTATATAAAATAAATTGTGTACGGCCTGATAAGCCAGCGAATACTTACAATATAAAGTTCTTAAACATGCTATTATACTTAGATATTCCGAGAAGCTCTCAGTCAGATCTTTCTTTGCTGCTTCTCATCAACCATTCACACAAGTCCACGAAGCCTTAGAGAGTCAAGTTGGCGGATAGCCATCTTAAGAGGCAAATAAGAGTCAACACAAGAACTCTACCAGATATGCTGCGCACAACTCTATATTCATTCTTAAAAAGCTATTTACTGGCATCGTTCGCAATACACCAAGCTTACTTATTTTTGTAGTATTTTTAATAGTAAATGAATTTTTATAACCAACCAAGAATCTTAAACCTGTACCGAGGGGCACAAGTTTGCTAATTTAAAAATTCCGACACTAGGAAATTTAAGTATTTATAAATTAGCAGACTTGGGCCTCATATCTCCTTTGGACTACATGGTAACTAATCTAAAGGCGATGTTAATCAAGAGATAATATGACAAAAAGCAATTGTAATTAACAGCGATATGAATTGGACCTAAAAAGTAAAAGAAAAACTTGAACATCACAGTTCAATTGCGACGATTTATTGATTTACGTAAATATAAATGATATCGTTTAAAACGCGCGCTGTTTACACTTTATCTTGATTAACTGCAAAACTCCAGGGTTATATTGTATCATAACTAATGTAGGTGCAATGACAAAGGGGTAGACGTCGGTATGTCGAGACGTCGACAATAACAGGCTGTGGTATAACGTTGCAGTAATCCCGCTTTCATTCCTTTGTTGGCGTAGCCTCTCCCATTAATCACCCTTTACTGTAGAGTAGTATAGAAAAACAGGTTTTTCTGTCTATATGGTTTATTAAACGATATTAAGGCTTTTTTTTATCAATAATCTAGTTAAGTATCGCAGATTTTCCTCTCTTGATGCCATCATTTTGATGTGTCGATAGTCTTTGGATTTGCTTAAATTACCTGTTGATTAAGCACATCTCAAACCCTTGGAGCTAGGAAGATGTTTCGTGAAAGTTTTCCTTTATAATGTAGACAAATTTTAGGGCAGGATTCTCCGATTTCCCACGGAATAGGGTATAAAGACGATTTAATATTTTTGCTTTTAATTTGCCTCATACGATCCGTAACGAAATTTCCGCATATTCCAAATCAACGCGAGGTTAGCCGCCAGCAGTTCTAAGTATTTTGTATTTACAAAACAAGGATAACAAAGTGTGTAAATAATTTGTATTTTCTTTTACATTTTGGGGATTTTATTAATTTTAAGGAGTTTCGATATGGTCCTAGAATCTAACCTAACCTAGTGAGAGTAGTGAGTGGGATTTAAGCTGATATTGGCCGGCAATAAGTTGGTGATCGTATAAATAATGAGGTAAACGCGTCGGGCCTTCCTTCGAAGTTACCAAGGTTTAACCCGCTAACCAGGTTAACCCGCTAATCAACATGGTTGTCAGATATGGTAGTAGGCGATAGGTATTGTCAGAATAACTGTCAATCTTTTTAATAACTAACCACAGTTATTATTTGACGACCCCTTAAGCCTAGTTGCTAGTGACTGCAAAGCGAGTGATCCTGGGTTAGATTCCCGGCCGGGGCAGATATTTATATAACAGATAAATGTTTGTTCTTGGGTCATGAGACTCATGAGTGTTAATGTTGTTTTAATTATTAATGGGTACGGGTACCCAAGCATTTTTTTGTCGTTTAGAACCGTGTAATTGCCGCTTTCTTCTTAACCAACAACGCTTTTGTGCTGTGGCTCCTGCAGGGGCAGGGGTGCTTCGGATACCACTTACGATCACTTGTCCTGTGTATTTATTTGTTTGCCTCTGACATATAACACATTGGATTACATTTAGGTACGTAACTTCTTTATACATAGCAGGCGTGTTCCGTAAAAAATATTAAGAAAAGGCACATAATTATTCACGTCTAATTTGCGACGTCTATTTCTCAGAAACGTTTCCCCCAGTTTTTTAAGAAGGTAATTTGTAGGGATAATAAATAAGTTTAGCTCTATTTGTTTTCCTAATGTTCTGTGAAACAATATGAACATTTAAAAAGTTTATGGTATTGACTAGTAATAATAAGTCAATGGGTATTAAGATTAATTCTATGGCATAAAAAAATATATTTTTAAGCTTTAACAAAATAAATATTAAAATACATTTTTAAGCTTTTACGAGATGGAATGGTCACGTGGGTTTAAATATGATAGGTCATGGTAGTAGGCCAACGGTGTCGTCTAATCGGGTTTCTGTGGGCATATGTTAATTATCAACAGCAACACATCTGTGACCGAATTAGAACGAGATTAACAATACTTACTGGACTATCAACGACTACTAGAACTAACTATCACAAAGAAAAAGTTTCTGTGTCTGTGTGTAACATGTGTTATGTCATTATAAATCGTATTAAGATAAATAAAAACTATGTAATCTGGAATGTTTAAAACGTTATTTTTTATTTTTTATTTGGTAAAGAAACTAACATGTCAAAAAACCATAATTATATTCAAAGATCATCCAATCCTATTGTATAGGACAAACACAAGCCCGTAAACCATTGCTCGCGGCCGCCTGTTTCCGAGTTTCGGCTTCAGGCAATTTGGCAAGGTGCCCGACACAAATCATTGCTCCGCTGTACCTTGTGAATAGAATTCACTGAACGAACGCGATTTGTAGCTGTAAAAACTCAGATACGTATCGGTAACCCTATTGCTACTATTTAAGCCGACAATGCGACAAACGTCTTTACTTGTCTTTAAACGTCGTACTGTAGATGCTACTGACAAAGTATTGACGTTTTATTTTTATATTGTAGACAAAATGATTTTATAAAGTTGAATTGAATGAATTTTTGAATAGCTCAAGGGCTTAAACTACCTTTTTTACATAAGATGAGTTAATGATTGACAACTTGACAAAAAAAACATACGCATTATTTTTGTTATTATGATTACTAAAATAACAGTGGTATCTCCACGCTTGTATAATCAGCTATTGCTCATACAAGTTTGGCGGCATTAATTTTGTCGTACGTCTCATTTTGTCTGTTCTGTGTAACATGAAGTGACGCGAAAATGATTAGTAAATCCGTCTCTCAAAATTCAATACCTCGGATAGTGAGTTGGTAAGCTTAGTCTCTGGGGATTTATATAATCGAGCTACTGAACTTCATCTTCGTGGACGGTTATATAAGACTATTAGCTAGTCTGGGAAGTGCTTTCAATTCCAGAGAGCTTTGAAGACCACGGCTGAGATTTTCTCTAAGTAAAACATTGATCACTCTGCAAACGACAGTTCCCATTTCGCACTAGCTTATGCTAGATTTTACTCTTTTTTCAGGGCGAAATGCGTGAACCACTTAAAAGTTTTGCCATTAGGTCCTTGCTTGGACTACTTTAGGTTTTCTTTTTTACTGGAAAATCACAACTGCGGATCGGGGCAGTGTTTTGGCTAATTTATTTTATAGATGTAAGATAGCAAACGAGCATGCAGGACACCCCTCCGCTGCCGTCCATGACAACGGTGATCCAGACCAAGACCAAGACCAAGCCACGAATCGGGAATAGGATGATAGTCAAGTTGGCAGAGGAACGTTAGTCGATCAATGCCTCGTAATAGTAATCATCTTATTATATAAAATTCTCGTGTCACAATTTTATAACTAACATTACCTACTCCTCCGAAACGCCTTGACCGATTATTATGAAATTTTATATGCATAATACAGTAGGTCTGAGAATTTTAAAAAAAGAAAACCATATTTATTCAATAAATCATGTCTTTAAAGCATCTGATCGTGTACGCGTGACACAGGGATGTGTGTGAAAGCGTTCATTAACTGAAACTTTATTATTAACGTCACATATTCCCGCCAACTCACATTTGTAACTTTTCCGGAAATTGCTAATTTGATAGTGCAAGTTCTATCTTTGCCAGTTGACTGAGCCTTTTAGCCAAAGATATTGAGTTACCTAGTTGGCGCACGATTTCATTGCTTCCATTACTGTTCACTTTCATTTTCACCATATTTTAATTTGATTAAAAATGTAAAGTCTTTCTTCTCTTTAAAAGCAGCAATGATTTTCTGTTTTTTTACTTTTCAATAAGATGATTGTTACAGTATGTATTTAAGATGAAATCAATTATTTCCTTCTTTCAAAGTAATTCAAGGTTAAAGTAAAAAATACTCGGGTTTTAATATATTTAATTTTGTATAATTATATTTCCTAAAACTAAATTTTGATAGGGTTATTTACTTTTAAATTTATTTTAAGATGGTTGCTATTTCGACATAGTCACAAAGTACCTTTGATCCAAAGTCAAGATAATAGCCACAGGCCGTCGCTTTTAGCCAACATTCCTATACAAGTAATGCACTGTAATTAGGGTTAAGTTTCACTAATTATATTAACCGACATCATAATTTCCACTCTAGTAACCCGCTTTCTTTAGACGGAGTTCCCTATTACGTGTATAAACGAAGAGGGATGTTTTTTATGTTAATCTCCGACAAACAAGCAGACCAGCCACTTGCCCGGTACGGTGCTTGCACGGTAATAGTATCATAGTGGTCTCCGTCGTCCATAGATATAAGTAAAATCAAAGGCACCACCGATGCGGATGTGGATGGCCAAAATGAAACACAATTAATATATTTAAACAATTTTAGTATGGATAAATGATAAAAAAATATTGTATTTCTAAGGAAAATTAATATCAAAACCAGAGACTTTAAATTTCCATAAGTAACGGAAAATATTCATTCTTATTATAATTTTTAATCTACGCATTAGCTTTGGGAAAACAGGATGGAAACTATGGAGAGACAGACACGCAAATGACAAGTTTTTACACCAGATACGGAACCTTAATAGTAATTATGTTTTTTTGCTTTCGTTACCAAATTCCGTCTGTCAAATGCAGGTGGTGGTGTTGTTAAGGAAAAACAATACAGACATCCTATCACAGAAGCGTGGGCATAGCTCTGGAAAAAGTACGATTTGCATAAAGAGCGCTAATATTATTCCATAGCGGCATTGCTGTACTAATTGTAACTGGCAACTGGACTCGAATTACTTCAGCTCCGGTCCAAGTCCAAATTATAGAAGCGAAACTATTTTATAACTTAAGTATTATTGAATTACTACTATTGAACTATTGAATTATGTTTTTATAAATACTTCGCTTATTTAGTTCTGTTGATGAAAGCGGTTAATTGTAAACTAGTACTTATAAGTATTAATTTCTTTTACCTACTCGTATTGTACTCATTATTGTACTATATAGATACATACAAAGAATACTACAAACATTACGCTTGAGTGAAATTCTGTCGATGATATCAGAGTATCTTAATATAAATAACATGTCATTGTGTGGATCTCATGGGTAGCAATACCGATATTCACGAGGTTATCAAAGACTAAAATATAAAATCTGATATATTCATTCTTTAATATGTCAATCAAATATTGTAAACGAAATAGAAATTCCAAATTACTCGTAATATTTTGGTTGTTTAAGACTCAAAGGATGTATATCTTGTGAACACAACCTTTGAAAAACTGAATGTTGTATTTAGGTTACATTGTTGATCCTACATTTCTACATCTTATATCCTTACAATGACTTCGAATCCACGTCTACTATAACAATTATCAGTACAGTTCAATGACAATATTGGGTGATTGCCGGAGTTAGTGTGTTCTTGTTTAATTTTGTCATTAGCTGTAATTTATGAGGGCATCCGCGATTTGAAGAGCATAGTGCCCCAGATCTCAGTAATGAGCTGTGTAGGTTGTATGTGCCTAAGATCTGTTGTCGTCGTACTAACAAACTGCTAGTGGTACCGACATCTCGCACGGTAGCGCGCGCCCGGTCGCCCGTTCCTCGCGTCCTCAGCGCTCTTAACGCACTCCTGGATGCATACCCTGAGTGTGATTTGTTTGCCGATGAGTGGACAAAATTATTGTCAGTATGCCTGAGATTCTGTGAGCGAGATGTATGAATGAGTTGTCTTTAATTAATGTAATTGGTCTGTACCGTATTAATTAAAGTAAAATAAATAAATTAATAAATAAATAGTACTTATTTTGTATTTATGTAACGAGTATTTATGTAAGGAACCGGAAAATAAGCAGACGTGCCATCAGGTAGTGTGGGGTTACCATCTCCTATGGACATCAGTTGCAACAAAGGCATCAGCGAGCCGTAACGTAGCCGAGCACGAAGGAAGCGAAGGCCCCGCATTTTCGAATTCTCGACTCTGCGATCAAATACTTAAAGAAGATATTGCAGCAGTTAGCCAGACGGGTAAGAATATAGACGGGATTAGTGTGGGTGGCACAGAGCACAGATAGTTCATACAGAAACTCGTTCGCCATAGCCTCGTTCGTTGTTCAGTAGGGTGTACCACGAGCAGAGGTTGTTGACTTAAACAATGCAATGGTTAACACGCCGGATCGCCGTTCCGAGGGTCCTGGGTTCGATTCCCAGCGAGGCGGAAATTTGAATGATGAATTTAAATTTCCGTTCTTGGTCTGGGTGTGTGTGTTCTTGTCTTGTGTGTTGTCCATGGCACCCACGACACAGGGAATCCTAGTGTGGGGCTATGAGTGTGTAGCGTTATTTATTTTATTTATTTATTTAAACTCCATTATAATAACGATAACAAATATTATGTTAACATAGATATGAGCTCCAGAGAAACAAGTTCCGGTTTATATATTGTTTAAAATCTCCTCTGCCTGAATATTTAAAGGCAATCTGAAATTGAATTCAGTTTTACGCCAGAATACACACATCAGATGCATCAGACTTTCCACCCATTAATTTGTTTAATTTGCGAATATCATCGCAAAGGAGTTTGATACGAGTAAAGGTATTTATTAAGGTTTTTTTTTATTAATGAAAACATTTTACACTGGAGTGAACCAAAAAGTAATAAAAGGGTAACCTACGCTAAAAATTTCAGTCATTAATGACTTCAACCACTTAATGGCTCACAGCGTTCTCAACCACGCTTCTTCAGTGCGAATTGTTGAAGTAATAAAACGTATTATTTGCTAGCCGTAATATGCCCAAACAGTAGTACCTAGCTACTGTTTGGGCATATTACGGGTAGCCATTCCTAACACATAATATACAAAAATTAGTTTCTAACGAATAAGAAACGTTCCTTTTCAGGCGTCCTTTTGACACTGTTGTATTCGTCTAATAAGTAGTTCTATAGTACACAAGGTGCTTTCAAATGTCACTTGATCACTTTTTGCTTACATACTAACAGGTTAACTAAGAGATGAAGTGGGACGAAAGACTTACTCTCTGAGACCAGCACCTTAAGGTACCATTTTATAATAGATATTTACAATCGACGTCGTAAAGTCAGATACTCCGACGATTAATGGCCACGTTACGACTATTGCTATTGACGCCTTTAACAAGAAATACCATAACTTCACTTTTATGCTCGCTTCTACTTGTACACCTTCTATTATTTTGGCGCTTGGTGACTTTGTAACATTTTTATAGTAATGGCCAACATAAAGTAGGATTTTAAGAATAAATAATAACTAACATTAGGTATCATCATTAAACTGCGTGGTTCAAATAGTGCACCTATTTGGAACATACCTTATACAACCAAGATTGGACTACCCTTTAATGTAATGTCATGGAACTTTCACCAAAACCAGAGAAGCCTGAGCCTGGAGCAAACTGAACTGAAGTGCTAAAAGTGATCGTAATTACCGAAACGCTCTTGTATATTCTCTGCTAAAACTGCTGCACATTATAAGGTAATGTAGGGTAGAAACATTAATTGGATGACTGATCAATAATTCACGTAGCACTTCAATTAGCGCGTTTTATCAATTTCCATCAATTAGGTAAAATTGATTACATGTATGCTACTCGTAATGACTGACCATTACGTCGGTAAGTTACAATCAGAGGACATTTTGAGCTCAAATTTATATAATGATATATTGGACGTAGTTCCTGAAAAAATTACCTTTTAGCGGAAGGTGGTATTTAGAACGTTAGTTGTTTAGTTCATTAGTAACAATGAGGACTGGGGCAGGGACTGTTAGTCATATTTAGGTATAGTCCTATTAGTTATTGTCCAGTTCGCAGGTCTATGTTTGTAGATGCGTATTTTTTTAGTCGCAATAAACCATTTGCAGTGAACGGGTGTCTCTTTATTATTTCGAACGGTACTCAAGCGATAACAAAAACATACAGTCCATTACAACCCTTATTACAACACAGTTATTATTAGTCTGTTTTACTACATGTAGTTTCACTTCAGCTTACTAAGCTAAACATGTATTAGACAAACATAACATCAGCATATTTGAAAATATAACAAACATATCACTTTTACTTCTTATTACACAACATTTCGCAACTCGATTGATTCGAAGAGCACAGCGATAGTTTTAATCAAAGCCACGAGGGTACAGTTAGTGGGATTTATCACTTCATCAGACGCCTGCGTTGCAATAACACCTACGAATGTTCCAATTAGTCGAGCGCTCAATGCAGGCTTTTTGACTTAAACGATTATCAAGAGAAGGAAATTAAAGTGCTAAAAGAGAGCAATGTTAAAATGCCGCTGTTACAGCATGTGCATATTTACAGTTAATTTATTATTATTATCTACATGTACAATAAAACCATCCATATCCATAGTCTAATCTTTAAATTAAGAACGGGCTTCTCATGTCAAGTAGGTAGTAGCAAAGTTTATGGTCTGGTATAAGGAATAAATTTTATCCCGGATAGCTACCTTCCCTCGGGACGCAAATTTTTTTCGCACACACTTAAGCTCATAGTAGTAGGTATACCGTCCGAGTAAATGATACACATGAAATTATATTTCGTATATGTTTAAATAGACCAAGCGTACACACGAGACACCTCATAGAAAATCGTCACCGTCGCCCAAAGATATAGGTAATTAACACGTTTTTTAGTGAAGAAACGATAGACAAGAAAGAAACTCTGAAGCTTCCAGCCGGAACACAAAACGATGTCATTCATCAATGCCCGCACATTCTCGTAAGTACTTTATATTATGTAAAATTTACTAAATTCTGATTTAAAATAATGTTTACCACAAAACAGCGACTTAACGCAAGTATAACACAATAATAAATTTACAGTAACAACTTTAACAAATTAATCAAAGCGAATAAAAAAATCACTTTAAAAAGTTTACCTCTCAAGTATTCTTTAGTAAACTGAGTTCTTTTTCAAACTCGGTACTGTTAAACTACAGTAAAGGGTTTAAAATGAGGTTCGGTCTAACGATGTTTTTACGACCTGTTAGTGGAGAAACTCGGGTCTCTTTCAAAATTTAACAGCAAACAAGTTACGTTTAAAGTGGTGAATATGTCCAAGAGCTAAAGGAGTTGTTAACAGAAATTGTTAAAGATTCATTTTATACAAAGTGTCCAAGACTTTAGACATGCTTTAAGTGGCTTCACTTGTTAAAAGCAAGGTACCGGAATCTTCGCACTTTTAAACATAATTCATTACGTTGCTCCATTCTAAATTGGTGCATAATGTTCTTCATCAATCCCTGAAGCTTCTCTTAACGATAGATAGCACTTATGTTGTTGCTGGTTATGTTGGTCAATGCTGATTACTAGACTTAACATACCTACTTTATTTACAATCATGAAAGTATATTTATTAGGCAATGATAAAACATTATAATATTATAATGAACTACAAGTTATTTTAACTTCCACACAATGTTTTTCTTATATATATCGAAGAAGTGAAAATTATTATAATTTATAATACGCATGTAAAAAAAAATTGCGCAGGAATTATACTCGAGTCACTGATACTGTAAATTGATATTAACCCTCTAGGCTATCTCTATTGCAAACATAATACTAAGTAATATTTTAAACTTCGCTCAACTGTTTCTTTTCAATACGTATAGGTAGTTGAATCGGCTCACATTGTAAAGAACCCTTGAATATACATCTTGGTAAAGGTATAACATCACGGCAATCTACGAAAGCTCCATTTAAATCGATCGATGCCAACGAACGAGGCTAAAGCTGCACGCTTTAATTGGACTCCTCAACTACTTGCATCATGCCAGTTTTTATTCAGTCCGTTGATGGGTGAATAACTTCGTCTATAAAACACGCCAGAAGTCAGATGTCAAGGTGTCATGTTTATTTAAAGCGAACTGCATACACTAAAGTTTTGTTATATAATAGCGTATCTTTTACAATTTATCTCGATTTTAGAAATGCATATACGCATAAAGTTTTATTATGTATTTTACCTATGAATATGTACCTACATACATGTATGTAGGTATGTAGTAGTCCAAAATTTAATTTAAACAGAAAATAAATGCATTTGAATTACTATTGAAAAGAAATATTATTTTTCGCGCATTATTCTAACAATCATATAATTTAATTTTTTATAATTATATTGAATATTAAATAAGTTAATGCTTGATTTATTGTATAAGTTTTATTGTAAACTTAAAAATTTCAATCTCACCTGATGGTAAAATATGGTATTTCTGTATAAAATATTATACGCACACATAGGTACCTAAGTAACAATACCAAAAAATAAGATGAGAGTCAATTTGAAACATTGAAACAAGGACCTGCTAGGGCGCCCGGGCGCGGGCGGGGTGAAACATCTTGTTTGTCTTTAGATTTACCAAATGATTTAATTTATTCGACGCGTAACGTTTTGCAAACTCAAGGAACCGTGTTTTGGAAATTATAACACGAGCCGGAGCGAAATTATTACATGTACTTACCTATTGTTAAAATTATGAAATTCCCTACTTATTTTGACAAAATCTACTCACTCCTGAACTATGTTCATAATGCTAATCTTAAGTGGAATAAATCAATAAAATAGTAGTGGCAAACCCATGTTGGATAGTAGTCGTACCAATTGATTAGTCGTCGCACTAAAAAGCCTCTGATTAGCTTTGAAAATTGCCATATGGAGATGACACCTGAGAGACTATGGGGCATAAGTAAGGTCTTATTGGTCTTTTTAAATATTTACTAAGTATTGTAAGATTAAATTTTCTTTTTTTGCGGTTATAATAAGTATTAAGGAAGACCTTATGAAAGTGAAGTTGTTTAGTCAATGGAGTTTGCTATGATATACCTACATGTTATTGTATCAATGTGATGTGACTGAATCTTAACTTTGAATACATTACCTTATTTGAAAACTATTGTGAGTAGCCTTCAGGATAATGCCTTCTCGCTTTTGCGCTAAAGACTGATCCAGGTAAGTGTTCACCGTCGCTCATGGCCTTCAGTAATTTGGTGTTATGCATCATCGATGTGTTGCCAACCGAAAAAAAAGGACACCGTCATTGTGTTTGAACTATCGAAATATCGTCGTATTGTTATCAAAATGAAACTTGAACAATACTCATACATTAGAGACTAGCGAAATCAATACTTACATTTTACTTCAAATAATCTGTTAGGAATCAAATATCACTCAAGCAATACTAAAATACCTATTACTTAAACAAAGTGCTTCTTAACTTAATGCGGAAAGGTTCGTTTGTACGACACTTAAACATTTTTATAAAATATTCAGAGGTTTTATCTTTCTTCTTGCCTCCGCTGACGTCCGTGATTAACCTGATTGTATCAGTGACTGTTGGTCGTTTTTAATAATAATAGACTTTTGCATTTATTTATTTACTTAATTTCCAGCTTTAAATTAACATTACATACCTACCTATCGATTGGTCAAATTGTTCCAGGTGTTCGGGCGAGTGCCTAAAATTATCTCGACGTTAATGGCCCTGAAATCGATTGTGTTAATTAAAACGTCTAAGTGCCTCCGGTGTCTTTATCTTTCCTGATAAATTACTCTCGCACAAATTACGCCATCTTCATTCCCCCGTAAACGCCTTGGGATTATTTTGAGAACATTTTTATAAATAGATATTTTAGATGTTTCTAAACTTACTTGTACTTGTAGATGTTACAATGGTAAAATAGTAATATTTTACCATTGTATTTACGTCGTCAACATCAAAGCTGCTGTTTAGGTATAAAACTATGTATTGTTCTATTATGTACTTGCACATGTGTATCTATGACCAAATAAAAAAAAATAGAACAAGCTTAGTTCATGGTAATCTTCACTTATCGAAGGGTCCTGGATTTTATGTAATATCGTATATGTTAAGTGAATAATTATTGTTGCCATCAAACTACATGAACTAAGAGTCGCTCACATTTGAATAGTTTGCTTTCACTTGAAGATTGTATTCAGACCACATACCTACACGTTAATTTTTCATTTACACTCTATTTTTAGCCTTTTGTGATCAACGGTCCCCAACGTACCCTGAACAATCATCACAGGCCTTAATGACTCATTGAAGCAATGGACTTTGTCGGCTGCCTTTTTAATTAAGACGTCTTGTTTTCGGAATATTGCTAGATGGACATATTTTTACGAACTTCGTCGGAATGGCGTTCTTATAATAAATATACAAAAGACTTTTGCTTTGTTATATTCTTTTGAATGTCCAAATTTTGCTATTGTTAACACGCTTATATTTTATTACTAGACTTTGTCCGCGGTTTCGCCCGCGTGGAATTTGGTCTGTCGTATTCTGCACTCTAATCGTGATATTCTTTAAACCATTCGTCCAATTTAGGTACTTTTGTAAGTAAAGACAAAGTTTATGTACATTAAATAGTGAAACCGACAAATGTATTAATTTTGATTAGAATTTCATAAATATTATAAAATGTGCCTTGTTAAAAAAGTAAAAGCTCAAATATTAATGCTTTACTATACTCCATCTCTACTCGAGTTGGAGTAGAGTAAAAGTTGAGTCGGTGTAATGTGCTTAGACCTAAAAAGTGCTTTTTGACTGTGACTGTATTTTTTTATGTTTGTTACCTCAGATATTTCGACTAAGTAGGTGAACTGATTTTGATGATTCTTTTTACTTGAAAGCTGTTGCTTCCAGTGTGGTCCAATATCAATTCGGTCCAGTTCTGACAATATCATCCATGGGAAAAACATAATTAGGTATACATAAGTCTTAAATTTTCATTATTTTGAAGTCGGTTTTTTACAATTGTAAGATTGTAAAAATTATTATTCTTTTTATTTATTTATGAAGAGAAATAAAACAATAAAAGATATGGCAACACTGTATTTAGTGCTTACTAATAATAAAACATTATTTAAATGGATATCTCTTAGCATTAGTTAAAATAATACAATTCGATAGATCATATTATACTACTATAATATTTTCATCGATACTAAATGTTTTAATTCAAACATAATCAATAAAATGTTTAAGGTATTTAGTTTTGAACTCTCTCCGACTACATACACATAAAAACTAAACTAAAACAGAAACAAATCTAATTTATTAACTACTAGTAAACCCGCCCTCGCTTCGCTTCGGGAAACCAATCCTTTAGTACTCTCACTCCAAAATTGTTAGACGTAACCCGCGCACGAATTTATTTTCACGCACGTTAGTTTGAATTTTGCGATAACTCTTAAGATATTTATTTAAATTACATGGTGTCAAGGTTTATCGTTGCATCGGTGCAGCGTATTCGCCAGGTGACCTGATTTTTCCGACTTTCTCAACTTTTATCATCATATTTCAACCAATTTACACAAAACTTTTATAAATTATATACCTAAACTTTCCTTACAAATCCCTCTGTCTATTAGTGAAAACTCTATCAATCCGTTGCGTGGTTAAAAACAAGAAAGAGGCGGAGAGCGACTTTGTTTTATACTATGTAGTGAAAGTCTACACATAGTGTCTTACTTATAAAAAAGTACAATTTTTGCTAAAAATAAATGACATATACCTACCTAACTAAAGAAGTAATAACCTAACCATATTTTATTGTAGTAATTTTATGTTTATTAACTAATGCTAAGAGAACAACTTGTGTATGTATCTGACATGATTCGCTATTGAAAGCCATAATCGGTCATTATTCGTTATTAATCATAATATTCTGTTGAAACTACACAGTTCAACCAAATTGATTCATTTTGATTGAAACATAACATGAGGCTTTTTGAACTTATATCTAAAATTAATTTAAATGACACAATTTATCTCCTTCAATTCAAAGCGAAATGAAAATTGAACTGCGTATTTTTGACATCATTTTATACGCAAAGCTTCATAATGTTCACTTCTCAATAATAAATGATATTATTAATTTAAGAGACTGTTATGGATTGCGATGAAATGTATTTAAAAAGGTTTTCATTTTATCTTCACGTGAATGTATAAATTATCTTAAATAATGAATACACATAATATTCATTTACCTCACCGTAGGTATAATTTTGTGTTTGCTGTAAAAACTAAATAATATCCGGGCAAAGCCGGACGGGGTGCTCGTTATGAATAATTACGGTTTACGTATTAGAAATTCAATTTACAACGTAAACGTAGCCCGTGAAACCTTAATTTCTAAAATTACCTAAAACTTCGTTAAATGTTATTAAGTAAGCTATTTTTACTTTGGTAAAATTAAAAATTATGAGTAATATTTGAGTTGTGAACATTATTGCTACCAAGTCACCGATATTATGACAATAAATTATTATGAAAACTATTACATTCACATCCATATAACAATCAATTCAAAATATTTACTATAGCTACGTTTTAAAAATTGTGTATATATCACATAGGGTATGGTATTTTTTCATTGACGCAATACAATAGATATTGAATAATTATATTTCGAATATTGAAAATGATTTTGATGGTGCATAACCTTAGTATTCAAGTCAATACGAGTATTAATATTTAAAACAAAAGATGTCACATTTTCCGCCAGGTTTTCTATGAACTTTGCACACCACCACACATTCAAGAAACGTTTTACAGAATCCCACTAAAAGTTGGTTAGATACTCTTTTATTTTGATTACTGTTTAGGAATGAAACACTTCGTGCGTGCTATTAGGTCATCGTTCATAAATCACACCACTCCATCGCAGCAAATACTTATGAAAGTAATACAATAAAATAAAATATGTAGTTGCTTGGCAAACCATATTTGAATAGTTTTCTCAAAGTATGCATGACATTCAGAATATGGGTAGGGGAGACCGGGTACAAAAGTAACACTTTGTACTTCTACCTCGATATCTGGCTAGCTTTTAATATTGTCATTAAATTAATATGACCATATATAAATTCAGTTTATGCTCTTTACACTAGTAGCTCGATTTATTTTATTATGTTGTGTTTTATATGAATAACAGAGGGTTAAAAAAATATCGTCTGTTGTTACTTTCAACCACGTAGGCAGGTCGAAAGTAACACATTGTGGGTCGAAAGTAACAAGACATAGGTTGATAATGGTAGGCAGGTATAGGTTGATAATGAATGTCATATTATATGTTAAATCAACAATTACTTATTCAATTAAGACTTTGTCTAATACAAATTAAAAACACAAGTAAACTTCTTCATTTTAAATGCTAAAAAATCAATAGAAATTATTCTTAGTTTAAGTAAAGAGATCAATTATTATATTAAGTATAATTCTTTTATAATCAGACTATTCAGTATTATTCTCCTATTTGCTAAAAGTTTCTAAACATACGATACAGTCAGAAGCATTCTTCGTCGTCAGATTTATTTTCCTTGTCTTTAGGTGCCTTTTTGGTCTTTTTTCTGTTCCATTTCCTTTTGTAGATATCAATTTGCTCGTTGAATTCCGCTAGGTCCTGGCAATGGTGATTTGGATCTTTGATCAAAAACTGAGAGGGCTAACAGAAAATCAGTCTTTGCAGAGATCGAGTCCGATAAATTTTGACCAGCCGGTGGTTGATCATCATTGCTGTCTGTACGCTGATCAGTTTGGTCAATTGATGTTGGAAGATCACCAACTACAGTATCTGGATTAAATTAAAAGGAATGAAGCGCTCATAGCCCGGCGGCTTGCATCGATCGTCGGTAGTTGGATGGGTGACCGCTAGTGGCAAAATTTCTTGAGCGCTTCCGTGCTTTGGAGGGCACGTAAAGCCGTCGGTCCCGGTTGCTACCATTTGGTAGCAGTCGTCAAGCCATGTCGGATACTTTCGGGTGGCTTAAAAATTTCTGACACTAGGGTTGGCCACTAACCCCTCCACCAATCCGCACTGGAGCAGCGTGGTGGAGTATGCTCCAGGCGTCCTCGGGTATTAGGAGATACCAGCAGTGGGGCATTAATGGGTTGAAGCTAAATGGACTTATGCCGGTACAGGTAAATCCGGCAATTGCATTTCTATCAGTTACAGAAAGAGGAAATGCTTCTTTGACTATCCCAAGAATGTAATGGATAGTCATAGTTCGACCACTTGGACCATTTTATTTCATTTGACCACCAGTTCGACCATTATGGGGACAAAAGTAACATGTTACTTGTGTACCCATAGCACTATGTTACTTTTGTACCCCTCCTCATTTTTGTTGAAACGTGAAATATAACCTTAAAACGGAACGTGCTAGACAAAAACGAATTTAAACAATGTACAGTCAATCTAATCAAAAATGGATATGCAAAAATTCAGATTAGTACCATCCTTTTACGACTACGTAAAACAAAAATAGGAAAACATTGAAAAACTTAATTTTGGTTTGTAAAAACACGTTCCATCCTCTCACACAACTTAACAGCGCCTGGCGCACGCGGCGATTAAATGCAAGTGAGGGGGGCGCACCCGACTATCGCCTCACGGCGGCGAAGCGGTATTCGCCCATTGGATAAATCTAGAGAGCATTTGTTACTTTCGACCCGCCGTTACTTTTGTACCCGGTCTCCCCTACCTCGAAAAATAGACTGCAGCCCGAGTGGTCCACTTAACGAAATTATGTCGATCAATGGCTATGCGACGGCGACGGGTAATGGCCATTATTGTCCTGTAAGCATACCTGCAGGTTATGGGTTATTGTATTTTTCTTCTTCTCGGTCGTGCACTGTTGGCAGAGTAGTTGTGAACATGTTTGTTGATTCTTGTGTCACTGCTGTTCTCGTAATGCGTTGCCATGTAGATCTATGTTTGGAGTGAGAGCGTTAATGTCTGAGTGCTTCGTAGATTTGAGGTCTGTCCATCGTGTAGATATTCCTAACGATGGGACGGGGAACTCCTGTGGGGGTAGTGAGCCTGGTACAGTCATGTAAATGACCGAAAATTGCCGACTGGACTTGGTCGGCCCATCGTATGGGCGACCTTCCTGTCACTAAGTTGCTGCTAGTTGCTGTTGGAGTGGTACGAGAATGATGACCTTCTACCTTCGAGTACATTCCTACAGATATACAAGAAGACATCCGATGTAGATCTTCTATTCATTATATGTTACATAATTTATTGAACTATACGCCAGAAAAATACAGTTATCGTTTTGAATTTGATTAAAAAATCATAACGTTGCGTCATTGTTAAAGGTCCTGTCACTGAAAAAATAATGTGTCACATTTACTAAAGGAATTTAATAACGAAACTTGGGTATTTATATTCACTTAAGGAATTTAATTACGAGGGTTGGGTAAATAATATTGCGAAGTAAAAATTGTAAAATTAATTGATAAGTGGCGTTTCATTTATTTATTGTGTCTACCACACCACGGCAGCTGACTTCCGTCTGTCCTGTCTCTGAAGACAGGCCTACGTTCGATGTGATTCTCGTGATCGGAAGAAATATACTGAAATTTAATTCTAGATAGGTAAAAGAATAATAAAACGCCATTAAAAATTAATATTTAAACTATTACTTTCGACACCGATATGTGGTCAATGTGGGATATGTGGCCAATGGGCCATCATAGCTGTACTTGGGCGTTTCATTCAACAGTAATTTTGTACCATACATTTTATTATTGCCAACTTTAATATTCCATAACAGCTTTCAAAGCTTATTGTGTGAAGTTTTCTATTCATAGCTTTACTACTGTGAACAAAAGGCAGTGAATAATGTCATCTATGTATAAAACCCTTACTCAGAATGATATGAGAAAAATTTCGTGATACATGTATTGTCTTTTTCATTACAATAGTTACCTTAAAACTAGTAAGTATATTTTTATTAACTATTGCCAACTGGTTACCTTTAATAACAATTTTGTATTCCTTTCAATAAATTAGTTAAACAACAATATTTATTACAACGAATTTTTCGCTGGTTTATTACAAATTATTTTTACAGTTACACATTAGATATAAGCATATTCAGCAAACAAGAAAATGGTTAGCCCGTAACATAACAAAAACCCAGTATTTAAGTATCTCATTCAAAAAATATTGGCGTTAGGCACAAAATTTATAAGCAAAAAGTACACCGACTCATTACATCTAATAATTAACTATTTAATCTATTATTCAGTCACATCCTTCTTAAAAAAGCTTTAACATATATTAGGTAAGCAGCGAAATTGAACACATTACATTATAATAAGTACGTATGAGACAAAAGAAACATAAGATTTAACGTTGACATTTAGTTAACAAAACTCGCTATAACATGAAAGTATATCAACATATAAATATATTTTTGTATTACAAATTAATATTACTAATATTGCGTTACTCAATTAATTTCTTTTATAGGTACATTGTTACAGGTCATATAACAGTAATAGATACATAGTCCTTAATAAATAAAGCCTGTAAAGTAATGTCACCACGATTACATTAAACTAAATACTAAACTCATCAAATCTTCTATTAGATAGAAGTAAGTTAATTAAGAATAACCATTAATAAGTACTTCAGAGTTGTTAATACAATCTGTTCTGTACCCTAACATAGTTATTTATATCGGGATTTATTATCCCGGGAGTTATAAATATCAATAGCCTATGGAGATTATCTTCGATATTTGACCTGAGTATAATGCCTATTTGATTGTCAAATTATATATAATATTAGTGAAACCCGAGAGGGCTTTGCTTCGTGAAACTAATGCCTTACGTTTGCAAAGATTTATTACTTTTTCAGTAACGCGAGGCACACGGTTATTTCGCCCGTAACGCCATCTATGGCGCTTATTTGATGAAAATGTGTTTTGCCGTAGAAATGAGTACTTACATAATATTCGTCCGCGAAAAAGTCGTCTATGTCACTTCCAGCTTTTTAACTATCTTCATATCAAGACAAAAAGAATAAAGGAAGACAAAGAAAAAAACACATTTTCGCAATTAAAATATGAGTGTAGATTGACAGTGTATCTATTATGTTATATCTATGCTGTAACCGACAGTAACACAACAGTTTTTAAACTTCGTACATAGTTACATCTACATGCAATACAATCAAGAAACAAGATATATTTTGTTGCAGTCCATACACTATTTTACCTCCACAACTACGTACATCAACACTTGAGTCCCAAATTTTCACCACATTAGTCTTCACATGAAATTTTTTAAACTTTACTAGGTAACTGGTAAAAAATTTACTACGTTTCTTTCGACTCCTACAATTTCATAAGGCTTCTTCGTAATAAACTCCTACGTTGATCTGAAACAAAGGGAAATTGTTTATTGTAACCTGAGATGTTTATTTAGACTGTACCTTCATAATTGGGCCTGCGACCAGCACACGTATTCATTTCATGTTTTTATACAAATTATTTATGTAAAATGGAATTTAATTGGCGAATAGACTGACATGCTGTCAGAAATAACAAGCGAAAAATTCTATAAGGATTCTGATATTACCTCAAATACCTATAAGAAATTGTGAAAATTGCGTAATTATGCATCCTAGGCTAACCTTCGCTAGTTACTTCAATAGCAAAATGTAGTAATCTGTTGCTCTCTCCTTGAGATTAGAACAAATTATGTAAAGGTTTAAAGTTTTAAGCAGTGATAGCCCAGTGTTTTGTAAGTTGGACTCCAGAAAAGGGAGAGTTCGAATCCTAGACGCACCTCCAAATTTCAAAAATTATGTGCGTATTTGAATTAATTATTACCAGCTTCGGTGAACAAAAACATGAGGAAGCCTGAGCATTTGAGGATTCTCCATAATGATCTCAAAGGTTGTTAACTCTACCAATCCGCACATGGCCTCTGTGGTGGAATAGTCCACTACAATAGGCCATAGGCCGATGTCCCTACCATTGTGAGAGGAGACCCGAGACCAGCAGTGGGTCAGTTATAGGTTGCGACGAATGAAAGGTTTGAAAAACCCATCAATTATACCAACATGCCATTTAATGGGAAGGGTCGAAGAGTTCATGACATATAACTCCAATGGGGTTCAACATTATTGACCGTACTCTTATACTGTAGAAACTAACTAGGTCAGAAAGGTTTTCGTTACAGCCCTGCCAGAAAAGGTGATTCTATGTATATGTTTTTGTAATATTTTTATACAAGATTATGAATGTGATTGTGAGAAACTACAGTATTTGCAATGATTTGGGTGATACCTACTGTAATTTCAAAAGGCCAAAGAGTAATATGACTTGGTAATGCGACGTTGCTAATGCGTTAGTCGTGGATTATGTCCTTACCTTAAAATGATTGAATGGATTTTTAACCGACGTCAAAAAAGGAGGTTTCTCAATTCGACCGTATATTTTTTTTTGTGTGTTCGCGGATAACTTCGTCGTTTATGAACAGATTTTTATGATTCTTTTGTTTGTTGGAAAGGAGATAATCCAATACCATGATAAGGAAACTAAGATCTGATGATAGGATCCCATAGAAATCGAGGGGAACCCTTAAATTATTTTATTACTTGTCGATTTTGAAGTCGGTTTTTTGTTTTGTAAAATTATGCTGTACCTATTAATTTTACAAAAGGATAAGGATTTTTGGAAATTGGCCGGCGAAGCCGCGGGAAAAAGCTAGTTAATTATATAACATGTCTTTTAGACATATTTAGTTTTGATGAATCATTTGTTTAATACTTACTTATCAGTACTTTTACTATACGACATGAATAGGGCATCCATCTTTAGCGACATCGCTGTCCAACGGGGGTGGTATGACCACGTACGTGTCACGGCTCGTAGATGGGTAGCTGTCCTCTTCGCCCGCAAACAAAGGCGGTGGTGGGATGACGTCATCTTCTACTTCCTCCTCTGTCACTTCTTGCCGTCGTCGGCCCGGCGTGTAGTTCATCACACAAGTTACCGCGATAAGAAACAGAAAGAATATGAATACAACATCGAACATGATTAAGAAGTTTAGCATTACAAATTGCATCACGCTTGTAATAAGTCCCGGTCACATTCTGTGCCTCTCGAGCCTTGTGAGAATTAACCTCACTTGGTTCTTAACCATTTTAATGCACAATTTTCTGGTCAAACATTCTTTCTTGTACACGAGTATCTGAAACAAGAGATAATAAAAGTTGTATTTATTTACTAATAATAAGTTACGATGGTTTAAAATACGAAAACGTATAGACAGAGTAAAACTTTCCCAATTTAAAAAGACTTATTACGCACTTCCAGAATGTTTCTTTTTGTTTTACCCCTACGAATATTTCTGAATATTTACCTTAAAACGGAATTATAAATTAAAATACAAAATAAATACGCTTTAAAACAATAAAAACTAAAACGTAATGATACGTGTGATACGACTCATTTTGGCTTTACGACCTAAGGAAATGAAAAGCGAATATTTTCCTAAACTTTACATCGTCATGAGATTATGTATATCGTCAAATAAAAACATGTATATGGGCCATATTATTTCCGGACTTGTACCAATAGGCAATATTATACGTAGGCAAGATAGGCAGCATTGTGGGCAGTTAAGCGCACTAACTTAGTTCCCGCTTATAGCAAAAACTGCTTAACCAATTTGAAGCTAAGCAATATTAAGTAAAAAAAAAAACGGTTCCCAAATAAAAAAGATATGTTCAGAGCAGTAATTAATAACAAATATTTTAACTCGTGAGAATATTAACTCACTAGACAGCGGTACCAGATTCCTAACTACGCTTTTTAAATTGGGTATTAACTAAGTTAACTATTGTTATCCTACACGTTGTACACCCAGGTAGGGTAGGTATACTCATTGAGGCAGTTACTAGACAGTAAACCATCTTGTAATACCGACAGATATGAGGCATTAGCATTACTAATTATAAATCGTTCCCTTCCGCGTAGCAACACTTACTACATACATAATGTATGTATCTACAGAAAACCGTTGTGCAAGGTCTTTGAAATAAAATGTAGGTGTAATTCTGTAATTACGTCACTTTGCAACACTCTTTTGTTTCAGATCTTCGCGGAACTCGAGAACAAAATGATAATAATTCGCGTGAAACTGAAAATTTTGTAATTAAAAATGCTTTTCGATTTCAGATGGTAATATGATAATGGGAGCGTAATGTTCTTACCGTGAATTTTTGTCGTGTAATTTGAAGCTTATGTTTAAAAAATTACGAACAAAAACGAAAACGAAAGGAAAAAATACAAACATTAAAATTATTATAATTATATAGTAGCTACAAACACAATAATATGTGATATCACAATCAACCAAAATCCGAAGCAATTTTTGCTATGTATTCAACTATTAAAATATGTTCCCCAGGAGGAGAACCGAACCCGGTTCCCGTTAGACTGCTCGACACGCTGAGGCAGAACTTATCTGTCCTTACTAAGCTTCACGGTTGTCGTGTGAAGGGCAATATTTTTTAATTTTTTTTTACTTAATATATCATTCCACACATTTCAGAACCAGCTGAATTTAGTTAAAAACATTAAATAGTTTCATCAAATTCTACCCGTAAGCTCTCTAAGTTGCTCCTTTCTACGCTCCAACGACTGCAAAGTACGGCTTAGCGTAAGAACAGTGTTAGTGACAAAGGAAAACGAAAGGGTCTTGTTACGTCGACACCACACATAACGATCTTTTGCTGTTAATGGCGAACAATGTATTATGCGGTTTATCAAAGTATATTTTTTAAAAGCTTTTATTTAACTTGAAATGTAACTATTTTTGTTCGGGTGACTTGCAACTCAATTTTGAGGCAGTTATCGTCAACCGATTGAGCTGAAATTTTATATACTCGTATAATATGTTTAGTTTGGATTGGTGACGTAATTCTAAATCCAACATGGCGGATCATACAGGATAAAGGACTAGTTATTTTTACTGCACTCCTACAATATGGGTATGAAATAAAAGAGCTTGCTGAGAATAACTCGAAAAATACATTTATAAGCTTTTATATCATATAAATTGTGTAATGACGTTATAATTTGATATTAAATAATTTGAAAGAAAAGTTTATTTTATTCTGGCACGACCACGCTGTATATTTCAAGCAAAAACTTTAAATAAGACACATATATTATTACATATTACACATAGAAATATTACAAATAATAACTTACAAATAATAACAAATTTATTTTTCCGCAAAATGTTTTTGACCTAAAATGTGGCTATAGAATTTGATTCATCGTCAACGTAGGCGGAAATATATTATATCGGCCGTAAACCGGAATGCGTCACATGAACAGAAAAGTGTCCTAACTGCTTTTATCTAAACAATTTTTTCAACCGAATAAAGGCGATATTTAAATGATTAATGGTGGAATCCGGTGGACTGGAAAATCGTCTATTGGTAAATAAAAGTCAACCTTCGGCACTTTTTTTAATCTGTTATTCTGTTACAACGATGTGAGTGGAAAAAAATGAAAGTATGTTTAGCGTATACCTAATCTAAATATAGATCAAGTAAAATATAATTATGTTCAAGGCCTTTATTTTTATAAAACTAAAAAAATACGGACTTGAGAGTAATTAAATTAAAAATTTGAATTTTTATGGATAATCAAAGAATATAGGATAAAAAAGAACAATGGTTGCAATTGAATGAAGTAGGTGAGTAACCACCCGCTCCCATACGGTATTCAATTCGGTTTGATCAATAAACTCTTTCGTGGGTGTGGAACGCCTATCACAACTGACACAGCTGTCCCTACGTTATTGTGTCTCGGTAAAAGACTCGTGAAATCAGAGAATTGGGCATTGAATAACATATTCTATGAATTGAAACGAAGAGTGAAATATTTCCACCTACACCATACTTACACTTTATAGTCAACTTTACACTTTAAAGTTACAAACATATTTCGTGAATACCGGTACTCTTTTGTTATAAAAACTGACGACAATCCCACTAACACAGTAATTGATGATAAAGTCCTTGATACTGAGGGCTCTAACCTATTAAAAGCCTATTCACTCTTACGTAGGCGGGAACACGGCAAGAAATAGGGAGGAATATAATTCGTCATATTATAACTACCGTACGATTAAAATATATCTATTAACGACTGCTATAACATTCAATACATTGACCGTATCGTGTATAAATTTATCTTATTTCCTACAAATATTTTTTTATTTTATGACGAACGTAATAGACAAGTGACTTATCATTACTTATGAAATTAATTAACGTAAAACTTAAAATGAACAGCTGTAATAATTTCTAAGTGTGGACTTTACAAAAATGGACTGCTAATTCTCTTCGCGGAGTTATCCATTACTTGGCGCTTTCATTATTCTGTGCCATTACAGACGCGATCTAGACAATTTATCAGTAAAAATACCCGGGTGCGGTCGCCTCGAATCGGTGGCTAATATCCGTCGGAAACTCGTTCTACTAAAACTGTGGCCTTAAAACTGGAACGCTTTTTGACGCCATCACCGTCCCCCGACATTTCATTATATTCCATTTGTTTGAATTCCCAAATCATTTTATTTAAATTGAAAGTCCCTGGAAGCTTATACCGTAATGTACAGAGATGAAAATTGTAATAAGTAATTGAATTTGTTTGAACACCGTAAACACGTCTTACCTGTTTTGGCCTATTGAGTTTGGGCGTGGGGGACCACTGGCTTAACCTTAAAATAAAATTCTCGCAGGCAGATATTTAAAGTGGTTCTTATTTTGGGTTCACCAGATAAGGCGAAGTAACTCCGATTAGTACTGAAGCCACATACACACTCAGACGCTTTTAAACATACCAAAATGGCGTGGCGTGACGAAATATTGTATTATGTTTTTTCTGCTTAATAAAGTAAGGAACTAAGTTCTAACAAAATATTGCTAATTCGATATTAAATAACATTAGCCATTTTTCCATAAACCCAATAAAGCCAACCATCGTTAAGATTAACGTCACTCTAAATTACCTATTCGGATAATAAATTGATTGATCCAAAATCCTTAAAAGTTTCCTTAAATACGTTTCAGTGTAACGAGCCGTAAAGACTTTTATAAGCTTTGAAGAATTAAGTTTCTAAAAGCTAACGGTATTATGGTAAATTATACATTCAAGGAAATATCACGAAGAGAATTTTTAAAGCTTTTACAAAAACATCGTCTTTATTCACAAAAATATTTACGGATCATATAAAACGTTTTCGGATACATAAATCGGTACATAAAAAACGTTTTCGGATCTAAAGATTACAAATATAGTACCGGATATTATATGGGATTATTTGTTCTTAGGTTAACAACTTAAATAAGGTTTTAAAAGGTAAAATAAAAGTCTAATATTCGTTAACACAGATTAAGTGTAAAGGGGTATATTCGCCATTAGGTCGGTCGTATGGATACTAAAGGTTCATTTGCGGCTCAGTATTACCTTTTCAGTAATTTAATCTTGTGGAGGTTCATCGAAGGTCAGGCTTCCTTCAGCGGATGAATATCTAAATAAAATAGAGTGGCAATTGAGATGAGGCAACTCTGTTGGATATTTTGTATGCAACAGCCCATGAAGATAAATTAAAGCTGGCCAGAAATATTTAAAGGTTATTTCATTAAAAGGATTATGCACGGAGCAAAATTTGCTTCGTGGGATTATGGGTGTGCTGTTGTTATATTATAGTAGAGGATCTGAACTAGACACGGTTGCCTAAAAAATTCTGGTCAGACTATTATTAATTAAAAATTGAAAAATGACTTTTTATTAAATATTGCACTTATGAGTTTAACGAATAAATTTAATACCAATCGCAAGTATGAAGCCTGTAGAATATACAAACGTTGGGTTGTCTATTTTTTTCCTGGCGTAACTACTGGGTTGGCAGGTACAAACAGGTAATTCGATATTTTCACCTATTTTTATAAATCTTTTATCAAAACGTTTTTCACCTATTTGTTTAATAAATAAATCTTTTATCAAAATGAGCGCTATTTAACTGCGAATACGATGATATGACCGTTTGACGACTATTAAATTGAATAAACCTTTAGGTTCATAAGAGGTTTAAGCTTCTCTGTTATTTATTAGTGTTACCATGGGGGTTGTTTGTAGTAAAACTTTTTTGTTTTTTACAAACACAGGCCCCTATGTGTCGTAGGAATTTATTTGGTTTGGCGCGTAGTAAAGTAATGCTAGGTAAGTTTGGGCTCTGCTCACTGTTTAGTACTTAATTTAATATTGCGCGTTTACCTGAACTTAATAATACTAGAAGTAAAGAAAACGACGTTGAGTTAATATTATGAAAGAAAAAGTGGACCAAAACAGTTTTTTTTTCTATCAGTGCAATATTTCTTTAACGTTTAGTGAATTAAAACGATTAATTAAGACCATCACGTACCTAACATACTGATATTGAAGTTCGTTTTTTGCGGTACAACTATCGCCGAGTCATTCCGTTCGGGGTATTGTGATGAATCGTCCCACTAATGTGATGGGCTCGGTCATTAACTTGACGTGTATAACTGACCCTATTCCAAACAGTTTCAATTAAATACAAGTTTGGACCGCTGTAGACGTTTATCAAATAACACTGAATTAATTTCACACATAGTTCTCCAACGCGCGCGGGCGCTACGGTATGTATGCCGTTTACATAAGCCTATTTGTCTAACACTGTTATATAAAGGAATTAAGGATACAGGCCAGTTGGTAGTGGACTCCGAGTGTTGTGGTGTATAGCCCGGGCAGGTATCTGTGTGGTAGATTGTTTGTTGTCGGCGTCTTGATTGTTTCCTTAAGTTTCAAGGCTTTCCCTCATAGGGAGCACTCGCCTGTAAAAGCTCATTTTCTAACAGTTACAACATTAATGCGCAATTATTCGAGTATAAAGGAGTGCGCACATTACAACGACTCGACGTCAACTCCACTCCGACTCCACTCCGTTTCAACTCCGAAACCATTGCAAAACCACCTAACCACCGTAGAAGAAAAAAGATGAATGCCAATTATGAAAATTAAATAATAATGAAAACTATGACAATTAAATGATTTTGAATTGAATTGAAAGGCATATATTATTTGATATTCAAACATAAGTACATATTGCATTGTTGAAATGTTCAAAATGTATCATATATTGAAATTTCTTGGTTCGTTGAACAAGATGAATCGCTTCTGTTCGGGTTTTATAACAAATCCATCATTCAATCGAAGACGGGAATGTATTGTGTAGGTTTACCTAATCGAATCTGCAAAAGTGCCGACTGCGAAGATTTCAGAATAATCTACCATCGCTCACAACAAAATACACGCCTTTGATACGTACAACATAATCCTGGATATTATGTGTAAACGACGTTATTAAAACATGCTACACACAAACACACACACCACATACGTTATGTTATATTTCGACAAATAGGTCTGAAACCAGCTTTCAATGATTTAAAACTAGTTGTTACCCGCAGATTAGTCCACGCAGCTGTACTTTTGACTTTCAACCCCTATTTACCCCCGTTAGGAGGGGAATATCGCAAAAAACTATTATTATTATTATTAATGTACTAAGCAGCGCAAAGTACTCATATGTCCATATCACGTAACTTGTTTAAATATTGGTCCAGTCTATTTTTAAACGAGTTCACAGTTAGACTACTTAACACTGGACATCAAGGCATCACAGGCAGGCAAGGCAGGCCAGGCAAGGTTCGTGTGGTTACTTTCATCAGATTGTCTATTAGTTTATCAGCTATTGGCACAAAAATACAATTTTTTGTAATGCAAAAAGGTCAACCAACAAGTGGGCACGTAATTATTTTTAATTACGCAAGTACTCATTCGCGGCTTTGCCTAGTAAAATGTTCAGAAATGCAAGTTAGGTACTATAAATTGTAGATGGAAACCCCGTATTTGATGCTTAGAGTTACTTTTTTATAGAAATGCGAAGACTTGATGATAAACGGGACTCGCTAATGGGTCTAACAGACCCAGTCCTTCGTATTCGCTTCAAAACCGGCCACCATAACCTCATCCGTTCCCCAGCAAAGTGCACCACGAGCTGGGGAACTCATCTGGTACTCAAATTTGGAGGGGGTCCGTTACACCCCAATATTATTTAATACCTACTCGCTTAAGAGAGCACATAACATCCTCATTTGCTGTAACCCAAGTAAGTGAAAAATATAAAAACAACACAAAATATACTACTTGGGGAAGCACCCATAAACCCGAACGAGTGCCTACGAGTTTCACATGTTTATGTTAATCTTGATTGGAGCGCGTTATTGGAGGTGAAGAATTCCCGCGGAACATAAAAAGCTTACGAGGAAATATTCTGCAGTACCCAATAACCCACATAGTTCTACTTCTTACATAAACCTTATGTAAAAATGTACATTTCTGATACCATCGTCTGAATTCGTTTGTGCAAGCCTGAGACATCGCGAACACGTCGTGTAAACTTTTCCAGCACGTAAAACACTTTAAATGCCCCGTGATGGGGTGGAACATTACTAAACTAGGTGACTGTTTTAGAGCCTGACACCAGGGCTGACACTGATATAACTTTATTCAGGAAATGAAACGGTGTAGGGTTGCCATTTGTACACAAGTATCTATCCCAGTTGTATAGAGTCCTAAAGTAAAATTATTATAACTAGAGACCTGAATGTGAAATTTACCATTTTCTTTTATAAAGTATTCTCCACACTTCAATTATTGAAAATCTCAAACAAAACTTGCGTTATTCTTAAAAAGGCGTACAAAGGTTTTATATAGGTATTGATAGTATAAATATATAAGATCGATCACATTACCCAAGATATGAAATTAGAATTTTGCCGCGGATTCACAGACCACTACCAATGGTCTGTGCGCGGATTAAAAAACGTAAAATTAGAGTTAAATGTTATTGACACTTCCTTGCTGTCAGTTTTATTCTCCAAGAGAGTGCGCGCACGGGGGACTTTTGTCACCGTGACTGTTTCGTCGCTCTTATCAAGTCCTTGGATATGTTGTATGGAGGTGCGCGCACGTTACGACGCGACAACTGGGTGACTTTTGTGTCCGCCTACCGGCGTCGGTGACAAAATTGTCACTCTCCGTTCACATTGACGAGCCGAATGGCGCAATGGTTAACATACCAGATCGTCGTTCCAATGACGCTTCCATATCAAAAAAGTTTTGTCAGTGTCGCCCTCGTGAGCGCACCCCACTTTGGAAACACGACGCGATGAAGACAAAAACTTTTATGTCACTCAGACAAATGTCCCCCGTGCGCGCACTCTCTTACATGCCAGATCGTCGTTCCATTGACGCTTCCATATCAAAAAAGTTTTGTCACTCTTGCCCTCGTGAGCGCACCCCACTTTGGAAACGCGACGCGACGAAGACAAAAACTTTTATGTCACGCAGACAAATGTCCCTCGTGCGCGCACTCTCTTATATTAAATTCTCTTCAATAAATAAAAAAAAGTGTGGTAGCCAGCCGGGTTCCAGCGCTCCCGCCAAGTAGGAACCGGCTTCTGGACCCTCTTCCGACACCCTGGTCTGCCGGAGGACCTGGGGTCAGTATTCATGTAGGTAGACATCTGTTTTCATGAAATTCTGCGGCTGTTTTACTGTCATATCGAAGACGCATCTGATAAAATAAATGATGTGTTTAAGTAAAATTAATTTCCCACAAAATTAAATTTATCCCATACGTCATCAAATTCGCGGCTCTATAAGGAGCTTAAATCGAGAGTCATTATAAGGGTGGGTACTTGAGAGTGCTACTTCAATGTTGCTCAGAATTCTTTTTATTCAAAAGTGAGTAAGACTTTTTGGAACTTTCAATCTTAAGTCAGAAGTTAGTACTAGTACTCACTTAGAAGATTAGTCTCCTAGATAAATATTAGAGGTGATCTACTAGAGACCTTCCATGATAAGACCGTCGATTAAGCGTCCTATGTCAACAACTGACTTGCTATTGTTAATTGTGTTGCGTATCGGTGTTTAATTAACGAATTGTACAAATGTTAGTTTAAATCAAATATGTTAGTAATTTTGTGTTGTAAGCTATTCGTTTTTAAAGACATTTTATCTAAAAAAATACAAATCAGTCTAAAAAGGTTCTATTTTGTCAATAAGATTTAAAGCCTATAAAAAACTAACTGGTTCCTGCGACATTTTATACTCATACAAACTTTTACCCCCCATTTTAAAGGGATAAAATAGGTGATGAATTTTCGAAAATCCTGTCTTAGTGGTCCCTTTTACTAGGTATATTTATGTTATGGACCAAGTAATAAATTGCGGAATTTTTCATAATGAATAATGACAAGCTACTTAAGACGAAGTAAATAATTTTAATTTGAACATCCTTATCTCTCACATTGCTAGGACATTATGAATATTGCCATGTGGTTGTCGGGCAATCTTTCTTTTGCACAGTTATTGAGTAAACTGATAAAAAGCCATTACAATGCTCGGTCGATGTGTCACTATTTTAAACCCGATTGCCCCATAGGTGATTAACATTATAAATAATGCCCAGCGATTTGATTATTTCAATAATTGTTATCACATTGTCCTTTCATATTGGGCATTTTTCAATCTGCGCGGGCTTTTTGACAATGTCCTATTAACCACTTGGTTCATAACATAAATAAATATGAAAAACTCCGTACAAAGTTTCATATATTTTCTAGATCCACTAGTTCAGGCGTTGTCTGTTACTTAAGTAGTTAAGCTGTTAATTAAGTAGATTATAGTAGTTATAATATTAAAGAAATAATAGGGCTGTCTAAAATAGTAGTAAAAAATTTGAAAAGTTTTTTGCCGATAAAACTTCCTTGTTTTCCCAAACAAAGTAGTCGTAATGAAATTATTACCTTTGCCAACCGGTTCCGTTTCACTGAGGCATCTTTCGAGGGCACAGTTTTCCGAAGTTTTCCGTTTACCGTCGCGAGGCGCGGTGCGGGCGATCGTTCGCGCCGGCCGGCGTTGCGCGACTGCCGCGCCGTCCGTCCCCTGGTACCCTGCACCCCTTGCTGTTATGATTTACAAACACCATCGCTGTCATAACTTTACATAATTTTACGACTTACGACCCCTTGATCAGTTAGTGATACTGCAAGCAAAGGCCTTAGTTTCGATTCCTGCAAGGCGTAGTGTCATTTAGTGTTTTACGTACCTAATGGTCGTTGTGGTGATTTATTTAATTTTATGTGTTAGAAACACTATGCCATTGCCACTGTATATGCCATTTGAAATACTTGGAGTGCTAGAACAACTAAATGGTGATAAGTTTCCATAGAACTCATTTTTTTATAATTATGTAAGTGCTATCCATAGTTCATGATTACTTCTGCTTTTATTATGGTTTGTCCATAGCCATAGCTAAGATCTTAATGTACTAATGGCAAAATAATTATGACTACTTCCAATTAGGATATAGCCTTAGCATCTTGGTTGTAGTCATTAAGAAGTAGTAACCCTCGCAATAGGTTCTTGAGTAAATACTGACAATAGGAAAGAGTGACAACCGTAAACGGATTTCAAGAGAAACGTAATGAAACACAATCAAAACAGTACTGTATGTCCTCAGCTTAAATGTGTATATTGAGCTTCTGACCCTCCGGGCGTTCATCTGAAAAATGGCGGTAGTCAATACACGTCAATAAGGCGATTCAGCTTGGCACAAGTTATTTTAGGACCGACAAAAACGAAAAATCACCGATAAAACGTCGATTCCAACTGGACAAAATGAAGCTTAGTGAGTAGTATAGAAAATACACGAAAACCAATATAAGGTCTGTTGATACGACGTGACGAGTGATAAATTTAATAAATAAACGGATTGTCTCACAAATGCTCATCTTTTTATTAGCAATCTCTGTATTAGTGTGGCGAGGACAATATCTATCCAAATCGCAAAAAACGTCAGCGTGAGAGCAAACAATTATATCACAATAGCTTTTCCCCCCCGGCTTCACCCGCCAATTTCCAAAAAGCTTTTCTCAGTGCTCACTTGCGTCACTTGAGGAACATATGTATGTACAAAGTTTCAAGTGTACCAATGAAGAAATAAAAAGTTTCAATTTATCCCCTTTTTTGTCCACTTAGGGGGACTTAGTACAAACATGCCAAAATACAGCTTCTTCTGTTCAGTAGTTTCGGCTGTGCGTTGTCTGTCAGTCACTCTGTAATGCAAGTACCCTTAATATAAGTATAATATATGTATTGATGATAAATGTCTACCCAATGATAGCCGTTGGCTTGAACGTGGGGCTCCCTAGGAGAGGGTTGGGTTGAAATCGTGCATGAGCTTCTAATTTTCAAGGTCGAGGAACACAATTTGATGAAACCTGCACAACTAAGAGTTCTACTACAAAATTTAGAGAGTTATCTGTGGTTCTCCTAAATGTACATACTTAAAGCACTTGCCGAGCGTGGCGGACTATGATATTTACCTCACAATGTGAGAGGAGACCCAAACCCAGCAATGGGACAGTTCCGGGTTATGAAGAAGAAATTTCTCTTCTATCTCTAATTCTCTATCTTACCCGAATATTTTACCTTACCACTTTGACGACGTGACAAATATGTATGTAGAGGCATACACTCCAGCTAAGTTACAGCGTCCTAGTACTAAGAGTCTTTGAGCTAAGCCAGGGATTTTAACGTTAAATTAATGTTGAGAGTCTAGATACCTTTAAAAAATTATGAACATCTATTTGGTATGACATGGTAAATCCTCATGATATTGTATCCTTTCTCATCCTTGTATACATTTTATTTAATAGATTCCTTTTTACTAATGCTCTACAAAAATATATTAAGCAGATAATAATTACGATAATTGTATTTGTGCCGCAGTGACTGTTTATTCATACCAATACAAAGAATCTGTAGTCTATACTTACATTACTCAGCGCGATTAAAAGAAAGTATGAATTAATTACTCTTCAGGCCTGACGGCTGTCCATTGTTGTCCATTTTCATTATAGTAAAAGATGCCATTGCTGGGATAGGAAAATGTTTTTCTCCTACACGGAATAAAACATTTTCTTATGGTAATGTTATGTAGTCTTCAAGTAATCACTGCCGTTCATGTACCTTATTAGGTAAGATAGGTATTATGAACTCTTTTTTGGCCAAGAGGAAAAAATAATCACCTACTTTACGACTAAAATAAACCAATGTTCAAAAGTAGGTTTTAGTCTTCGATTGCTAAATACTGAAAAATCTTTACCATCCTGAAGTCCTAAAACATCTTTCAAATTTGATATTTTGCCTGTACCTACTGTTTTTTCCATGGCGTGTTCGGCAAAATCAGTTTTTTACTAACGTAGGTACTGACCAACTAACATTCTTAATAACACTCTCTGCGAACATCCTAATCTTTCACGATTTTAGTCTTGTCTTCTGACGGTCGCAGTTCTCATGGGCAGCAGCGGAAGGGTGGTACTGCATGTTCATTTGCTATCTGAAGTCATAAAAAGAAATCGACGATGCCTTTAGTTATTGGTTCGAAAAGATTTTACGCCATCGCATCGCTCGTCGACCGCCCCTTAATTCCCCATCCATTCGGTTTATTAGACAAAACTTCTTTCAATTCAGAAATACGTGAATTTGGTCTACAATTTGGTCGTTAATACGGATTGGGATCATTCAGACGAAAACAATTTTCGCTACAAGGCTAACAATATCGCTTAGAATCCAATTCGCACCAGAATATTTACAATACAAAACGTTTGCTAGCTCTATTTGTTTATCAATTGAAAAAAGCTTGGAGAGCGATTTTTGTTTACCATTCATTTTATTGATATTGATATTGAACAATAAATTGATGTGTATGTGATTCCATTTATGTTTGTACTCAATATATAACTTTCCTTGCTTTTGGAAAAGCCTGATAATCAAGAGAGGAGGAAATATCGCCAGGTCTTCGTTTGGTGGACGCTGAACAACCCACTTTAGAATAAAATAAACTATCCATTTATGAAAATCAGCTCTGAAGTGTTTAGTTGGCCGGCAATATAGGCCCGTAGCTTAGTAGGTATAGGAACCCTGCCTGTAAGGTGAAAGGATTCGATTCGCGACTGGGGCAGACGTTATTGTGACAGATTAATGTTTGTTCTCGGGACGTGGGTGTTAGTGACATCTCAATTGTGTTGTCCATATCAACGGCGACACAGGGAAGGGTAACGGTTTTTTGTGTTTTTCCGATTCCCACGCGAAGCCGCGAGCAAAAAGTAATTTATGATATTTTATACTATTATACAGTACTAATGGCAATAAGCAGTGATGGCCATTTCCTTTCAATCATTTTCCGGGTACAACCACGAGAGTATGGGGGTTATATTCAGAATAGTAGACAAAACTACTCTTGCATTTGTATGTCATGTATATCCAAGCTCTTCGGAGTCTGTAATAGAAAATCTGAACTAGCACGTATGACTAGCGCGGCCTGATTGTTCTCACATGTTTTGTTTTCATCTGGCATACATAAGGTAGAACAAAGCCTTTCTTTATTTGGATCCTACGCCCCAATAAGACATTATGTGTCAATGTTTTCTTTTGTTTCTCTTGTACGAAATACAGGTTAAATTCCGCACCATTTGACCAAGTGATACCTTACTGGAATGGAGGCATTCCGGCCAGTATTCAATTTATAAATAAGTTGTTCTTGTAGGTATATTTCTCGGAGATACTCCTATGAACGTAAAAAACTTACTTGTGCCCTTATGGATATGTTTTTATCAGTTTTATATCTTTATTGACAGTTGCAAAATTAGAATAAATCAATTGACGTAAAAATCATCACAATTGGTCCACGTGTTTGAGCTATGAGATCATAAGAGCTATGAGGTACAAACATACATAACAGACTAACGAAAACATCACTCTGTTTTGCGGCCCATAGATCTAAAAAGGATGTAGGTAATATACTCACTATTGGATAAATACTTGTTTGATTAAGCAAAGAAGATTCTTCGAAAATGGGTAGAGAACTACGGTTACAGAATTCGTCGTTCGTAATTTTACTATTAGTGACATACCTATATTGTATTATGAAGCTAAAACAAACAATTTCGTTTTGACGGTAAAATCTTATACGTTCTTCGTGTCCTATTTCATTACGGGTCTAGTTTTCCGAGATAAACAGTTTTGTAAATAATCGTGTAGGGGTATTTCATCCTTCTTTCCTTTTTGTCGCTTTAATATCAGATAAACACCTACGCGAAGAATTCGGGGAATTGCTATTTTCCAACAGCGCGTCGGTTATTGACTCTGGAGTACAGAAAATTGAGTCAAACATATAAACGATGGTCGTACGGTAAAAATTAAATCGAGTATTTTTCAATTGTAACGGTTATTTGGACATGAGGAACGGAACATGTATTCTTTGGTTCTAAATCCGTCCTATTTTAAAATAGGATAATCTATTTTATAATCAAATGAAACTTACATAAGACTCAATTTCTATGAAACAGATTTCTAAATTTAGAACTATAGGTACATTAATAACAAGCTCTGCGAACAAGAGAATTTAATGAACGCCTTTGTTAGCACTTGTTGCGTTAAACCTTTGCGCTCTCACTACAACTCTTTTTACTTTATTTAGTTTGAACCAACTCCAATTTTAATATAGCTTTAAGAGCAACTGCCATCAGTTGCTGCAAAGTGAGGAAAACTAGAAAAGTTTCCCAGACGTCAAGGCAAATAACATTCTATTGTTAAACAGTTTTATTAAAGGCGTAGTAAATGTCTTAAGACTAGGTATATGAAATACTAGGCATATGTATATAAAAGTGAAGAAATACATGACATATAAAAGCAATGAGATAAATTTGACATAACATGCTATCAACCCATTAATGGCCCACTAGGTAGGTACTGAGCACGGGTCTTATATCTAAGGAGGTCTAGAGCATACTCCAAACTCACATAATCTAGAGCTACAATGCGGATTGGTACAGGGGTTAGTAGCCAACCCAACCAACCCCTAGATACAATTTTCCTTCCTAATACATGTTTAAACAAAATGTCTTCGCAAAACAATTCAAAAATCATTCATGTGCCGGAAATAAAGGTTCACTTACCAAGGGATTAGGAGGCGGAGGGGGTAGTCAAATTAGTGTTATCGATCTCAAGCGACGCACTTCACTGGCCTGATTCTTAAAACCGTCTACAGGCACGTCCTGTGGGAACGGATCATCGATTTATTAATAACTTAAACGAGCTCGAGCACGAAGTTCGGAGGCGTCTGTAAAAAATATTAATAAACGAGAAAATATTTATACTTAGTTGTTTGTTGCTGACTGAAAATTGAGTACGTAGGTACTTAATGTTTATTTATTTAAACTTTATTATACCAAAATCAATGTGGTACGAAAGGCGAATTTAATGCTAAAAGCATTCTCTACCAGTGAATCTTTGGTCAAAACAGATATCAGCGATGGCGGTATATGTATAAAAACATAAAAAGATAAGATAACACACAACAGTAAAACATAATGAAGTAAATCAGAAAAAGAAAAAACTATTTACATGATATAATTATATGTCATAAAAATACCGAAATAACATATAAATGATAGTCTTTAGTCTTGTGACTCAATGTGAATATTCACACTGTGTTAGAATTTTCTGACAGAAGGGAAATAGCATTCCTGCAAAAACCTCCCATGGAATATTGGTTAAAAAGGTTAAATTCAAAAACATTTCTTTTACCAGGTATTTTATTAATTTTTCGATGTTGACACCACTACAATTTCAAGGCTCTAGCTCATTGGGAAGGTACTGTAAATTTGATTACAAAATTACACCCGAATTAACAGGCATCGAGGCTACTGGTAGTAATCAAACATGGTACTCGTACGAAAGGAAAGAAACGAACGGAAAGAAAAATTTGACGTACATTATCCTCAGAATAGTTTTCCTACGATTTCATGTCCAACGGTTATTATTACTCTACGTCAATGTAGGTCTTAATGAATGCTCTCATAAATTGTCGCAAATATTTTCATTTAAATTTTGAGAGCATCATATTACCTGACGCGTGCTTGGAAAGTACGCAACGTTAATGAAAGGAATTCCTCGGGTGCACACTGCCTACACGCGCGGAAGTTGGCCATATTTGGACAAAGTTCACTTGTAAACTTTGTTCCCTTATTTCAAGCCGTTTAATATTAATATTACAGATACTTAAATGTTTGTTCGGGTCATGGTTGTCTATAATGTTTAATTGTGTGTCCATGCCAGCCGACATGTACCTACGAGTCTTTGAATGTGTATTACGTTTATTATTATTACCTACGAGTACATAAAATGGTACATAAGTTAAGTGGATTGCGACTCGCTTGTGTTTCTGAAAAGGGTTAAATCAACGTTTTCTTTCATGCTACACTGATCCCAAATTATTGAGAAAATGGGATATCGAATGTAGAGAATCGGTCAAGTGCAAATCAGATTTACTCACAAAGGGTTCTGTACCTGTTTATTGTAAAGTACGGTAAGAAGAAGTTTTAAGAATCGACAAATATACATGTTTTGTTTTAGGTCGGCTTTACAATATTTTTATGCCTTTTTCGCTCGCCTCAAATATCCATTTCAATATTAAACACCATAGCACCGCGCTAAGAAATGAAGCCTTAAAATACAGCCGTCTTCACAATCGACTTGACACACTGTCCTACAGGTGACTATTCTTAGCATGACTTTTGGCGTATAAAACAGAATGCTTTTAGTGTGATTATGTCGTTGAATCTCTTGCTTTTTGCTCAGCGGGTGCATTTATTAGAAGCCGTTCCAGCCGTTGAAACACTAGTACGAGAGAAATTGCGGTGTAATGACGGCGTAAACATAGTGCTTACGATATGCATACGCACGCTTCTGTAATAAGACTAGTTCTTCTACTCCTAATGTCTTATTTAAAAATCTTTTTAAAACCCTACATGGTTGCAAACCATTTATGGCCCACTAGAGGGCACAGATCTGTTTTCGTAAATAAGGGAGCCTACAGAATACTTCACCACACTGCTCCAGTGTGGATTGGTAGTGAACAACCCAAATTTATTACGCCTAAATGCTTCCGAGATGGCGTAACAACTACTATTTAACGATAACCATCGGAACCGATGCAAGTGGCTGGGCGAAATCATCATCATCATCATTCATTTCCTTGTCCGATTGTTCATTGTTCAGTAGGGTCTAGCAGTAGGGTTCAGCAGTGTGCGACATTGGTTTGGTTTTAAGAAGTAAACATTACTGCCATTTTAATTATTGTAAAATCTTCGGGAACACTGTCCCTTATTACCTACGCCACGCTCGAGAATTGTTAGACTTGATCCTTTAAACTGAAATAACTTTTTTATTATAATGTACAGATTTGTTGTGTTGTATAGATGTACCACGTACGTACTTATATTACATCAAATAATCTAAACAGTTAGGAATGAACATTAGAAGCGCCATATGTTGCTCATAAATAATTATGGATCTTGGATATGAGTAGGTTTACCATTCTGCCTCATTCGAAATATTATATAGCACGCTATATTTACCGTCGTGCTATCATAATAATAATAATCATTATATTTAAGTAGGCAGCGAAGCGCTCATAGCCCGGCTGCATCGACAAGTTAAGCGTCAGGGTGGGTCGGTAGTTGGATGGGTGACCGTTAGTCGCTAAATTTCTTGGGGGCTTCCGTGCTTGGGAGGGCACGTAAAGCCATCGGTCCCAATTGTTACCATTTGGTAGCAGTCATTAAACCTTATCGGATGCCTTTGGGCGGCATAAAAAATTCCGACACTTGGGGTGGCCACTAACCCCTCCACCAATCCGCATTGGAGCAGTGTGGTGGTATGCTCATTAGTATCATCATCCTCATCAGATATGAGGAGAGTCCCGTGTTCAGTAGTGGGCCATTATTGGGTTGAAGACAAAGTAGGTAGAATAACATAACATCTAGACGTTCAAGATTCGTATGTAAAGTTTACTGCATATTGCTTCAGTTTTTTGTATACAGTGAAATGATATTTAACTTCGAGATAAAATAGAAGAATACCTCGAGTCTAAATTCAATATCTATCCATTTCCTTCCCGTGACATCACAGTAAAATTCTTCTTTTAGAATTTTGCTTTTACTTTAACGCAGGCGTTCAAAGTTCATATTTGATTAAATCGACTTAATGTAGAAAGTACTTTGTTATAAGGAGCCTTATTTTATTTTTAAGCTTAACATTATCTATATTCATATCAATGGGCAGTATTGACCATTATACTATCAGATGACCAGTAGGCTATTGACATAGCATTTTGATACAGGTAGGTATGGTAGATATAACATGGGATAAGTTAAAGGAAAATATTTTGAATTCAAGTATTTCTTATTTGAATGTATACCTATAGTCCTATTTGTATTTATAAAATTCATCGCTTGTGTTGTCATTGACTGCTGACGAGATTTCTCGTATGGAGCCATCTCTGGACGCGACAGTTAGGTTATGATAGAATTTTGAGGAAGATATACTGACATATTGTAATCGTAACGTACTTATTTTAACCATAACATTTCGACCCAATTGCACGGATCATTCGTGCTATTCAATGAAAAATCGTAATCGTGAGTACCCGTTACAGTTAAAATGCTTAGTGTCCGACATGGTTAAAGTTTAAAATCTCTTGCTAACTTAAATTTATCATTACTGAATGCGTATATAACAATGAATCTCCCCGACGGTTAGCATAATATAGATGATAGCGAGGTGAATAAATAGTTAGCGAGGTTAAAATCCCTTCCACTATGCATGAGATATCATCGGGAGTAAACTAGGTGCTACAAAACCCAGTGACCTCGAAAAGAGGCCTGTACCTCATTGTACCACGAGCAGAGGAGGTGGACCTTGACTCAAGACGGAATGAGACTTAAACTCCGAAAACCATTTAATATAGATATCAATGAAGTGAAACAGTCAGGTATACGAAATCTTAACGATATTGTTAAATCCAGTCCATTATGTATACTCAACGAAACGACCTAATGATATAAATATTCATAACACGGTAACTTCCGTATAGAATGTTCTGGGGACTACAGTATTTCTAATTGCGACGTGTCGATATTAATTAGTTGAATAGTCAGAGCAATTCGAATGCAATCTGTGCAAATCGGCGAATGGCGGGCGTTATGGCGCCAAAGATACGGATCTGACATGGCGCGGGCTGGCGCATGGCTCGGGCGAGTGACCGTCGACCCCTCGTTCAGGCTGTGACGTCACTAGTGCTAGTGATTGCATTGAATGCATATCGATTATCGATATTTAAATTGAAGTTTCTATTTCTATTCTATTTCTATTTCTAAGTTGCATTCAAATTTCTATTAACTGGTAACCTTACCAACCGATATTTGTGTTGAAATATGTATATTGCACTAAGACATTCAGTTTATTTACCTCCTCTTTGACGATATTTCCAGCACGCATTCTGTCAATTTTATGTCAAACGCAATAAGGTTACATTAAAAAAGTTTATATATAGTAGGTAGAGGGAGTATCTTGTTGCCACGTTTTTGATTATGGAAACTTACAAAATATTGCAACGTCTATTTTAATAAAAGATTACACTCCTGTTTGAGATTGGTTACAAATACATTTTGTAAATTGTGGTCACTAACTAGATGGACTTTTACAACAATTGAGTTTTTTGTATTTCCACACAAATTTTAAACATAATATTTTAGACATCTGAAACTTTCAAGCGTAGCGCCTAATTATGTATTATTTTATCAAACAAAAAAATCTAATGCGGCTACAGTTACAATAAAAACAATATTCTGTGTCAACTTAACATATTTTAGACAAAGATTCGGTGTAGAAGGGTTATTATTTATTAATCTAACGTTTGTAAGTTATAAGTGATAAAAACACAGAGTAACATTATCATTATTATTCTAGTGTTCCGTCGTCACATCACTAGGTATTAGATTATGCCGTGACTTATATAGAGCTGCTTGGTGCTGCGAAAACACCTTTAATTCTATTAGTGGGTTCAAAGGAAAATGTTCAGCAACATGCCGTTTTGCAGAGTAACTAGGAATTAGCTTAGGATAGGTCAGAGTGTTCAACTGTTGGCGAACCTATTTATTCTAATACTTAACGCTGGCATTGTCTAGTTGTTCTTATTTAGTATTATTGGTTTAATAATAAAATCTAGTGGAGGACTGAGCAACTGGAGTACTGCTTTGGGTCAGCCGCCAAACGACTATTCGTGACCTGGCTGGAAGCTTCAGAGGCAGTATTTTCTTCCTTTCCTCTTACTTCTTTCCTGACCGGCAAAGCATCGAAGAGCGACGGTCACCACTTATCATCACGTAGCATGAATATAAAAATTGAAGTTTTACTTTATGTTTTGCACCAATAAAAAGGTTCGTTAGCAACCGAAATATTTTGTTTCCCACAACATTCAAAGTTATATTGGGGATCTTATCACGTCGAGTTGAAATTATTCAAATACTTTCTGGGTCTATTACGGCCACCCGACGTCAATTCAATATAAAAAATGGAATCATAACGATTGAAACGGTTACTGCGAAATTTCCTGAAACCGTTAACGCTGTAGACGGTGCTGCGAAATGTAATTAATTTTTATGTTACTGTGTATTTTCCGAGCGAATTCTACTATAAAAACACTGTAAAATAAATAAGCTCTATAATATTCATTAATAATATTTTTTAAAACGCAATTAATAATCGTATTGTTGGGTATAAAATTATTCGCCGATATAATTGAAAGCTCCAATGTAATGTACATTTCATTAGTACAAATATATTTAAACACCCTGTGTTACAGCGATCGAATACAAAATAATTATAACATCAAAAACCAGTGTGTACTCAGACCTGGAATGGAACCCGAACCCACCAACACCCACGACCCGATAGCAAACATTTATCAGTCACATACCCAAATATCTGCTCAGGTCGGGAAACGAATATGGTAGGTACTTCTCGCATCACAGAGAGGGTCACCATCAACCAAGCAACGGAGTTCTAAAAATTCTAATAGTTACGAAATTCCACACAAAACTCTAAGGTCACTTAGCGTCGTACGTACCGTGTTACCAGTTCAAAACATTCCCGTGCCCTGTCTGAGCCATAAAGCCACGTAATTACGGAATAACTCCGTCCCTGTACTAGGAGCGGGACTATTTATTTAATCACTTTGACGGGAAAATAATGGAGAATCTGGTCGGGGTACGCCATCGAAATTGTTCGAGGGTAATCTATCGCATATCGTGTCCGCCGTGATGAAATCGCTGTACGGTGTGGTGTGGCGAATTTAATAATTCGAGTACGCCAATAATGACGACGGAATGAGGGGCAATGGACAATAAAGTTAAAGGTCCAAGGTAGTTGCACATAATTCACAACTCATAAAATATTATGCTGGATCAAATCATTACTGGTAATCGTTATATTGCAACAAAATGTCACTTCTGTGAGGATCCAGATTTATAAATAAACAAGCCTACACCCGCGGCTTCGCCCGCCAAAAATCCCTAAATATATAACACTTTAAAAAATTTTCAACAAGTAATCGTTTCGACATAGCTGTGTTTATGGAAAAAAAGAAACAAAGTAAATCAGCGCAAAAGTAACAACTCAGCATATCTCTCAATATCAAATCAAATATTTTCAAAAACGAAATTATACTCTTCAATTTGAAAAATATTCTTGTACAATCTTATGTATAAAATTCTCGTGTCCCAATGTTAATTACCGTACTCCTCCGAAACGGCTTGACCGATTTTTATGAAATTTTATATGCATATTCAGTAGGTCTGAGAATCGGCTAATCAATTTTTCGTACCCCTAAGTGATAAGAGTTGTCCATCCCTAATATTTTATTTTTATTTTTTGGCAATTTTTTTTTGTTATTTTTATATGGTGTGGCATAATAAAATACACACAATCCCAAATTTTCACTTCCCTACCCCCACCCCTCAAATTTAAATCGTTCACTACAAGTAATCTATAATTATGGCGGAACAACGTTCGCTGGGGCAGCTAATTTATTTATAATTATATATTTTAAATTTGTCACTTTGTAGATTTTAAGCTACTGAGCCCTTTTGAAAGCTCTACAGACTCTATCGCTACTGATTAAATGCCTTTTGATTTATATGATGTTACTTTACAACTTACCTGCATTGCTTGACACTTCACTTTCTTTAAAAGTTAAAAATGTATTAAAAAATAACTTTATTTATAAAACTGTGAAATCCGGTCAAGTGGTTCATTCGCGTGAATGACCTGTTGAACTGAACATCGCGCGCGACTGATGAGGCTGCACTGAAAAGCTCTTTAAATATAATTTGAAGCCGCTCAAATAAATAACACCATTCAACGAGAAAAATAATGGCGAAAATATTTAAAGTTATAAGGTAACAGTAGTGCATTAATTGCTACCTGGGCGGAAATTAAACACTTACGATTGATTAAACTTCTTAAATTTTGAAATACCTAATTATGCTATCGCGTTTGTTAACAAACCACTATTTGACTTTGGGTTGTTATCCTATTGAACATCGGGTAATGGTTTTTTTAATGTAAATAACTGATAAGCGAGAAGACTAGAGACTACAGACAGACAGAAAGACAGCTATATTCATATAAATAAACTCAAAAACATTTTACACATCGTAACATAAACAGTGAGAACCGACGCAACTGTGCTGGTTGACTCGTGAAAGACGTTTTTATGTTTTCAAGCAATGCTACAGAAGTCTGACCTCTTCATGCTGGTATACAGCCATTCCCTAAGGTCTCGTACGTTATTCAGAAACGTGTACCACATACACGATAAAAGCCGTTACGGGTCACAATGCCAGTAGGTATGTCACAATAATAGATTAGGGTATCCACTCATATTTTCTACAATACCTGCTTCCGATTTACTGGACATTTTAAATGGAGTTTTACTAGACAAGTAACAATTGAAGTGGGACAAATAACACGTGCATGCGTTGGAAAACTTACTTTTTGGCTTGATTAAGAATGGATTTTTATCACAAATTGTTCTTAATTACTAGATAATACTCGTAGACACATGTCTTTATAACAAAATAAACCTCCATAAATTGGGATATAGTATTTTTATGTAGGTACTGATTTTAATTAAACTTTTTTGTACAAATAGACACACTACACTGACCACATCCTGCCGCTCGTCATCACATCACTAACTTTTTCTGACTTACATAAACTAACCACTGCATACCATGTATGCCTTTACTTAAATCCATCTTCCCTATTAAAGTTTTTGTGGTGTTTTTTAATTTCTATTGCCTCTCGTATAGCCGTGGGATGTAGTTGCGTGTGTTAATATTGAATTTTCTAATTCATATTCCGCCAATTTTATCTGTTACACCTTAACGTAGGGAAAAATGCTGATTGCCGTTCAACCGTGCTGACAGTGGAATTTTTATTATGCGGACGTCTTGTGTGGACGTTATGCGTTCACCCAAAAATATTATTGCAAAGTTAAACAAACTTAAAAAAAAACATCAACATATGAAACTCTTGCGTTGCGTTACTGAGTAACTGACAGACAACGCACAACCGAAACTACTGAACGAATGAAGCTGTAAGTTCTTGAAGAAGCTGTATGTATGTGCCTTGGGGTGTAGGGGAGCTCTAAGAGAGGATTTTTGGAAATTCCTCCCCTAAGGGGACAAAAAAGGGGATAAACTGAAACTTTTTATTTCTTCAATGGATACACTTGAAACTTTGTATATATGGACATTAGGTTCCTCAAGTGCCGCAAGTGAGCACTAAGAAAGTATTTTTGGAACTTGGCGGGCGTAGCCTCGGGGGAAAGTTCGGAAAAATAAAATTACGGGAAACCTTATCAGTACTGACCCTTAAATCTTAGGATTGACGTTATGTTTTTGTTTTTTGCTTCTTGTTATTATAAAATTTCGAGTAATATTTACCTATTTCGTTACGTAGGTAAATGTTCCTGTAGTCTTGAGATTGGTATAATTTTATATGAGATTGCGGAAACCTAACGATTCCTGAGGGATCAGCCAGGTCACGCTTCAATACTCGAACAGAAATGAGGTCTGCGAAATGCGACACAAGCGGCTTTCAAATTATAGGGTTTGTAGTATGCTCCCACTTCTTGTGTACAGGAAATATAAAAGGAAAAGCAATGTAAAAATCCTATATCTCAATTTGTACCATACCCGTAGGTTGGCATCTATTCAATGTAGATTTTGAAAAATAGACAATATAGGTAGGAACACCACGAATCAAGTACAACGATCAATCTAGAAGAAATATAAATTAACGTCTAACTGTGTGTGCTGGTCTGGTTCACTGTGTAGGATAATACGTAAGTATACTTCCATACTGTGTATGGAATATATTTTTAAATAAAAGTTCAAATAAAAGGTTTGATTGAAATACCATGTCGCGATTTACAACTACCGGTGCCGGCCGTGGCAGTTATTATACATTTTTATACCAACCGTAAAGGCTATGTCATAGGTACGCAGTATTTATCTATTAAAATTATCATGCCTTAGATTGGAGCCTAGTATAGAGGATGAATTCTATTATCCTTTACAATTTACACAATGCTTTATTGTGTTTCAATAAGTACTTACATTATTTGATGTAATGGGGATTCTCTCCAAGAAGAGGACATAAATTTCTGAGGGATTAGTGTATTAAGCTGGGCAACGCTTCAATACAAAATTCAGAAAGGGAGTATTGAGTATAAATGCACAAAAGGAACACAAAAGCGTTTTATTGCGGTTGAAAAAGGATATCTTTTTGTCACAGGAAATACAGCGTTATTTGCTACATTTTATTAACCACGTTTCAACCTTAAAATCATATGAAATTATTTCTATAATACGAGTATTTACTTCGAATGATACCATTTTATCACACACTAAGTTTTAAAGCATCGGTGATATTTAAGCGGTTTGAACCTTGAACTCCCAATCACTTGCTTAGGTGCGAACGCACCTCTAATTTTCGAAAATTTAGTACGTGTTATAATTTATTTAATTATCACTTGCTTGAAGGAAAACATCGTTGAGAGTAAGGTAAATAAAGTAAGGATATTAAACATAAGCTTTTCAATGGTGTGTCAAGTCCGCAATCCGCTTTTGGCCGGTGAAGTGGACTATGGCCTGTACCCTTCATATTGTCAGAGGAGACTTGAGCCCAGCAGTGGGACACGACTGTTGCGATGATGACGACGATGATGAAGTTTTTGTTACCTTCTTTTATCTGCTATCTCAAAACAATTTTAACTTACTTATCTTACTTCTTTTTTCCTTAATACCTAATACGCCTTTCTTGATTACTGACACCTACTGATGCACATTCTCAATAACATTAATTGTTGTTATAACAATAGTGGTACAATAAATGAATAAGTATCAATCTTTAATGTAACTCCTAGTTCATAGAATATAAGGTTTTTTGTAAACTCGTTAATATTCATCCTAGCGACTTATTACTCGTAAGCACCATCATCATTAAAATTTTACGTAACTCTCATTATTGTACCTCGTTTGAAGATTACCTTTTACAGGCTCAGAATTCTCATACATCTTTAATAATAATGGAGATGAAAATATGTAAAGTGAGAACAAATTTCGCTACACTTTCCAAGGCTTTTCTGGGTTGTTTCGACCGTGCAGGCTTCATATCCTTAGGCACAAATTAATAACCAGTAGGTATTCGTTTTGTTTTGGGAAACAGGATTCTTACGTTCACAAAATTAATTACCGTTCTAAAATATTTTTTATAGTGATTCGCATTATTCAGAGAGAACCTATGTATGTGGTTACGATTGTGGTACGGGAACGTGAAGTAATAGCCCTTGGAAATTATGGAAATAAGAATTGTAAAGACAGAACAATTGAGACTTATCGCAGGGCACAGATCCCTACTTAATAAAAAATATTATATCATAATTAAGCGAGACTAATTAGTATTCAGTAGACTATTCCAGTGCAATTTTTTCGTATTATTGTTTATGGCTATTATGAATATTTTATAAGGGGGTTCAAATGTGATTATTTTTTCAATAAATTGCCTACAAATCACAAGTAGGATATTGAAAAGATAACATGTAAGTATTTTTTATCCTTCTGATAGAACTTATCGAAACTGATTTATGAGTATTATAATTCATGGGAAGGGGTTTAGCATTAGTAAGAATTTCTAGTACTATGTAGTAGCGACCAGTTTATATGCAGCTTCAACACATCATCCGTTTAATATTAATGCGTTGGTTCGTTAATAGCTGGCAGTTCGGCCCCTGCGGTGCGCGACTCCCTACAAGGATAACGACGCCGTATCCCGAGATTAGACCCGTGTTCCTATTGCTTATGATGCCCTGGTACTTGTATCTATATGCGCATTATGATAGCCTAGTACACGTTAAAAGGTAGCCTGTAATGTTAGTTCGTTTAAAATTAGCCAAGGCGCGAAATAACTTGTGTTATAGTTTACTCAATTAACGTCGAATATTATTGTAGTATTACTATAGTATTGTTTATAATTATAGATAATCAAATTAATTTATTGAAGCGCCCAGCTGGCTTGCGTATGATCGAGTGAGTATTCAGCTGTTACACACGTGTAGTAGCAAGCAGTAGCAGTAGCAGATGGGTGGGCACGTGACACCCTCGGTTGTTATTGTTAAATGGCAGTCCATAAGCCATGTCGGAAGCCTTCTGGCGGCACATAAACTTCCGACCTATGGGTTGCTACTGACACCTCCACTAATCCCCAATTGACGTGTGGTGGAGTACGCTCTAGGCCTTCTGTTATGAAGAGATACCCGTGCCCCGTAGTGGGACATTAATGGGTTAAACCTAAACATTATTAAAGCAGTTTATTTGGTTTGAGTACGCAATGGTACAAGCTACTAATGGCATACGTTATTAACATATTTGATCGATTTTAATTTTTTTCTTTTTAAAAATATAGCATCTGGTATTTGCCATATTGTAATTATATTATTCATGTCAAGGTTCATTTCATTTGCGCGTCATATCCGTTCCATCGAATTTCAAATCACAACGATACTATAGAAGCTTTCACTTCAAAAAAAATATTTAGGCATGATAATAATTATTATCCATCAACTCTGTAACTAAAATAAGGACTTTGCGTGTAGACACAGCGTTAGGCTTTCCATGAAAAATGTGTTCATCCTCTTAGTACCTAATCGGTTTGCAAGAATTAATCGATCCTTTCAGAACTTTGTTGTTTACAGGAGCAGTTCTCCCAATTAATCTAAATTTAGCTCAAAGTTTAACTACATTTCAGTTTGTTGTTAAGGTATTAAATTGTAATTGTTTTAATAATTGGGTGTGTAAGAAGTCTATCCATCTTTGAGGCCAAGCTGACTTTTGGATGTTTGTGATGACTCATTTTTGTATGTCCATACATTGACTGATTAACACTATGGACGTCGGGTCCGCGCTAAAAGATGTCCGAGCCAAATGAGCACAAAACGCAAAAAGAGCTACAATTCCGCGTTCATGACTGCAATCGAAATTGAACCGTGCAAACGCAATGCAAACTGCACCTATCCGTTTCTGAGATTAGCGGAAACAAACGCATAGGCAAACAGACGAAATTGAGCTGACAGTTGAGCTGACAGCTGTTGAGCTGACAAACATCGTTAGGGTATAATATACTGTGTTAGCAAATATCCCCAATAATAGATTTTCTCCTATATCTTCCATGTAATAGACATTGCTCAGTCATAGTTTTATAATGTTACACATTTGAAATGTAGAATAATCAATATATAATTATTATTTACAAATTACACATTTGTACATTCTAAAAGACGTAATAATTCGGCGCTACTTATAGACATTACTCACTTATTAAAAGATTCCACTGATACAAAAAGATCAAAGCGAGCAACGTTCAGATCCTCTGATATATTGAGATGTAGTAGACTATGGAAAAATATATACACGCTACGATGACCAACAAAATTAAGTTCAGGCTCGCTTTGAGGCCCCTATATTGGCCCTTGGATCTCGACTGCGCTAATACAGATATTTCAATACTATTAATAAAACGGTATCTCTCTTTGTTACCGGCTTAATAAAAGCTTTTACTGAATTTACAATCGGAATTACTACTTCCAGAAGAACTTATTCCTCATACTCCACAGACTTGAAATTTTGCATATTGTTCAGTTCTGATGACATGCATTTTGTGACAAGCATGACTCTGCTGCATGCTCGTTGGCTTCCTTAATTCAATAAAAAAATTAATAGAGTTAAGAGTTGAGAGTTAAAAGTTGAGAGAATAAATTAACGTATTATGACGGAACCATAGAAGTATCAATATGATTTACAGCCGTGATAATAAATGTTGTAGTGTTTACCACGTTACCTATGCGACAAGTACCTTAGTGCAGTGATTTACATGCCCGTGCTTTTAATGGTAAACCGACGACCTACACATCGGCGCATGCGCACTTGTGCTGTCTCGTTTATCCTAAACAAGCGAAAGATAGACGAGAAGATATTCAGCTGATTTAACGAATGTGTGGGACTGTGGTAATCATGTAGCAATATTTTGCGTTCAACATATCGCACGCGGATATTGATTGTGTAATAGAATATGGATCGATCATCCAGTTTATCTTCTGGATTTTCTCGCAGATTTTATGGATAATTTTATTATAATTTGGTTTGAGAATGAGTAGGTACTTCCTTCCTCTTTTCTTGACCGCCAACGCATCGGTGACGCCTGTGTTGTTGTTGATGTGTCCGGTGATCATAGTGATGTGACGTTCACGACTTACCGTCAGATGGCTCGCCTGCTCATTTGGTGGATATTTACACTAAAAAATCATTCTGTCTTCTTTTTTAACCGGATATATATCGATAATGCCTTAAGCAGTGATTGTTTGAGCGGCGAAGTGGACCAGCAGATGAGCCAACAGATGAGCGGATGACCCAGCTATTTAAGCGGTGAATAGTCACCGCTGTCCATAGATGTCGGAAACACCAATGCATGACGAGTATCTGCCCAGGAATCCAAAGACCCGTTTTTACTGGCTTTCCGACACTGCTAGCGAAACGAGTATTTTACGGATGATTCTAAATAGACAGGGCATGAAAAATGTGGATAAAACTCTAGTGGGTGGTACAGAGCCTAACAACCATTATGGACCGTGCGCCATTCCGTAGTTTAGTAGGTTTCTAGACACTAGATTCTAATAGGATCAAAACTCTTTATATACCTATCAGTATTCAATAAATACTTACAAAATAGTTGAAACTGAGTTAGTCGAAGGATTAATGTTTGTTAGTATAGTTGTAAGTAGCTGTCAAAGTTGATAAATGTCGATCGCAAGTTGGTTGGACGTTAGTTGACCGTTGATAAAGTTATTAAAAGTCTGGTCCCTTATAACTTTCAATGTTCTGTCCTTTTTTTGTTTCTCTCTATCTACTTACAGTGGTCTCTGAAGCAGGGAACCACTCTAAAAGTCTTCGTTGCGTGTGGTCACTCATCAAACTCTGTTTTTGGCTAACGTATAATGTTGCTAAACTTTATCGATCACTCATCCGTAATCCAGTCATTCGCTAACTTATTATTACAAAAAGCTTACACTGAATGTGTCATCTATTTATTAGCGGATAACCACGAATTTACAGCCTCGCCGATAAGTTATCCGCTCGTTAGAACATGATCCGTTAGTTGTAGAGACATTTCTCACACGATTAATCAGTCTCGCCATTGGCTTGTCGACAAACTTTTTGTGACGCAAACGAGCTTGCAGTCCATCTGATTAGAAGGGAGATATAGATTCATGTGTTATCAATCAAATGGAACATATAAGACGATTTTGTATCCCTACTTGCTGGTCTCAGGTTCCAATTTAAATTTTTTTTGTAAAATTAAGTCAATTAAGATAGCAAACGAGCATGCACTGCCATTTTGACAGCTGTGACCGAGACAGAAATAGACTCAAATCGGGACTAGGATAACCATCCTACAAACACACACACACTTTGCTTACGTCAGTAAGTTAGTCTGGTTAGTCATAACCAGTCAGTAAGCAAAGAGTGTTTGAACGTTAGTTGATTAGTAATTGTGAGGACTGGGCAGGGACTGTTGTCATAGTTAGTCCTGTTAGTAATTGTTAGTAATAGTTCATCTGTTTTTGCTGCTGCTGCTGCTGCTGCTGTCTGCTGGCGATAGTGACGTTTCATTCCATGCCGTCCACAACACAGTTTTTTTAATATCTGACTAACGTGAATCGCTCATATCCCGGCGGCTTGCGATGATCTCATGTGATTGTCAAAGTTAAACAACAGCGGACACAGTCGGTAGTTGAGTGAGTGACCGCTAGTGGCAAAAATTTCTTCGGTCCCGCTTGTTACTATTTGGTAGCAGTCGTTAAACCTTGTCGGATGCCTTCGGGTGGCCAAAAAAATCCGACACTTGGCTTGGCCACTCACCCCTCCACCAATTCGCACTGGAGCAGCGCGGTGGAGTATGCTCTAGACCTCTAGGCCTCCTCAGGTATGAGGAGAGACCCGTGCTCAGTAGTGGGCCATTAATGGGTTGAAACCAACGTGAATCACCTCATGGTAAGTGGTCACCATCGCCAATGGACATCAGCAACACCAAACGCATGATATTAGTTAGCATGATATCTCCCAAAGTTTGATATTACAACATTAAATAATTATATAATTATATTTATATACAATGTTTAGTGGGATAGAAAATCTTTACGACTTTAAACCACAATTTTTGCTCTGGCTGGCTATATGCCAGTTTAATAACAAATGAAACATTCTTTTGACATAATAAATGTATAAAAGTGACCTATTTTAGTTGCGGTATTTAAAGCCTCAGCATTTATCACTTAGGTATTGTACAAAAGCGACCTAAAAACACTTTTACGACAAACGCTTTTTTGCCCGTTTAATCTTTTTGTGGCGTTTCAGGTTAGCAAATATTTTTAAATTGTGTAAGTATAAACAATATAAGTACACAATTATAACTAACAAAAATATCATGTAACAGTAAACTTGTAGTAGAGGACTTTTGACAGGACCTTCTCTTTACCTAAGTAGCAGACATACAGAAAAAAAATGTAGACCGGATTCTTTAAATCTATCTATGAATAGGTTAAAATAAACCAAACGTTAAAATACCACAAATTAATTACTAGTACAGTACGAGTAAATCAGTGAAAGATATCTGACAAACCGTCAAAATATTGCGTTATTAACCAATATTTATAACTTTTTCTCAAATATATTCCATGTGCAGATTAGTTACAATTGTTTAAGAAAGGATTATTATCAAGAAGATTTTGGAATATAAGTCCCGTTTGGAAGTGGATTCCGTTAAAAGTTTTAATTGATCTTTTTCTTTGAACGTCGGCGTTGTATCTCACACGACCGTCAAATAGCCGGATTCGAGGTAATCTCAACACGAATCGCTTAACAAGATTTTATGAACGTCTAAGCTCTTGATTAAACGCCACATTTTGTTTCTAACGACGCTATTTAGTTGGTTAGTAAGAAATAAGTTCACAAGAATGCACTACTAATTATCTGTTACAACCTATTAACCTGTCTGCTGCAAGACAAAATGTTTCAAAGCGTTCCAGTTCACGTTATATAAGGTCAATCGAGATTTCTTAAAAACACGTATGTATGTATCTAATTTCTTCTGTGCATCTTCTGAGAAATAAAGATTCTTAAACCTTAATTTTAAAAATTTACTAATATTTTTATGCACGTAGAAATTAAAAAGTAAATACGTAAAAAATTGGCGACATGAAATTTCTCTCTAACTTTGACATATTATTATTATTACTACGTCGGGTCCGCGCTAAAAATGTCCGAGGCAAATGAGCTACAACAACCACAAAGCTACAAACGCAAAAAGAGCTAGATCGTGATGAAATGATTTTAGTGTTAACATTTCTATTCTTGCGATGGCTGTGTCTGAGACATTTTTTTCGTGATTTTAGAATGAGACCCGATGCCCATACTAACGTAACAGCTCCTATTACCGCCAGTTTTAGCTGTCTTAGGATTCACTTTAAAAAAATAGATATAAGCTGTATTGCTAGGAAAGATGTTATAATTTATAATTAATCTCAACGAAGTATTCTTTGCAATACAGTACTTAAATTCAATATTTAATAGCACATTAGTTACTAAATAATTATTTAATCCAAAAGAGTAGTTAATTCTATTACCGACCCATACAATGCGGTAAATTCTATTAACGTTTTTTCTATTTCTATTACCGACCGCTACGAAGTTGGCAAACCAAATAAACCTACTTACATTTATTATTTTATTTAGATAAAGATAACTTCAAGTGCTTGTGTAACGTTAATCGATTAGGTTACGTTTACGGTTCAGAAGTAGGTGAAGTATCTTTGTAAAATCGATTTATTCGATAAACTCATGTGCTACTGTAAATGTATTTATTATTAACGTTATGTTTTATCTTTAAGTTATGTTTGTATGCAAACTGCACACAGGTGACACAAGGCATATTATTTATTTATCTTTTTTACATTATCCTATTTCACAATTGAAATGTAAGTTAAATTTTATTATTTAGAAATTAATGATATTATTTAAGACGAATTCTTCATTGAATAATCGACGAGTTTTTAATATTTTATTTCTAGATACAGTACGCGCTAAGTAGATAGGCGGAATCGTTTTTATTCTAATTTATTTATTTATTTATTTACTCATAATGCCGACCATTACAATTATTAATAATTAATTGACTGTTTAGCTATGTTGGATAATAAATACCTACGTACTTTTCATGTTAACACACATCGATTAATTTACGATTAATCGATTGCATTCTCAACAGTGTAAATCAAATTATCAATAACAACAAATGCTCGAAAACTGGGAAGCGCCTGAATGGCAAGAGCGAACATGGCGGCCTCTTTTGATGCGCGGCGGCAAAGCTGATGCCTGATAGGTACCTATAACGTTGCAAACTATTAGTGTGCGTTTCTGCGTTGTGTCTGTTTGGGTTTATGACTTTGAAGATTTTATTTTTGAATTTATACCGCGACCAAACGATTTTAATATTGTAAGCAGTGTAAGATTACCTAGTTTGTATTTTCATGAGTACAGCTACGTAGATGTTATTTTTAAAGTGAAACTTTTATTTATTTCTAATACTTTAGATAAACATTGACAAATTCTTTATTAATGACGTTTTTTAATTATGTATTTTCTCTTTTCAATGTAGGTATGTTAACTTAGATAATTCGGTATTGGTAGGTAAATTATTCTTTAATAGTGTTGTTATTGCCAAGCCACATTCTGACAGTGTAGAATTCAGATTAATTTGTTGTCAGAGTACATTTGAGCTGGGCAGTGTGTTTCGTTAGGTATCAAATTCTACCATAACTTACGTCTAATCATTTTAAGGTTGTAGGTATAACATTAATCGTAATGTTCACTACGAAGATTAAGATTAAGATTAAATAATTCTAACATTTTCATCGCAGAATAAGTTTGATTTAAAATCAAGTACCAAGACAATTCAAACCGTGACAAATTAGAGCGCTACCATGAGGTGTGCTTGAGGTCTACGTGTAGGACTGAATGGGAATAGTAATTTTCATTCGCTGTAGTTCGGATGGGCCGCAAGAATAGTGTCATATTTCGATATTTAAGAAAAAAATTTATTATGTATGTAATGTTACATTCCATTACATTATGTGGAGTATGGAATGTTACATTCCAAACTCTGTGGTGCCCGTTGGTGGGAAAACCCAAGCCTGGTTCGACAGAAACTGCTGTAAGGCTAGTAGCCTGAAGCAATCTGCTTATCAGGATTGGGTAAAGGCGCGCAAGCTCGGTTCTACAGACGCATCTCAGCTGAAGAAGAAATTCAATGCTGCCTCCTGGTCCTCAAAAAAGCAAATCACCAAGGCAAAGTTCAAGCACATTCACAGAACAGGCAAGAGACTTCTGGGCTATCCTTGTGGTAGTCGGGCCTTTTGGTCTCTAGCCAAAGCCATACAGGGCAATTTCTGTGAATCGTCCCTTCCACCGTTGCGCAGAGCAGACAATACCCTGGCCCATACCGCTAAAGAGAAAGCCGATATATTAGGCACACTCTTTGCGTCGAACTCGACTGTGGATGACGAGGGGAAGGCACCACCCACCATCTTGCGGTGTGACGAGCTGATGCCTGACGTGCGTTTTAACCAAACTGCTGTGCGTCAAGCTCTCTTCTCCCTCGACATCAACAAGTCGAGTGGGCCGGACGGTATACCTGCTGTTGTGCTAAAAACGTGCGCTCCGGAGTTGACCCCGGTTTTAACGCGCCTATTCCAACTCTCTTACTCTGCCGGCATCGTGCCGTCTTCCTGGAAGGTGGCTCTGGTCCACCCTATTCCCAAAAAAGGAGATAGGTCTAATCCATCCAACTACAGACCAATTGCTATAACCTCCCTGCTCTCCAAACTAATGGAGCGAATAATAAATACCCAACTGCTCCAGTATCTAGAAGATCGCCAGTTGATTAGTGACCGTCAATACGGTTTCCGCCACGGCAGATCGGTTGGCGATCTTTTAGTATACCTAACTCATTGCTGGGCAGAAGCAATTGAGAGCAAGGGAGAAGCCTTGGCTGTAAGTTTGGATGTCGCGAAGGCCTTCGACAGGGTGTGGCACAAGGCTTTGCTGTCTAAGCTGCCTTCCTACGGAGTACCCGAGAAGTTGTGCAATTGGGTTGCCAGCTTTTTATCGGAGCGGAGCTTTTTATCGGACACCTAAGCCCATAAATGCTGGCGTCCCACAAGGCTCTGTGCTGTCGCCCACACTGTTGATCATGCATATCAATGATATGCTTGATATCAAGAATATTCATTGCTATGCTGATGACAGTACGGGCGATGCCCAGTATACAGGCCATGCCAATATGTCCCGGATGCAGATTGAGGAGAGGAGGAAAAAACTTGTGTCTGAAGTCGAGACATCTCTGGAGCGGGTCTCAGAATGGGGCCGACTAAATTTAGTCCAATTCAACCCCGAGAAGACACAAGTTTGCGCGTTAACCGCTAAAAAAACCCCCTTTGTCATAGCACCACAGTTTCAGAACATTCCCCTTAACATCTCTAAGAGCATTGGGATCCTAGGTGTCGACATTTCGAATGAAGTTCAGTTTCGGGACCACTTGGTGGGTAAGGCTAAACTGGCTTCAAAGAAGTTGGGAGTGCTCTACAGAGCTAAGCGGTACTTCATGCCTGAGCATAGGATGTTGCTTTATAAAGCACAAGTCCGACCTCACATGGAGTACTGCTTCCACCTTTGGGCCGGGGCCCCAGCTTGCCAAGTGGATCCTTTCAACCGAATCCAACGGCGAGCTATTCGTCTTGTCGACGATCCCATGCTCACAGAAGGTTTAGAATCACTCGAGCTGCGGAGAGATGTGGGCTCTCTGTGTGTTTTCTACCGTCTGTATAATGGGGAATGTTCTGATGAACTGTTTAACCTAATACCTGCGGTTAACTTTCGTTACCGCACATCACGAAATAAAGTCAGGTTCCACCAACACCACCTGGATACCTGGCGTTCGTCCACAGTTCGGTTCACACGTCACTTCCTGCCACGTACGTGTAAACTGTGGAACGAACTTCCTACAACGGTGTTCCCACAGTGCTATGACATGGGGTCCTTCAAGAAGCGGGTCTTTCGCTTCCTTCGTGGCCGGCAACGCGATGGTGACGCCCCTGGTGTTGCCATTGTCCATGGGCGACGGTGATCACTTACCATCAGGTGACCCGTCTGCTCGCTTGCCTGCTTAGGCCATAAAAAAAAAATTATATGGAATAAAAAAGGGCACTGAATTTTTTTTTCTCGATGTAGTATTACTTAGAATCACGGTCCGAAAGCGTGGTTACGAGGTTTCTGGTGGAGCCCCTAATACCCTGTAGAATTTAATTCTTCCAAAGAAGCTTTAAAAAGTTACATTGGCCCCATTCCGTCCCGCCATTTTTATTTGAAAACATATGAAATATAGCCAATGCCATGAAGCCATGAATGTAACTGGATAGCAAATATTATTTTACATTAATAATAATTATGGCCTGTGACAAAATCTATCAAAACGTCACGTATGCAAGAAATCAGCCAAATTGTTCAAAAATATACATTTTGTATTTGTGTACTGTAATATTACCAAAAAATAATATCGTTACAGCTGTGAGTCGGTAATAGAATCGAGTATGAAGGTTACAATATTCTATTAGCGACCAATAAAATTAATAATAAACAGATAAAATATCCACTTTATGGGATACTGTTAAATTCGATCTCATTGCTATATTATTTCTTTTACTGACAGTTAGTCTTTAATTCAGATAATAAAGGTTATTTACAGTATAATATCCTTATAATAATAGGGATATTGTCTAATGTTGAATCGAGTTTTACACAAAAACTTTAAGAAATAGCTTTGTCGTTAATAGATCTAACGAAGTAAAATAATTTTAAGAATTGAACAAGAAAAAAATTAAATCAAATGAGGTAGTATATAATAGAATATAATTTTAATATACTAAATGTTCTCAAAATTTAAACAACGCCATGGGTCGTTATTAGAATCAAGTTTTGAAATATGGATTCTATTACCGCCTTAAATTAAAACATGATTTTATAACACAAAACCCAATAAAAAGTATTATATTAAGAGTTAGTTTAGAAAACTAATATATACGTTACATTTGTAATGTGATAGCAAGAAGACAAATCCATTTTTAGTGTGTTATTTTCCTTAAGTAATATTTAGGTCTACTTAGTTGGCCGGAGTCGCAACACTATGAAACATGCGTCCGCTTCGGGCGCGTACCACTCACTTTCAAATTATTTCTTTCACTGGCTGTTTAAACACACAAACTTTACTCTATTTGTTGTCCAACAAAAATACGTAACTAATTTTTAAGGTATGACTTTTCTGGAACCCTATATTATGTCTAATATGAGTGATTTAAAAATTAGATCGGTAATAGAGTCACATTTTTGGGGGTCGTTAATAGGAGCTGTTACGTTAATAATAAATCTAAAGAGTAAGTAAGTAAGACTAAGTAAGTGAAATTCGGTAGCAGATAAAATTTAAATGGAAATAATTTGTGGTCAAAAATTTGAGTTTGTATTCGAAAGTAAACCCCTTGAAGCGTGTGTTAATGAGACAAAACTGTTTCCAATAACAAAAAAAATACTATAAGTTAATCCAACATTTAATTGCACGTGTTTCTTTTAAATTTTATACGATATTCTTGTATTTATAAATGATTGGCATTCTTGAACAATTAATGTTGTCTGCTAGACAACTTCATACATTTTGTTCTACATTTTAATTCCTTTAATTAGACGACTGGCGACTGTCTGTGTATCTGTATATTTTTATGTCCGCCGTTACGTATAATGGACATTGTTGCATAATGAACGCGTTAATAAGACAGGACATAGCAATTAAAATAGCGATCATTATATCTACTAAACTATACTTATGAAAATTCAATGAACACCAATTTGTAAGAAGTTGTCAGCTATGGCTCAAAGTTGCGATAAGCGAAGCAAGGCTTTGTAACCGACTTCAAAAAAGGAAGAGGTTCGACACCTATATTTTTTAAAAGCCGGTGCTTCTCATGTGATCCCGTTTTTTGAGCGAGATCTGACGAGCAGTTTTTGAGTTATCCTTAAAATCCCGTATTTAATCGACTTCGACTACGTTGACGTTACTTGTCGGTTTTTTACGTCGGTATTTGTTTTGTTAAATTATTATGTTCATAATCGACAAACGGTATCCTGATAGTAAATGGTCACCGTCGCCCACGGATAGAGGTCACGGGCAGTGTTATATTGTCGGCCAAAAAGGAAGCAGGGGTCCCCGCATTATTTCTGGCTCTCCAACGCGCAACGGTGCGACCAAAATACGAAAAAACATTTCACGGCAGATTTAAGCATGAAAGTGGTAGCCAGCCTGCCGAGTAAAAAACCATGTTACCAGGCGTAAGTACCGTCGGCAATAAACTGGGTGGTCAAAAAAGACCAAAAAATCTATTTTGACAAGAAATACGAATGTCAACAGCAAATCCTTACACAATAATAAAATATATTACCTACTCCCATTTTTTTTTTATTTCTATTTTCCAACGCATACAATTTTATTTTAAGTGTAGGTTAAAAAGCATTTTATTTCCATCAACATTCAATCAACCGTATCTAAACTATTCTTTGCCAGACATCATCAATGAACTTCGCCGTAAAATGATCCAGTTATTATTCTCCATTCCGCTCGATTTAACCCGATAAATATTATTTCCAAATGTATCCTTGAATAGATTCGTGCAACTGTAGCAGTCATGTGGTTAGTTATTCTAGCCTCGGAAATTTACATTTACAATACCAACAATAAGAGGCAAATAAAATTATTGGTATGCCCAACAAGTTTAACAAATGACTTAAGTACTCGGAAAATTATAATTTAGGTCGCGCATGCAAGCTATTAGAACAAAATGTTTTGAATATAATTAAATGAAGCATATTTCGAAACTTAGATTATACGAGTAGCTTACGATCTACGCAAAGTCAGTGACTGTTAATTAATTTATGCAAAACTTTGATATGACTGCGTTAGTGGAAACAGAATCTTTCGATTCATTCTTAAGACAAATGATCATTATATCTAAGTAACCATTTAACCAGTACCCTTTTATAAATGTATTATAGAGATAAACCCCCCTGTATATTGTAAACAACGGGTCAAGTGCGAGGCGGACTTGCACACGTAAGGTTCCGTACAAACGGCGACCGAACGATATTAACTCTGATTATTTGGTCAATAATAAGATGGAAAAACAGGGAATAAAAATTCTTAAGGTTACTTGCGTGGACCCCACTGGGATCTAACTTTTTTATTATATGAGGCGATACTGACACGCACTGTGCAAATTTCAGGTCAATTATATTTCAGTCCAAGAGATAGAGCCTTATGACAAGTAGCCAGTGGAAGCATATTAATAGTAACAGTGGTTTCATATGTCAACACTTTGGCAACGGAACCCTAAAAACTACATCAAAATCTATTGCACAATTTAAAAAGTGCTATTTGTACAAAGATAAATAGCGGCTTTGTTTGATAATATGTTAAAAACGCCCATGACGAAATTTATAGGCGTGCCTAGATTTGATCTTTGAATAAAGAGGGCGTCTGTATTTCAATGGGCTTAGTAAATATTACTAAAATTTTAGGTGAAACCATTAATCAAATGAAAGCAAATTTTCTTATAATAAGAGGCTTACTGTAAACAAAACATTAAAAATATTAGGACTCAAAATTATGTCAATTTAAAGCGTACATAGACATACGAGAATAAGTGAATAAGTTTGGACATTGAAATCCAGAACAGGAGGGTCGAGTTCGAATCCTACACGGCCCAACAATTAAAAAAAGTGCGTTATTTAATTATCACTATCTTTGGTAAAGGAAAACATTGCGACGAAATCTGCACATATATGAATTCTCCATAACATTCTGATAGGTGTGTGTAGGCCGCCAATCCGCGCTTAGCCAATTTGGTGGTGTGGTCTGTATCCCGTCACATTTTGTGAGGAGACCCGTGCCCAGCAGTGGGACAGTTATGGCTTACGATGATAATGATGATAGACGTAGATTAATCACAGTATACAAGGCACACGAATGCAGAGTAAAATAAAAAGCGAACCCAAGGCTAAAAGTATTTCCAATACAATTTTTAATCTAACCGAATATCTATTACTACTGAAAAGTAATAACCGCAATACGATCTCAGTTAGTCAGTCGTCTAATAGAATCACAATGACAGTAAATTTCATCAAACAGTTCATTAGACGCGGTATTGCTTTCAATTCTGCTCCGGTATGTCAAAACAATAATTATGTAATGACACCGAATCCATCAGGGGGCGTTGCGAGCCGAGAGTGAAAGCTCACGATTATGACCGTAGTGTTCGTACAATAGGATGCTAAATTGTCGTGTGTTGAACGATGGTTAGTAATGGGCTTACCGAACTGTATTATAAAGGTACAGTAAGAAAATATCTTACACGTTAAAGTATCCTGTGGGTAGCGAAACTTGTCGACTCTCGTCCACTCCAGAAAATAGAAGGCAACCCATGCGTCTATTGTGTACAACGTGGAATTGTGGTCATTGTCGACATTGTCGACGTACAGGGAAAAAGTACCACCTACCTGGGCGGGACGGAATGTTTCGCAACAGCCGCGGTGTCTGCGCGTAATATCCTACTGACAGCGGTTATTCTTTAAACAAAAAAGTACATTCTGACAATGAGACATGAACCATGACATGATAAGACATGACCCTAGCTGGAGAAAATACATTCCTACTTATACTACTTAAGCCTTTTTACACACAAGACATAAACTCCATCAAAACACAAGGATAAAATTATCGTTTCGTTCGTCCCTCATTTTAATTTTATTTCCTTTTTCACCAGTGACTCTAAATCGCTGATTACAATCCTTGTCACATTGCAATGTTTGAATCATAGATAAAAACCTCTCAAACACAAAAACTATAAACCATGTCCTGAGACACAACAGATTATTCGGACCAGCAAAAAGTTTTTTACCTTACTGATGTAAAAAGCAGTTCAAAATAGGTGACACTGACCAATAATCTTGGAGTACTCGTATAATGGGTTCCATCTATCTTTGAGTCCAAGCTAACTTCTTCCGCTCTTGTGTAACCAGGAGTTACTTCGTTCAGTGTCCTCTGGCTAGGAGATGAATTTTTCTTCTAAATAACAAGATCGTTTCGGTCTTCAAGAGCATTTCTTTTGCAGCTGACCAAAGAAACATACCTATTGAGACGTACCTGTATTATTATAATAAGTATATATCATATTTTAAAGAATGCAATATTTACATAAACGTTTTTGTAATTATGGAAATTGATTTTGTGTTTCTTGTTGACTCTGCAAAACGTAAATACCTTGTTTTCGAAACACACGCGAGTCCTACCGTCTCCGTAACATTATGTGGTTAACGCCCTCAACATTCCTTATTAAGACGTGACGTTATAAATTACAAATGAAAGCGAATGAGTTCGATCCGCGCTTAATTTTGGCGATATCCGTTACTTTAGTTTTGTTTCATTCGGTGTTGAAATAAAAACTTTTCATTACGAACCAATCCAGACAGACGTCACACATGTCAATAGAAATGTAATGAGGTAGTGATACAATCTAGTCGAAGACAAGTGTATCGCTGTATCACCAACGAGACACATGTTTTACCACCCATAGCCTATAAGAGCACCTCCCTCACAGATAAATCATCTTACTAACAAAGAGTGAAAGCGTCGAACGATCACGATCATACCACGACTTGATCCTTAATTGTCATGTATCTATTGATGAACGGCCCCAAAAGTGAAATACTGCCCACGGCTCCTAAATAAACAATGGATAATACCGAAGAAGAAACTATTACGAGTGGAATTTGAGCGGACTCTTTACCATATTGTAATCGATAGAATAATTTATACTTTCCATTTAGATAGATTGGCTGTAGAAATTATTGGACACTTATTGATGTCTGGAATATTAAAGTAATTGTATACTTAATTGCAGTTGCCAAAATATACAATGGAAATGACGGAACTGTAAAAAGTTATTTGGAATGGTGAAATGTATTTGCATTGAACTGTAATGAAGAGGCGCCATTTTGTAACGAGAAATCACTTAGGTATGTTGATTGAAATTTTGTAATAACTGGTTTATTCATAATATCTACTTAAATATCAAAAAGTATTATAAATAACCATTTCAAATTTATTGTTACTCAAGCAGCAAAGCCTTTACAAATCTCATGGTTTTTATCGAGTTTTTTTCAACGAAGTCGACCGATTAATTACGATTCGAATAGCATTCGCACCACAATGGATTTCAGTCATGCCCGTCACTCAGTTAGTGTGGTAAATCCGGTAATAGTGGCCCAGGATGCCCTGTTATATAAATGGGTAGACTAACAAAAACACAACCCTTGATAATCCATTTTACCTTCTGTCAGATTTATTCACGCTCTGACAGTTTGGGTTCGCGGGAAATAATAGACGCGTGTCGTATACCTGCGTTTTTTGCGCGAAGTCTGATAAGTAAATTAGCATGTTAATTATTATCTTCATTAATTGTCGAATATATGTATACGCCCTTCGAGTTTATTTGTTTTAGAGGTCGTTTTTGGTAGTATTTGACTGTAGTCCACATACAAATTTGAAATTTAATCACATACATAAGTATTTTTACAACACACGTATGAACATTATTTTTGTTGCTTCTACCGCCGTTTCGCAAAGGTATAATTTATAAATGACTAGCGACCCGCCCTCGCTTCGCTTCGGGAAACTTATTATCAAGTGCTTAAATATAAAGTTTCATGGTTCTTTAAGAGATGGCGCTAGGCGTTCTTATTCTTTAAGTTAGGAAGGTTCACCCCTAGATGGCGCTGTGCTTAAAACCCGAAGAAATCCCATACAAACTTTCAACCTCTATTTCAACCTCTTCATCCCTTTTTGTCGCAATAAAAGGTAGCCTATGTCCTTTCTCAGGGTCTAAAGATTGTCTGTGTCAAATTTCATCAAAATCGGTTGAGAGGTTTAAGCGGGAAAGCGACAAAGACAGACAGACAGACAGACAGACAGAGTTACTTTCGCATTTATAATATTAGTAGGGATTCAGGAGAATAAAAGATGAAAGGAACTCCTTAGTATATCGTTCAAAAATTATTTCTAGTTTTTTTTGCGTTTATGATTATAAATAGGTATATGTGTGTTATTCAATAGGCTATTGAACAAACTTATATATATTTTTATGATAGAAATTATTCAATAGACTTTTTTTACATACATTCATACGACATTTCTATTACACATCCGGGATACTAGCGTTCCGCCAACACGTAACTACAAATGGCGACGTAGGTTTCATGAGTAAAGTAACTTAGTAAAAGTCTATTCAGTATTTTGAGTGTTGAATAATTTGTGATATTACATTTGTCTACGTCACTCGCTAGCTCGCAACACATTTAAAATCAAGCCATTCATTGAAACGATGGAATTTCAACTAAAGTAGACACTTAGTACATACAATAACAAAACAGTTAAGAAAACAATTACGTTTAACGTATTTCTGTATTTGTTTATGACGTTATCAACAGAGGAATTAAGCGTCTAACAGTACAATTAAGAGCTTAATTTCGAGCAGTGCTGATGTAATTGTTTCACGCAAGCGTACCTAAATGTCACCGTTAAAACTTTCACAGATGCGATATAACTTGCTATAGTTTGACCAAGGTAAAACTTTAACATTGGCCATATAAAAGGGGTCACAAACGAAAATGACATTGTGATCAAGCAAATGACGAATGATATTAAAGCTTTGTGTAAATATATAGGAGATGATAGAGTTAAGAATATCGTATCGTTCGCGACTCAAATCTTTCGACACCCCCTATGGGATTCATCAATCACCTGTAATCATCAATCACGAAATAAATAAATCTTAATATGTATATATAATTATGTAGTTTTTCTGTGCGTGTGTATGTCACGGAACTATTATATTATCAAAAACGACAATAAACAATTAAACCTGTTGCACTGAATTCATTTAAAACAATGTATCTACAGAGGAAGTGAGCAGAATGCACAGAGCGCCGGTTCGCAAAATGTTATTGCTTTTTTGGTGAAGTCAACACGAAGCAATTATTTTAGCGTGTGTTAAAAGAAACGAATATTGGTTGTGTAGCGGCGTAGAACGCTCATGTGGTTTAATTGGAATATCCGCTCTTAGAAAAATCATACGTAGTGTTGATAGAATATGGTTACTGATACAATTTCATACATGTTTACGTTTGTGTACGTTTCTACGTGTAAGTGTTGAACATTTCCATATTTTGAACAAATAGGTTATGGTGGATAGGTGATCGTTAGTGACAAAAACTCTTTCAAAGGCAAACAAAAGCATTTCCGTGCTTCGGAGGGCACATTAAGTCGTCGATCACGGTTGTAATCGTTAAACAGGAACAAACCTACAAAGTATTATTTCCTTCACTATAAAACTCGTTGTCGTTAGAACTGTTCCTGTCGTCTGTGTCTGTAAGAGAGTGCGCGCACGTCGCTTTTCCAAAGTGGGGTGCGCTCACGAGGGCGACAGAGACAAAACTTTTTTGATATGGAAGCGTCATTGGAACGACGATCTGGCATGTTATCCATTGCGCCATCCGTATCGTCAATGTGAACGTAGAGTGACAATTTTGTCACCGACGCCGGTAGGCGTACATAAAAGTCTCCCAGTTGCCAGTTGTCGCGTCGTAACGTGCGCGCTCCTCCATAATAGCTCCCAATTGTAAAACAATTGTTAGCGTTCATTATTTATCCAGTATTGTTGAATGTAAAACAAAAAATTAATTATCTCTTTTTGTTAAATAAGCAAGAAACTACTTGGCCTCACTTTCTGCTTAGTATAACAGCTCAAATATTATCCAGTTTTAACTATTAATTACAGTTTTACCACAGTTTTGAAAAAATATGATCCATGTAACTGTGGAGCACTTTTACACTTTTATAGGTTTCTGCTAACTGTTGAATTCTACAGTTTTACGATCAGTATTTGCTATTTCGTAATTATCTCTGTATGTTGTGTAGTAAAAACATAACCATAAAACGTTTTACAATTGCAAACAATAACAGCCCTACTGAGATCTATAATTAACCGGCAAATTGTAAAAGACTCCAAGACTACCACAGTTTGATCAAACTTAAATTGAAAAATAATTTCTTCTTTATTTTCATGTAGATATCTATCCATCCACGAATGTCAAATATTTTACATCTACTGCAATGTGTATATTGTGCTAATCTTCATTCCAACGCCACGTTCTGTTGACTTACTGAGACTAATGTAGAAGTTACAGCAAGTTCTGAAACTGTAAGACGTTAACTTGAGTTCTTGGCTGTGGAGTTAGTGGATGTATTAAGTTAATCTTCTTAACTTAAAACACTTAATAGTTCTAAGGAATTATAATATCGTGTATAATTATTTTTTATAATTACGCTATTTTTATTTTCTCTCGCTGCATCGCCATTATTTCTTCAAACTTTCAACGCAATGCAAAGCTTCGTAATGTAGTTGTGTTTTTGTTAAAATATGTTAGGAAAATGCTTTTTTTGTATTGGTGTTTAATTAACGCTGGCTATTTCGATATTTTAAACAGATAGATATTTGACTAGCAAATTCGCAAGCGTGTCTCGAATACCGACATCGTTTGTTTAAACAATTCCTGGCAGCAATTTAGGTGAACAATTGCTAGTAGCTACGTGCAGATGTTTGCTAATTGCTCACGTTCATAAGTTTGTTAATTACGCCTTTAATTGCCGACCGGACGCCATTGCACTCTCGCTTTTTCAATGATTTATTCTACTTTCATGCTTATTATCAAATAACGAACTAAGAAGTAGTAATATTTCATGTGGTACGTTCTAGCTATTATTTATAAGTTATATAGATTGGATAATGTTTTATTATTTTATTTACATTAAGAGCTTTAATACTTTACGAGACATATTTTTTTATGTTTGATGAAGGCATGCTTTCTTATGGGGAAAAAGAGAAAACCATTTATGAATTAAACAGCACAGAGTAGGTATATATCAGAAAGTATGTGAACATTCCGGCGAAGGCGAAATGGGAGCCACTTGTGTTTAGCACGAAATTTGGAGACATGGTTATAATTTACGAAGTCCAAATATGAATCTTATACATTTTGGAGACGCTCAAGCTTATTTAGGTGCTCCTCAGTAAGCTCAAGATAACAGATATCGGCATAGTCAAGAATCGGTAGGAGAAAGCAAGTAGCGAGGGTAATTCTAGTGGGCATACGGAGAAAATTCCTCAGTCTACGCAGACTGCCAATGCAAAATCAGCAATATTATCAAAACAACAACACAATTTCCATACAAATATTCATCATCTATCTTACTAAAGTAGATATCCTAAAATTTTATATGCCGTATAAATAATAAAATAATAATTATACCGAGCAACAATGGTAATGTACTCCGTGCCCGGATAAAAAGACAATAACTAAAAACAAAGTCTTTTAATTCCACTTCGTTTTTTGAGTGCCCCTAATTAAACTTTATTTTAGCACAGATTCTACCTACTTACGTTAGTTTTATTTTCGAAACAATAATCTAAATTAAATTTCCTAAGCTCCAAGATCAAAGTGGAACAAACCTCCGCAAGGCACGTCAACTTGGCACGAGCTCGACAAATGAACGCTGACGTTGACATGCGACCTCAACCTGCGTCGATCTCGCTCGGCGGCGATAACGTGACTGTGTCGATACTTTCTCGAACGATAGATATCGATCGATAATAAGAGCATGTTGACGTAATCAACGCCATAGTGCACGAGTGGTTTTGTTAAGTGAAATTAAATCTGTATTTAATTGGGCAATGGAATTTTGATCATACAGGTTTTGGGTTAGGGATTTATTGGAATGAAGCATTAGCTGTAAGGCGTACTACCAGGTCATTGTAAGGTATTGTAAACTTTTATTTTGCTATAAATTTAACTATGAAGTGATAAAAAGATGATTTTCAGAAAATAAGAAGTGCTCCAATCCAGGGCTGGTGGTATCGTTTTGGCGACCCTTCTGTTGTTTTGGCCTTTTCTGTTGACCACATCCTTTAGATTTTTTTATACGAGTATGTCCTTCATATTTATTTTGTAAAGGCAAGTTTAACTAGTATTAATCAATATTAGAGTTTTTGCTGATTTCGATTGAGGCAAACATTTTTTGACAAATATTTTTTTGTCCTTGGGTATTGCTTGTTTTTTGTGTCTTGTGTGTTGATTTCTGTGCAGGGATGTTCTGTGGAAAAAAGGTTTTGAAGCATAAGGGTTCATATTTTGGTGTAACTTTCCGAGGACATGTCCTAATGTACCTAAGATTCTCGTTTGGGAAGTGTACAAAGGGGTTCTGACCTACCTAGTTTTATTCCTTCTCCATATTAAGATAATATTAACTAAATTAGGCAAGGCCCTTCTTCTGTACGACCCACAATTAGCTAATTATTTCTTCTGATTTAGTGTGTTTATATTTAATAGCTAGATTATTCTCATGCAATCAGAATTAGTATCATGGTATGTTGATAAGCAAATAGTTGAAGGAGTAATGGTACAGTGACATTAGCTGAGATTTATTGCTCGGAAAGGTCAAGCGACGGTCGAATAGCCTCTTTCAATACTTAGATGAGTTATCGCTCGTTGCCGTTGCAAAGCGCGATAAACTTATGACGGCGATGGTAATTTCTACAAATAACTGTGTTGTACTTGAAGTCTCTGTAATCAGATATACTTTTTGCGTTCACACGGAACTAGCTTGGTCTATGAAAGTCTGTTGGCAGAGGTTAGAAGAATACAACAAAGATATGTTGGTTCATAACAGATAAATCAAATCAGTAATAAATGCCAATAGCAATAAATAATACGTGCATAAATTGTTTCTAAAATCTTCGGTGGTCGATAGTACCTAGTCTGGTTGTAATGTATTGAAAATTATGATTCCAAAATACGAAACAAAAAATCTTGCTCGACAAAAAAAGTTCTGCTGTTGAATAATAAAAAATGCAATGTAAATTACTATTAAAATTTTAGTGAAGTTTAATTTACATTATGGTTCTACTAATTTGGATCTACAGAATATTGAAAATAAAATATCAAGGCGCGGGTAATGGCATCAACCAGGCATAATAGATTACGCACAGACAAAGTGTGAGAAGTATTCGTGACACTTGAAATGACTGGTTTCAATTTGAAATTAAGTTTTCGTAAGGTGACAGCTAATAGTTAAGTAAGCAGCGCCGCAGAACTAGGGTCAGTGGTAGCTGACAAATACTGCACCTTTGCCACACCTCTTCTGTATAACTTGGGTTGCTTTTAAACATTGTACGAAAGTAAATCACTACACGCACCCGCACGTAGCCCTTATCCGACTCTGGTTATATACCCGGAAATGAGGCATAACCAGAACATCAAACCTCTGGTTTATTGGTCGTGAAAATGCCTAAGTTCGCTGTAGCACATGAGCAGCAGATATTCCAGAGTTTGTAATGATAGTCAGTTGACAGGATCGGTTGAAATATTACCGTTACCTTAATAGATAAAATCCAGGATGTCCAATTGCTGAATCCTTAAAAGACTTAAACTTCGAAGCTTTGAGAGAATTTATGCCTGATACAATAAAAAAACTTTATGTCGAACAGAATTTCTATTTTTTATGTGATGGAACGGTAAATCATTAAAGGAACCTTAAACTATACCCCGCACCTTACATCAGCTTCTTGAGGAACCCGAAATGACGCACATTTATGTGCTTTGTTAGAAGTATCGTCGCTTTCCTGGTCAGCAAGATCTCTACATGTTTACTTACACTCCTTGGCAGTGTATTCCTTTTCAAAACTTTTTGAGGTTTTGTGATTGATTTTAGTAAAAGGGGCTGGCTGTGTAAGTACAGGAAATTCGAAATTGAGCACTATTACTGATGAGTTTAGACTGTTGATCGTAATAAGCCTCTTTCATTGGTCAGCAGGAGTGAGCAGCAGCACGAGCAGATGAGGTGACTCTGGCCACCAGGATGAAATTATCCTCTTAAACACTGAAGTATAAAATTACTGTTTTTATGGAGTACAAGTAAATTTTATGAAGCATTTATCTCATCACTTGTGGATGAACGTCCGGTAATAACAAAATGTCTTAGTTCATACAAGGCTCCTTGTTGAGTAAAGTAATAGCTACTTTCTGTAACATGTACCTACAATTGTACCACGATTCTTTGGATTTGCATGAAGACGCATCATCTTTTCTTATAACGTTGTGCTAAGGTTCAACGTCGTTTACATTATGCGTCATAATGACTTGTATTACTGCAGGCAATACGATTGGATTGCGTGAACGCAACAAAGACGATCCTTTCTTACAGAATGGTCTCTGGGAACTTATCCAGACGCGTGCAATAAGGAAATTGTAAGTAAAACACATAACAAGCTCTCAACAATGCAGATATAAGGTTGAAAATCATTTGAAATGAGCGTAGATGATAATGAAATGCTTAAAAATGGAATAGGAAAATCGTTTCTGGCCACACGAAAACCGCTCCAGCGTGAGACGTATACTAACGGTAGCTTTAATGGAACTCCATGTTTATTAGTAGGTACTACGTAGTGTATCGTCGCAATAAGGATTTTTGTGTGTTGTTAAATGTGTGTCTAACTTTAAATATTAGATTTTTAGTAGTAGCTAATCCATGTACATAATATGTAGGTATATTGATCAGGAGTCCTAATAATTATTACCTGAAGGTTACCGTTTGTCCTTATCAAATTTAATGAGCAAGAGTGTAGAATATGAGGATAGAAAAATAATCGATCGTGTATACGCGTAAATAAAGATAGTATAACAGTTTAAAGGATAGATAATCGACGTTATAATTTAACACGTTGCATCTGCATATTAAAATGCTAATTCGTGCCAGTCTTGTTTGTTAGTGTGTTAGGCAAAGTGAAAATATAAATTGTACAACAGGTAAAGTTGAAGCTTAATTATGTACCTAACTAATAGCAACGACCACGAGGATAGTCTAACGCGCCCTTCAAAGAACGGATTATTTCAAGAAATTTTGCCAGAAAACTCACTCATCCAAAGTTACATTACACTGTTTTCAATTCTATCAGAACAGATATAACTACGTAGATCATATAACCAAGGTTCACAATTTCACATAAACTGAACTTGTGGCTGTATGAAATTCAATTTGGTTCAGTTATGTGATATAATACGATTAAACTCTAGCCTCTGTGGACGCGAGCTACTTTAATCCCACAAAACACAGTTCTACTGTAAAATGACGCGTCAAGTACACAAAATAGTCAGTAATTTTTTTTGTTTGAAAATAATATTTGATAGAAAGAAGTTTGATAATATTTGGATACAAATGATGTCGTTGATTACAAATAAGTGCATAATTATAGATTGGGGACTATAAATGCTGAAAATTAGGCATTGGAAAAATAAGTGACGTCAGACCCACATAATAGGGTATTTGACTACAATGAAAATATAGATCAAACTGTTGTTAGCTTAAAAGTATATATTTTTTTAAACCAATTTAGCCTACACATTATTTTAAAATTATTTGGATTTTTATTAAAAATCGATGATAAAACAATGAATTTTTCGTGTTTGATCACGTGATCGAAAACACGCGGTTTGGCTGAATGACGTCACTTGCTATTACTGCTTACTATACGCAATGACAGCATTGACAGCTTAGTATGGTTATTTGACCAGTTAGCTTAGTATGGTCATAACCTATTTAAAATGGCGTATTAGCATTTTGGCGGCTTTTTTGTTCATTTAAACTTTGATGGTGATTTTCATAGAAAATAGAGATATTTACAAAGAATTAAGCAAACTACATAATGTATTATGTTATATTGAACAATTTGAGTTATTTTTCTAAAAGGTGTCAAATACCCTATTATGTACATATGAACCGAGAATAGAGACAGTCTGCTCGCGCGTTTGATTGTGTACTTTGTGCGCAAGATACGACCGTATCTCCGGATTTAGTTTATTTATTATTACATGTCTGTTTTACTAAATAAACCTAAAACGATTTTCTTTACAATGTTCTAATCTATCCATATACATAGAATAAAAATATAGCAGATTGCAGTCTGAAGATGGAAGATATATGCAAAAAACTACTGCGGGCTTTTATTAACGCTATAGAATCTAAAACAGCGGGTGTTGGATTCTTTGTCTATTTTTCTATAAATCTCAGAAACGGCTTAACTGATTTGGGTGCAGTTTTTACTAATGTATTGTGGTAAGCTTAAATAAATTTATGTGTTTGTTTTCTATCATAAAACAATCAGTTCATATATATTTTTTTAAAGAATCACGTTTAACAATTTTCGTTTGTGGACTAGAAGAAATAGGTGAAGGACGGTTAACAAATAAAATAAAATAAAATAAATAATTCGTAAATGATTTCAGACAACAAGTTGTAGAACTTATGAAAATCTAAAATATTTTTATACATCCTAATACAAAGTAGATAAGTAAAATCCTAGTCAAGTCCACATACGTCCCTACTCATAATAATGAACATTTACGTTCATTATAATAAACAAAGTACAGAAACCGATGGCGAAATAAGTAGTAATCCGCCATTGCTTCGCTTCGGTAAACCTGCGTAAGAAGCCGCAGCCGAAGCAATTGTTACCCACTTATCTTTAAATTGACTTTTTATTTTTTTATTCGTAAACTGATTGAAATAAAATAAGCACTGTATGTTACCTCACGCTTAATACAATAAATACAACATTGAAAACAACATCCAAGTCGGTTCATAAAGCCATCCCAAACATAAAATTTAATCCTACTACGACTACTATTTTCTCAAATACTTTCCATGCACATAATTCGATCAGTAAGAGATTTATTATTATATAAATCGTTTAGATACGTCTAATCGGAAAATATTATAGATTGTCGGAGTCTTTATGAGGAGAGTGAATAGGCATTTTCTAAGTTAGTACGCTCCACATCGTCACTTACCATGAGGTGGGATTGTTTTCAATCAAGCACTACTTTAAAAGATGCACAAAAAATATTGTTTTGGCACTATATTTTACCTAACATTATGTATTGTAAACATGAATCTTTTAGTTACTGAATGAACAATTTCAACAACTAACAGCCCCAGCTATTCATTGCTTGCATAGATAAAACCATTGTCTCGACAAAAAATGTATTGCGTGAATATGACCCCGATCGGTCAACTCATTGTGAACTCACACGACTACTTGTAGACGTACCGAGATAGCACTATGAATATAGAATTTGCTGCTTGTTATTTTTAAGTTACGAGCTGTATTTGTATATTACTTCATTATTTGTATTTATATATTAACTATTGCATTATCATTTTATTAATAATATTGTCCACCGGTTCCTTCTTTAAAAAATATACAATTTGGGTTGTTGTATATTTTTGAATTGTTGTTTATTTCATGTTGTTGTGTTTGGTTTGTTGATTGTTGTTTGTGTGTTCTATTTGTACGAATTCGAAATTGGTTTTAGCAACGCATAATGCGTACTCCAACCGAATTAAGAACTTTGTTGATTTCAACATTTTCAACTCATTCTCAGTCACTCATTTGAGTAACTGACAAATGGACTTTATAAATTGCTCCTCGTCTTCACCATTAACTTGGTTATAATATTTATTTCCTACAATAAAATTTCGCGATTCAGGTATATATTTTGAAATAACATTGGAATTTATATTATTATTCTGCGGCGTGAAGTAATGGACACCACATAAGGCCTGAAGAACGTAAGCTTGTTGGCGTGGCGTCGCGAGATGGTCAGCGCAAAATATTGTTAGCGCATTTCCCGGTTCAAATCCTAAAGCTTATGATAATAAGCTTTGCATACATTCGGCGATTCGCTAGTGTTGTTGTAGACGGAGCTTTGTGACGAGTCTTGATGCGATCCTTAGGAACATATTCGCGCCTCTCGGGAGGATAAAAACGATAAAATGTGCATGAAATCAAGTCCTTATTAACAACAGTTGTAAGTTCAGAATCGTGCGTTGGAAAAGAATAATGGTAAGCGATGCCGGAAAGCTGGGCGCTCTGACAACGGCTACAGATGGGATGTAGTGAATTTAACAGACTCCTTGTGATCATAGCGTTGTATTTTACGTGGGAAACCGACTCATTGAATCGAGCAACAAGTGTATTTGCATCTTGGCTGTAGGGGCTTTTCTTTAATATAAATATGTATGATGCGGTATGATAATACGGTTATTAGCATGTGACACATGATTGATTTTCTTGTGGTAAACATGCATTAAAAATGTGGGGGTCATGGGACGCACGACAGATGTGAAAGAATGAAAATTATGGTTATTTAAAAATCTTTTGTATTGTTAAGAAAAATCAATGATCTTGCCTTTGCCGTCACGCCATACGAGTCAGTCTTAGCCCTAAGGCGTGCATTGATTAGCTTTTTTACATCAAAAGGTTTGTAAAATTCCATCTTTCGTGTAATTAAGTAGAATTACAATGAGCGAAGAATAAAAGGAAAATTGAACATTCCATTAACAGTAATGGAATGTAAAAATTATAAATCAATACAGATTGATTTATAATTTTTACAGAGGAACATAAATAAGATAAATTTATTCTGAAATATTTGACTTCCTGTTTCATGAATTAATCAAATACAATAAATCAGGCACGGCGTTGTTATAGTTAATAAATAATTACACCATGTAGTTAGGTACTTATATAAAAAATCGAGCGTTACTGAAAATTCTTCAACTATTGAATAGTTTCGTTCAAACTTTAGATGTAGGGTATTTCTCCTTTCCGACGTTATACGTACTAGAAACATTCCTACGGTAATAACTCTCTGTGAATGCCACTGATATCAGCGCAGCTTGCCAAATGATACGTTGCAGAACTCGGAATACTTATTTCCGCGGTTCCACTGTATGAGATAACACTAGCACTTTCTCGAGCCCTGGTAGTTACGGGCCGTTGTCCATCGAACAAGAAAAACTTGTTCCAATACCACTAGCTATTTTTGTTGGGCCTAGAACAATGCATACATTTGTGAATCTTGCATCTCGCATTCCACACGCAAGAAATCTTTTTATTGTTGACTACTGCGTTGCGTCTAATGATCTTTCCTTTTGTTTCTATGTTTGCCTGGTAGTCGCATTGGGAATGCTTAACGTTATTATTTAAGACAGGCACTGTCTCGACTCTTTCTCAATAATAAAGGTACCATAATGTAGGCGTTTATAATGAGGAGTAAGTAAGTAAGTATATTTATTAGGCCTTAACTCCCGTATGTAGGTATATGTATAACCAGTAGAATTCCCTTACAATATTTCTTTGAAGGAATCATAACTAATGGTAGGTATTGTTATTTTTGTTTGCACATTTTTGTAACAAAACTTGCATTTGTTATGATGAGTATTGATGCAGAAAGTAGTTACAGTATATAATTTTGTCATAAACTAAATGAGATTCGAAAAATCCTCATAATAAAGACCTGGCATGATCAAGTATTACAGAGCCATAGACCGTTAAGGAATAAATACGCATGGCAAAATTTCGGGCTTTATCGATACCAAAACCTGCGAAAAACATTAAACACAAATTTAGCTCTGCTACAGTTGCAGTATTACGATTAGGTAGGTAGGATCAGGAAGCTAATTTTACATTCGTCAATTAATGCAATAATAATGGAATGGAAGATCAACATTGACTGGTCAGTATAGCTCTATATCAGTGTGAGCTCTGTCAAAGAGCGAAGCACTGCAGCTTTGGTCTGTGAACTAACAATGATATCGGCTATTTCGGGCTTAATTTCGACTGCTGGAACGTCCTTTCGGCATCGTTGGTGCTACTGTTGTTAATAGAAGATAATATTGAATTGCTTCTAGTATTACTCGTAGTTGGTACTAAGTTCAAATTTAAATTGAAATCGTTTTTGTCTGAGCACCTTCCAGCTGGGCTATCAATGATTTTAAAGAACTTCACAATATTTATAGATCTGCAATTTTTATAACTTATAAAAAACTATATGTATTCAATAGTGTTTTAATTTAACTGCTGTGGTACGTTCAATCTAGAAAATCTAGTTTTAGAAGGTAGTGTTATCAGTGGTTAATCTTAATAAGATTGACCACGATGGACGGAAATCAAACTGTTTTTTCTTGTTTTGTACTAGATTGCATCAGGAGCAGAATTCGCTTTGCAAACATCTGATCTCGATCTTAGTACTTTACAAAAACTTAATTTAAAACCATTTATGCGGTTCTTCGCAGATGCTACGATCTGAGCTTAACTTGACGTAGAAATTTTAAAATGGATACGAACCTAATTGATATCTAGGAATTGAATAAACATCACAATTCTAGTAGAATTTCTTGGTATGTACTTATGCATCTAAGCTTTTGTAGCAGTTTGAGCATTGATTCAAAGTATAATGTGCTTTATGTAGTTTACAAACGGTGCAGTTTCCATTGATTCGTTTAGAATAAAGCTATTCCATACCTATACAGTGAACATGTTGCATTCGAGCCATTAGGATGTGGTTTAGCTCAGAAGCTCGTCAGTCACATGTTTTTTATCTGATGTTAAATTCTGAATGGTCGGACTTGGCCCTGATTCTCATGCAAATGAATAGATACTGTGATGAATATATTTCACAAAATGCAAACAAGAATTTTGTCTCGTTCGTGAACATAATTAGAAATCTACACAGAAAACCAAAAACCCTAAAGGAGTTTTATACATATTTATATTTAAAATTAAAAATATAATGAGATTAACATTGAATAAACTTCAATAATTATAATTGTGATTTCATCTACTTCACTGTTAATTTGCAATATTCTTATACGACAAAATTTAGGTACCTACGTACACAGTACAGTACAGATTGAGGCTCTAACGACGAGCGCTTATAGGAAATATGTAAACTAATTCAGACTGGAAAGTTAAGTATAAGAAATTATATTTACGCGCAATCTGAAATAATTTTATTTAATAATAACATCAAATTCCCTTTCTATTGTTTTATCGTCAGTATATGCTTGAAGATAACCTGCTGGCCAGCCAGTCATGGCAGATTATTTATGGAAGGTTCCCTCGTTAGTCTTGTCTCTTCACCTATTCTCTCCTCTCTTCAACTCACTTCACCTCTCTTCCACTCGCCGTCTCTGTTTTTTACTTTATTATCCCTCCATTACATGATATTAATACAGTATTACCTTTTACTGGTAGTGTGTTGAACATTTTATTAATAAAACTTGTCATAACCATCACACCTATTGATATCCTGATCCTTTAAATGGGAAATTATGGTTTTCAAAACGAAGTATCGCTGCGCGGTTACTAAATACGGTTGACCCTGAGTGTCTTAGTAGGTTAGATTAATGTTAGTAGAATGGTTAGAAACTACATAATTATAGAAGAAAATGTAATAAACACGTGGTTAACAAACAATAGATTATCAAGTTAAGTCTGTCGCCCAATAACCATAATGCCTACGCGTAAATTGAGTTAAGTATACAGTTTATGTTAACGACAATAACATTATTAACGTCGAATATTAAATGTCCGACATAAATTTTGTAACCGTCGATAATTTCACAATTATAATATATTTACTATGTAAGTTATGGTAATCCTACAAATACATACATAGTGTATGTATGTACTGTACATTTAAAATCAGTATTTATACATAATGTTTAAAATCACTATTTGTATTAACTGTTTTTTTGCAATTATAATTACGCTAATTGATTGTGTTACAGATAGGTAACAAATATGTGTGTCGACTAGTAACAAATATACACCATAGCTGCTACAATTTTATGTAGGTATGTACTTGATTGACTAAGTTTATTCATAAATACAAATTATAATTCGAAACGAAAATAACGTTTGATTATGAATAAAGCTTTAAGTAATGCACATGCATGAATGCATGATAAATTGCTTTTTAAACTACTGCACTAAGAATTATGGCAGATAATGTAAGTTCTAATTGCATTACATCATGGGCCCCAATAGAATAGTTAATACAAAGAAATCGGTGTTTATTACTCTATCAAATTCTAGAGTAGGTACGTACGTTCGAATTATTAGTGAGTTCATGTTAAGTTAGCATCATTGCATAAGGCTACTGGAGGTTAAGAAGAACACAGTATCTTTACGTAATACAATTGCATGAAAGGCTTACTTATAAATCATAGAATCTCGAGCTGTGTTGAAGCGAGCTTAATTAAATTATAAACCAGTGATGTATCATCTTGCGCATATTTCAAATGGTAAAAATATAAATGCTTCCGGTATTCCGAGTTTGAAAATACCTATTGATATTAAATAAAATTAAAAAGGCAACAAAACTTGTAGGTACAAGTAGTCATCAGTGTTGTTACTTGCCCTGATTAAAAAAATAATAAATCACATTTGGATTACACAACAATAATGGTTTCCTTCCACTTTTCTTACGTAAAACTACCAACCATCTTAACCTAGTCGAATAATCCGCTAAAACGTAATTGAATATTGCTATCTACTAATAATAGGTATTCAGGTTAAAACTATATTGTTATTAATACCTACATAAATACGCTAAGAATTTGCGTTCTACCTGTCTGAAGCTTTACAGCTTTTAACTGTTACAGCGCAGCTTTAAATATTGTGTATAATAAAACTTTAACCGATATCTGCGCACAACTAATTAACTTTCTTACGATGTTATTATGTAAATTTAGGTTAGATATATACCTATATAAATTCTTATGTTTCTCTATGTGAATAAAGCCATTTGGTGTTGACTCGGTTGAAGCAGTGTTGAGTTTGGAATTCGAATACTCCATAGAATTATTTTAGATTGAGAGTGGAAGAAATAGGATATCGGTCGTAATAAAAATAACTTCAATTCAGATTCGGAGACAAGAAAATGAAACGACTGTTCAATACTGATCATAGCTGCATCACACCTGCTTATTTGATAGAAGATTCGTGTCGAGAGAAGAGTAGCGGATGGTCCCAGCCACCCTTCGATGCGTAACAAATTCATCTATACCAATAAATAAAATTGGAGTTTCTGTTTGTAATATTGAAATAGCCGCTTTTTACTAAATGCATAATTATTTATGTATACAGGGTGCATATACCAATATAACATTTTTTACAATTTTTGTCTGTCTGTCTGTCTGTTTGTTTGAGCTAATCTCTGGATCGGCTGGACCGATGTTGACGGGACTTTCACTGGCAGATAGCTTATGTCATAAGGAGTAACTTAGGCTACTTTTATTTTTGTTTAATTTCACGCGGACGAAGTCGCGGGTACAGCTCGCGGGCATACCTACTGACCAGAATCCCATGCCGGCCGACCAGGATGCCATAAGAGGCTTATTTTTAGTCTTTTATCTTTTTTCTTAATGAAGGTTGGCAACGCATTGGTGATGCCATTGGTACAACTAATGTCCATGACAGTCACTTTTTGTCAGCAGATGGATCCTCAGTTCGTTTGTATGCTTTTAACATAAAAAAGAAAAATAAAATATTACACCAGTACATCAAGAATAATTGAGACAAGACCTTTACCAGTTGAATGTAATGTGGAGTTCGACACCTTAGCTAATACCATTAAAAGTGCTAATAAATTGTTCCAAAACCTACTTATCTGACAAGTATGGTACTATTTCTACGTTCTATTTGTACTATCAGCGACTGTGAAATCACGGCCAATCATATTCCCACAGTAAAGTGCGAGGTGAGTTATCATCTCGAGAAATTGATTCCGCTTATCGATATTTTCGCTTCGTGTCAGAACAACACTAGTGCGGGTACACTTCATATTGCATGTCCAGCACTGCACCGCCCACGGCGAGTTGCCTCGATGGTCCAAACGCTGCTCTTATACCACGCAAAACATAATATATCCCGAAACATACCACAGAAAACTCAACTATAGTAGCACGACACAAACATCACTTTAGCTTCTCAACTAACAGAACTTATATCCTTTGGTTGTTGAGCGGAGTTCTAGCAGCATAGTACAAAAATAATATAAAACAATTGCATAAAGTTCAAGAAATGGACGGACATACCACGACTCTTACGAAGTCATGCGCTGACCCCTATGTAACAAGACAATGGTGCTTACTATTTGTAAAGGTAGCTTTCTAACTGCTAACTGTTCTCTCTCAATAGCTGTCGATTGAATAAGGCATGACCTCTGTATTAAAGAATTAAGATTGCAACTTAAATTCTAGTCATCATCATCATAACCATTAATTCTCCCACTGCTGGGCACGGGTCTCCTCTAACAATGTAAAGATACAGGCCATAAACCACCACGCTGGCCAAGTGCAGGTTGGCGGTTTTCTTACAACTTTGAGAACATGAACTCTCAGGTGTGCAGGTTTCTTCAAGATTTTTTCCCTCACCAAAGCAAAAGTGATATTTAAATTGTAATAAGCACATGATTTTTTAAAATTAGAGGTGTATGCCGGTTTTGGACCTCGGCCCCCCTGTTCGTGATTCCAACCTTCAACCACTCGGCTATCACTGCTAAATTCTAGTTAATCAATATAAACTATACAATTCACGTTGAAAGTAAAGCTCAAAGTTTGGAGGAGTAAAATCAGATTGTATTACATTCACGGTTCAGACTGCATGGTAACTCGGCTTTCGAATTGGATGCATAATTGGTTAGACGAGTTCCGCAATAAAGTTATGTCACTAACAGCGTAGTAAGTTCTAGTTTCAGTTAAGCCATAAGTAAGGCGGAATGCGTTTGTTGAATAGATCACAGGGTTCAAATTAAGAGCTCTGTTTTATTTGTAACTGCCAGTGCTTATTGGATTTCTGATGACTGTTTTAATTTCTATACGACTTCTGGTTACGAAATGAAACTAACGGGTTCTGATGATCTGAGGTGACATTGCCTGAGCGCCAGTTGACTAATGGATATCGATACCTTATTGGTCCAATTGTTAATTTTATATGAATACCTCACACACTACCATGTTTAACAAAATAAAATACATAGAGAAAAACTACAAAGTACTGTATAATGTTGGGATAGTTTTTATGACTTGTATAAAACATATTATGATGATGACACACTCAAATAAAAAGCATTCATATCGACATACTATAATCTATAATACTTAACGACTTAACTTTCATTGTCATAAAGCCCTAAGCACATAATTTCTAATGTTGAAAAGTGCCGAGCGACACTTTGTGATGTTTAAGTTAGGTATTGGATTAGGTTGCGCTCCAATGTCCTCATTTTCATACAAAGAGTCTTAACCTTGCGGCCGTACGATAACATTGGATAGTTTTTCGTACTTATTCGTCCACTGTGGTCCATTAGTATCGCTCCTAGTCGTGTTCGTTTGTGTTGCGTGACTCCCCACATTTTGTAGACACCACCAACTATCCCGGTGAGATAAAACCGAACATGGGACTCGGTATGTACTTAGGTACTGTTTAATTAAAAGATTGTCTGCCGGTTCATTTAGATTCATTTGTGCGAATAAGTCGTTGTGTCACGACTCATTGTGATTTACTGGGGGTAATGAGGGTATATTTGCTTTTAGATGTTTATCACGCACCAATTGTTATGGTCCTCTCATGATTATGCTGTTAGGACTTAATATTTTTTAATTTTAAATATTTAATTGGTGTCACGATTTGAATAGATTTGATTTATTTTTCCATGTGACACTTCTGTCTCCTACAGACTCTTAGTTAAAAATTCGATATCAATGTTAAAGTTCTAAGAAACTAGAATTTTGTGATGACAAAACCTGTACATCAAATTTTAATTACGTAAGTAAAAAGGCAAGATACGAACATTGTAAAAAACTGTACCACCAGACTTACGTACTCGTAACTACTTAGTTTGAAAATTTTAAATTCAATCAGATCAAGTTATTTAATTTACTTGTTAATTGTACACAGGTAAATCTCGCGACAAGCTTTTTTCATATAATGACGTCATAATTTGATAGTAAAAGTTTTAAAGGAAAAGTTTATATTATTCTTTTAAGTTTATTTAAATAAAAGCTCGTTTTTAAAAAGTTTTTGTTTCAATTTATTTTTATTTTTAGTTAATTTCTGCTCAATTGGTTGACAATATCCGCCTCAAAATTGAGTAGCAAGATTTCACCCGAACCAACATACATAATTATATACATTGTAAGTTAAATGAAAGCTTTTAAGAAAGAAACTACAAGCAGGAGGGTGGTAGCTAGCTGGGCCACAGTTCTGTCACCAAGCAGTGCCCAGCTTCTCTCTTCTGTTAGTTAGTTAGTTCTCTTGTGTTAGTATTTTAGGCCATCACAATAATTATGGTTGTGGTCCGGCTTATATCGCCTTTTAATACACCCTGGTTTGCCTGCATGGGAATGTGGATAGTATAAAACTCGGAAAATCTTGACTATAATTTATCCAGCACTAGCTTTCCCCCGCGGCTTTGCCCACAAATTTCCATAAATCCTTTGTTAGTGCTCACTTGCGTCACTTGAAGAACCTATGTATAAACAAAGCTTCAAGTGAATTCATTGAAAAAATTAAAGGTTCAGTTTATCCCCTTTTTAATCCCGTTAGGAAGGGTGGGGAGGATTTCCAAAAATCTTCTGTTAGTGCTCCCCTACACTCCCCAAGGAACGTACATGCCAAAGTTTATATTGTTTATTACACTATAACCATTCTGTAACTTGCGTATTCAATAATGAACTCGTATTTCAGTTTCGGTTGGCCAGCATGTCTGTAGTCGCTAGATCCCAATCTTTTTTGTTTACCGTTGTATAGTGTCGTAGTCGAAGTAGATTTATCATTACTTTCCTGATATCCCGCTAGTGTTACGTTTCCTAACCTCATTCCACTTATTGAATACTACATTTCGGGTTGTCTACTTTCAAGGAAATCTTTCTAGACAAGGGTGAAAATATTTCAACAGCGCTATTGGTACACACTAATACCCACTGGATTGAGCTGCATAGTCATCTCAATTGAGCGTAAATTGTGTCGTGATATTGTGCCAAGGAACGTGAAACGGACATGACGCATGAAGAAAAGTTGAAGGGCTTATCTGTCATTAATGTTTTCAATAGTTTCCCCCCGCCAGGTCAGTCTAGCCGTGACCATGATCCCTTCAATTGGGTCGACATATCGGTATAAATATTAAAATTCGTGAGTACCCCTTACAATTAAAATGTTTAGTGTCCGCGGCGATAAAAGTTTAAAATTACATGCTACAAAATTGTCTGTAGTTTGACTAAATCTTTAACAAGAACTTCGATATCGAAACTGTATATAGATAACTGTAAATAGATTGCAGTAAGTAGGCCTATGACCATGTAAGGCCAGAAAAATATGTTGATTCTTATCGATTCATAATAACAATAGCAAGGACCTAAAGGGTCTTGTACGTTTACGTGTTATTTACATTGAAAAAATTCTGCAAGTCATTGATTGACGTAACCTTTACAATCAAATCGGAATCAATTCCTAAAGCCACAACAGTTATGGTGTAATTGAACTGCTGTCGTAACTATAGCCTGTCGATTATCTGTTCAATCAGTCGATGTCATTTATAATGGCTTTCAAACTGACCACAAAATTATTGAATTCCCCGGAAACCTTTACAAGTCATTACAAGTCATCGTACTGTAGTTATTATTATTAATAACTATAAAGAACAAAAATTTGTCTATCAAATGTATATCTGCATCGGCTAGGAGGCTAACCCAGACTCTGACTCTTTCTTTTGTAAGCCAAAATTTGAATCTACCATTTTTATTATTTTACCAGTAACCATAAAATATAAAATACATTAATCCTTAACACTTTTTTTGACTTGATAATTAACATCTTCAGAAGATGATAGTTTAAGCAAATAAACCATGCAACGAATTCAGCGTCTTCCCTTTGAATACTAGTGATAAAACACAATTATATGTATAATATAATATTTATATAAATGAAGGCGGTTACAGCACAAAACATGTTGCAGAACAACGTCTGGCGGGTCAGCTAAATACATAACAATACATAGTAACGTATAGAGTATAGATAATTATAGAAGGTCCCTTTACTACTACACTTTATTTTATGACAAATATTTTACCGTCCGTTATTTGTCACCAGAGAAACCCATAGCCGTGGTAATGATGCCGTAAAGCGTCCCATAAATTTCAAAGCCATGTAACTTATATCTCTATAAATACACAACTAAAGTGGTGATTTACTCAAACGCTAGACGATCACAAAAAAGCTTGTAAATTGTCGTAATGCATCGTTTAAAACATAACCTTATGAGTTCTTCGCCATTAAATGTTGGGTGTCAAAAAACTCAAATTACATGAATTCTTAGTATAGGTAAAGCGTGGTTCTCTCGATTTTGTCTATCCATACTTATTATTGTAAAGCTGAAGAGTTTTGTTTGTTTGGTTGGTTGGTTGAAAAGTGTACCTACATTGTGTGTGTGTGTATACAAATACATTGACAGATCATTCAACTGACTTTGATTCATCTGACTCAATCATGAGAGTTTTAGCTAGGCCAGGCACACTCAATGTAAAGTAATTATAAATTAATGACTTTATTGTGTTTTATTATGACAATAATAATTATAGTCTTATCGGTGGCTTCTAACGCCACTTACGACCCCCTACCCTTATGGGATTAGGGTCAAGTTCTTTAGATCGCCATAATACGCTAAAAATTATACATAATTATGTATAACTAATAAATATAATAGTGCATATTACTATAACTTACAATCCAGCGTTTTTTGTGTAAACACAAACCATATACCAGAAAAAATACCAGAAAAAATACACTGAGAACTGCTCGGCCATAAAAACCATTGAACCAAATTTAAGGACATGAGATAATACTTTTTAACAATGCTCACAACGATAGATAATATTCAAAATAGTAATATAATCCTGCAACGATTTTATATCCATAAAATGAAACTGAGAGCCCTTAAAAGCCTTAAATCTGTACACTTTGTCCCAAAGTGCTGTTGACGGAGCTTTTTATTGAGAGGGATTAGATAAGTGACGACCGTGAAGGTCTATAAACCTTAAACATAATGTAAGTTGTACGGGACTAATGATTGAGGACCACGTTTATGTTAGGGCCTTTTGCTGGTAAATCGTACAAGAATGAAGAAAAGTTGTAATTTTTTACTGTATATGGTCTATACGTTGCTTTATGTATTTTACTAATATTATAAGTTACTGCTTTCCTACGATGTACGATCCCACCTGATGGTAAGTGGCGCTAATAAATTGGGTACACACACACACACACAAAGAAGCCTATTGACTCTTGAAAAGAAAGGATAATAGTACTCAGTTGCATGAAACGTGGTCACGGCTGAATGAATCACGATCCATGCAACTAGGTCCAAATAATTATTACAAAATAAATATCGTGAGTACCCGTATCATAATAATATGAGTACGATCCGGAATGAGTTAAATCGATTTACTGAAATCGTATAACATTCATGGCTGGACCACGAAACAGGGCATTATTAATATAAAAAAAAATTACAGTATGTGGCATTATAAGTTTGAACAACGCAGAACGGATTTGCTTTGGGAGTTGCAGTTAGTGGCCTTCGGGTAAGAATCAATAGTGTCTGTAAATAGGTACCGAATTCAATGTATCGATCGATTCGATTTCTTAAGTCTCTTACCACAAACGATTGCTCATTCTATGCAAAAGATGAAGACAAGTAATCTCACATCAAGTGCTCGGTCATCTAAACACACAATATGAATAGGCACTTTCAATTTTGTATTATTTTTAACTTATTAGTCACTTGACCTATAATAGTAAAGTACTGTTATGAAGAATAACATACACATGAAACTTAAGCAAATAATATAAACATACTTAGAAATATTTTTGTTGGGATAAAAAATACTTAACCTTATAGGATCATAATAATTTATGTATTTGCCTCTTCGTACGTCCGTCACATTTTTTCAGACAATCAGTTGCAATTTTTCGCTCCTAAGGAGTTAAATAGTTTAATGATTGATTACAAAATGTAAGATAAGTACGAAACATAATTCTTAATTTGGAGGGTAAAATAACGTTGTCTGATTTAATGTGAATCATAAAAATCCAGCGCCTTATCATATGAAACATTAACATTATTGTTATATTTCTTAAGACGTACCTAAATGAAAGCCGCTGAATTTTCATTAGTGTTATAAATGAATAGAATAGTAAAAAAAGTCATATGTCTTATGCTTAAATAAATATAAACTGCATTATTCTATTATAGTTTTCTGTACAAAATATATTCGAAGATATGAAATAAAATGGAATCTATACAAAAGGTCGTGAACCTTTCATAATTTTTCGCGCCTTAATTCAGTTGCTCCTTTTGTCTTCCGATGAAATTTAAGAATGAAAGGAATACCTAATACGAAACCCATTTGAGGGTCGAGTGAGGTAGAATAGCATTCCAAAAGCGTATCATTTGTTCGTATCTTAATGGATTCTACGTCGCTTTGGCAAAAAAAAAACTTTAAGCAAAGGGAATAATGGTAGAATAGCGTGAAAGGGATCCAAAATTTTACTATTGAACTTAATTAAAGTGCTATTTTTATTTGGTTTTACGTTAAACGTTGTGGGATACGTTTGGTTTGAGCATTTATTGTAGGTTCTATTTGAATCGATATACTTACGTGAAAATTAGGTAAGTACGTTGTTCAATACTCGTACCTAAAATAATTTGTCAGATATTTTCAAAATAAGTCAAATTTAAAAATGTTGTAGTGACAAGATATGATAAATGTGCGTTTTTGAAGATAACGTCTCTTGTCCTATAATAATATAAAGTGGCAAATTGGAAACATCCCTTTTAAAATTTGTAGACAACATTAAAATGTGTATTCATTTATTCGTTTTTCTTCAGTAATCTAAGCGATAACTTTTATCCAATACTATGCTCATAACTTAAAAAAAATTGGTGGTTCATGATACATACCCAGGATACGGAAGGAAAAAGGACAGTAAATTTGTAAGACTAAGCTTTTCTTTACTTCCACTTAATAAAAGCTCAGTTATGTAAAGAAAATAACTTTACTAGTAGGTATATTATAAAAATAAAATAAAAAAATTCAACACAAAAAATGGTTTCCAAAACGCTCGATCACCATTCCTAAAAACCAAATAATCCGATACTAAGTTTTAAAAGTCCATAAATATTTAAATGTCGAATCTCACGTCAGAAAACAAACATAAAAATAATGGAATCCATCCCAAAGTATCGGGACAATTTGAAATTGGAGGATGAAACTGGTTTTAAAGTGCGTATATCGTTTTGTAGGCCCTTCCTTTCCTCGGGTGTTAAATTTATGTCGTCCGGTATCAACAATCAATTTAGACTGAAGGCACGTAAAATAGTGTAATGGGAAATGAGCTTTACTCATTTGAAGATCTTTAAAGGCCGGTAGAGATGTTTTTTTGGGTTCAACACACAAGCGCATGTATGTAAAAGTAAGTGATATTATTTAAACTCCCGTATCTACCTTATGCTGCGGATGTTAGGTCTGTCTGTCTGAGGACGGGGACGCTAGAAAAGAAATACGATAGTTTTTATTCCAGAAATACGTTCCCTTGGGATAATTTTAACGGTATTTTGTTGTTTTCCGACTCTAACGCGACCACTGAAATCCTTTGCCTGTCAGGTAGCATTTACCGCTAGGATACCCGGTTGTTTAATAAGTAGAAGAAGAAGTAGAACATGAACAACTATATAAATACAAGCAGTACGTTCCAAGTTTTTGATGTTCAAACATGGCAACAACTACCAAACACTTATAGAAGTCCAATAACGTAAACAAGGGAGCTAAGTCCACTTGTCAACGAGCTGCACTATTCCAAGCAATGGTATTCTGGAAGAGACTGCTGTAGATAAGGCCGCATAATATACCTACATTTCATAACTTTTAGAGTGTGAGTTTTTCAATTCAATTCAATTTACCAAAGATAATTAGTTTTAAAATTATTTAAAGAAGGAAATCATTTATTTATTACAACATCGTTTATTATCTAAAAATATAATCCTTAATTCTTGGAAAGTTTGATATAAAAAACCGTTTGCGAACGCTTCGGTGGCTTAATAAATCAGCTTTTATTTTGTAAAGGTATTTTTGTGATATTACTTAAGTGCTTTTGTTCATTATTTTTAACCCAAGGAGATGTAATGTTAAAAGTTTTATAATGCTTATTTGTAGCAAAAAATTGTAGTAGTAAAGTAAAAAAACCAGCAAGTACAATGTTCGATTTAATCGAGTTGAGCAACTACGGACGCGGTGGTTAATTGGTGATCCCCACAGACCAGTGGTCTGTGGTGATCCCTATTGACAAGATTAGAGCGTGCTACGTCCCATGACCGGCGTTCACCAATAATATTAAGTGGTTTGACTGCTCATATAGCAATTCACATAAAAATATTGCGGGTTAATAGGACGTCAAAAGACGTCATTCGAGTGTAAGTACTATCCAAGACCTTGCGTCGAAGACTTTGCGTCTGTACATGAATTAAGAAAGACGTGTCATAATATTTTATCATCCTAATAAATAATACGTAATCCAAGGTACACGTATGACACCGCCTATGGATTTATTGTGAACGTGCGACATTTTAACATGATAGTGATATATTCTATTCATTTTTTATCCTTTTATTATTGTACGCCTCGATAAAATATGCATTACACATATTATTTATATGAAATTCGGCGTCTCCATATACTACGGAGTCAGTGTTGAAGAGTTTTTAGAAACTGGGTGATAAAAGTGGCTCTAGTGATAGAATGTAGCGGAAATAAAAATGTATATTATTTCAGATAATAATTTATAATCAAATAAAAATTGTAATAAATAGATAATTTTAAGTTTTACTAGAAATTATCACAGAAAGACAAGTGTACTGTACCTAACCATAATGAAATAAATAACCTATACACCAAAAGTCCCTTATACATGTTTTGTAATGGAGGAATTTTATACGTCTACTAAAACAACTGCGAGGAGCATGATCAGCAGGAAATGGTGATATGAGGTTTGGTGAAGCGAGGTGAGGTGTGGTGAGCTGGCGAGGCGCGGTGTGGAGTGGTTAGGTGCTGGCTTGAGGAGTGGAGAGGAGAGATATTATTGAGTTGGGGGTCTTTCCGAGGTTTCAGGTATTCCAGCAAAATGTTACTACTGCCAGCGAACAGATGATTAATAAAAACAAAGGAATCATTAATAAAAACAAAAAATGACAATATTGTCATGGAAAAATGGATAATATTTTTGAAGTGAATGAATACTTCTTTAGTATCGTTGTGATTTGGAATTCGTTGAAACGGAAATGACGCGAATGAAGCAACGGCAAAATGGCGGCTGACGTAAGCAGAGCAAAACATCAGTATTCGTTGTTATGAAGTTTCACTTCTAGCACGTGTGAATTGCACACATTTGAATTTTTTTTATATAAATAGACAACAAGCGCGCGACCTATCGCAAGGTTTCATCAATACGTTGTTATGTTAGAGTAGAAAAGCGAAGAAATAAGTACCTACTGTTAGATGAAATAACGGAACAGGGGATAATGTGGAACACTATGGCCGCGCCGATGTAACTCCATCACTAGTGGGAGTTAGACAGATCTCTTACCGCGCCCTTGGTCGAAGTGAAAAGATGTGCCATAAGAATAAAATAAGTATTTAAGCAAGATATGTTGTCTCTATTACTACTGACTGGAGTCTGTTTATTTAAATTCTCTTAACTACTGACTTAAAGTATCGGACGTCCATTCGGCTCTCTTCACACCTAAGAATTCAATTAATCTTTCCTCACACTCGGTCCACTGACCACGGGATTCGTGCCTCGTAATTACGTTTTGTTACAAAAAGTACATAAATCCGTTCTATCCATGGTACTTGTTTGAGAGAATAAAAGCAAAACAATATTATGTAACGGCTCCCGAACAATGAGTGATGATGATATGGATTAAAATTAATCCTCTATTATTTTTTGCTCCTTCATCGCACCCACATAATTCCATGATGTCAGATTCTAACTCTTTACTGATTTCGGGGCGAGATTACTACAATGGTAAATTCTATTGTTTACGTAAAATCTAAATACCTATAATAAAACTAATTGACATTTTATATTTTACTTTTGACTAAAACTCCAGAGTAATCTCCAAAAATAATGGTTAATTAAATACGAATGCTAAGTAATGGTGTTTCTAGCAGAAAAACCACGGGGTTTAGCTAATAACTACGTTAAATAGCAGTGGTGTTAATTTACGAAAAAACAGAATAAAAATGATACAATTTTATTCCAAGAACGGTGGTAGATCATTGGTTGATCGGATTTTTAAATATTTTATTGGAGCAGCTTTAGCGAGAGAGATAGAATCAATCCAATCCTATCCGAATATCATGGAAGAAATAAACGCGATAGCTAACAAGAAGTAAATTACAAACATGATTTACAGGTACCATTTATCATCTGAGAATTTATTAATCTTCCAACACACCCCGCATCGCCTAGAAATATTTCAATATTCCACAAAAGAATCCCATTTATTTGAGCGAACCTACCGTTGTTCCTTCATATTTCTGCGGTAGTAACAAAAGCTCGTGGGATCGAGGCATGACCTCTGCGGAGCGCGACATGGGGAGAAACCAAGAGAAAAAAATGCGCACGAGCACGCAAATGAAATCGAAATAGCCCAACTCCGGCGAGGTTCGCCGAATGAGATACGGCATTTCGATTAACCATTGTCGGGCAGAGCCCGTGAGGACGCGGCGGAATCTTTTGATATTTATTTATCTAAATCTTTGTCACAAAAACCTCAACGTAAATGGAGATTTAATGCAAATATCTTAACGTTTTTTGGCAGTCAGCCTTCAACTGCCAGAATACGAAATTCACAGTAAACTGGTTGGTGTTCAATGATGTAAAGCGTTCTGTTGTCGCGGTTGAGTAAGCTGAATGATTTATCTCCAAGATCCGGCAATATTCGTTTGCTTAAATAAGGATGAAACTACGTAGTTCAAGAAACCTACATTAAACAATTTCTGGTTTCAGGAGAAAAAAATTTAAATGTTTTTTGATTCTTGAAAAATAATATTTCATTTTTCAAATATGATCGATTGTAATAATAGCAATAATAATAGGTATATAGTTAAATAATAAGCTATTATTAAGTCATTTTTTTATTTACTTTTACATCATACTGTACACACCATGAATATTGATAAAATTATTGTAATAATCATTCAATAAGTTAGCATTAACTTGACCTATACTTCCTCAGACTCAAATTATTGAGTCTGAGTAAGTCTTGGGTTAAATTATAACCCAAAGTTTGAAAAAAATATGAAAAAATCCTTATATTGCGCGTACGCAATATTGTCAATAATTTTCGCAACGTATTTCGGAAATTATTGACAATAGGACAAAGTGATGTACTACAGTTTTATAGAGGACATCAATATCTACAGTAAAGTCTATTCTATCAGTAAAGTAATTAATATGTCTCTTTAAGATGGCATATTATATCTTTTAAGGATAGCATACTTTATTCATTATAATATTTATAAAAAATATTTACTGACAAATTTAGAGGGATACACTATTAATTCTTATCGACTTAAGTAAGTTAGTGACCTTAAGCATTTCAGGCAAATTATTATAACCCTGTACACCATATAATTTAAATGAATACCTTAGGAGTTACTGCAAAATGAAAAATAACGCACGTGAAAATAAATTCGTACGCGGGTTACGTCTGAGGAGTGAGGGTATATAAAGAGATAGACTCATATATTTAATATCTACTATTATAAGTAGTAAAAATTCTGTCTAACTGTTGTTTTAATGCATATGAAATCTATCATAAAATGTTTTAATTATGAATACTAGTTCATTAATACACAATAGTTGATGAAGTCAGGGAATTCCGTATTAACTCACCCTTTTATTGCGCTATAACGTTGGTTCTAAGGAAGGGTCGTCTTAACGTAATTTAAGCGTGTGCCGTATATAAGCGAAACTAACCAAACACAATTTAAATTGCGTAATGTTTTTACATCTACTTTTTATTTATTATAATAGAAATATTTTATTTATTTAAAAAAGTAAATTTAAAGTTCGCTGTCATAGGCTCGTTTTGATTGAACTGAAACAATTTTCTTTCTATCTTTCTTCTGCCTTTTACTTGGCCGACAACGCATCGGTGATGCCTTGGGTGTTACTGATATCCATGGGGGACGGTGACCATATACCATCAGGTGGGTCGTCTGCAAGTTTCTGAGCGGTCTGAGGGTAGAGTGATTGGTAGTGAAAAAATGTTAGTGCGTTTTCGTCATTGACTTATTATTACTATGGACATCTAATCTCATACTAAATTCGCGAAAAAAATGTCCCAGTCAGTTATGTCATGTCATGTCATGCAGTTAACAAGGTAATATAAACACTAAAATCAGTCGTGAACGTGGAATTGTTGCTCTCCTTGCGTTTTGTTGCTCATTTGGCTCGGACATTTTTTAGCGCGGACCCGTCGTCCATAGTAATAATAAGTCAATGGTTTTCGTGTTCCAAAGGGTACATAAAGTCATCCGTCCCAGTTGCTATAGTTCGATAAGTGTCGTTGAGCCATGTCAAAGATCTCCGAATGTCATGAAAACTTTCGACAATTCGTGCCCTGTAGTGGGCATTAATGTGTTGAAGCCATGGCTTAGTAGCTACATTATTTAGCTGAATAATAGCTTTATAAGGATAACAATCCTGTGTACAAAAAACTTGTAAGGAACGAAAGAAGCTAATTATACAGTACAGTGGCATACAGACCCCACCTTCATCACGCGATCGCAACGCATTATTTGATGAAGAAATCTTGCTAAGGTTTCCATTCTTTGCGGTTATTTCTATGAAATACATAAAAGGTTATAAAAATGCGATAAAATAATAATACGTCTGAATGTTTTTAGTTGTTTTATGATATTTTGAAGACTTGTGAAGACCCCGTATCCTAGTTGGTAGTGACCCTGCCTGCAAAGCGAGGGGTTTCGGGTTCGATTCCTGGCTGGGAACAAAAATTTATAAAGATTAATCTTTGTTCTCGGGTCATGGGTGTTAGTTATGTGTTATTTGTGTTTTCCATGCCAACCACGACATAGGGAATCCTATTGCGGGGGTATGAGTGTGTAAGTGTTTATTTTTTATTAAGTACATACATTAATAAATAATTAATGCATTCTCGATGTATCTTTCTGGCATTGTTATGACGTTAACATTTTAGATCAATTTTAACTACTTACATACATAAAATTTAAAGGTAATCTTAAATTATGACTTATATTTTGCCTTGTAGTTTCAGTGACCCGATCTTTGCAACTCTCATTCAAACTTCCACCTCGTTCGTTATTTGCCGACTGTTATTTGACTTCTAAATGGAGTTTTCAACGACGTCGAACTTTTGTCTTTTTGCAACTTAGAACTTGGTAAGAGTATCACAGGTTTAAGAATTGTCTTTAAAAAGTTATGGAGTCCAGGACCCCACAGGAACCATTTCTTTATCACATTTAGCAATACTCTGCATAACCTACCCATAAGTATCCGATTGCAAAAGTGCCCTCACATAGTTGAATGTTGCAGTCATAGACCATTTACATAGAAAAATATCATAGTTCTGATGAATAATTCTTATAAACTGCAATGTAATAATAAAAGTAGGATTATTGAATCGTCTTTATTCTACCATAAGTTACATTGTATCTTGTTTTCTTGATTTTTATATCTTTAATGGAATATGTCATAACAATGAAAGATTTTATTACTCCTAAAGCCTGAGTATCTTAAGTTCGTAGCTATAAAATAAAGTAAACTTATTATTTGCCTACAATATACCAGGTTTATAGCTCGAGCTATCTAAACATAGCCGAGCCCTCTGACTCTGCAAAATAAATTTAAGAAATGAATCTCAACAAGCCCGCTTACAAGGCCATGTTTTGTATAAAATCAACTCGCACTAAGGCTAAATTTATTCATGTTTCAAAGTATTTCCTTATGAAACTCGTTGTATGGCAAACTTTATAGTTTAGCCTATGCCAGTGCATCGTAGAGTAGACTACAATGAGGTGCACTCCGACGTCTTTACAGGCATAATCCGGCCAACACAAAAAGTTGGCTGGAAGTAGATTGCAATAAGAATATAGCTATAAGTTTTCATGTGTGGTTGTTATGGTGAGCTAGGTGAGGCCTGGATACGGCTAGCGTCCGGCGGGCGGGTTTGTCCTCAACGCGGTAGCCGGTAGCCGGCGGTCGCCTCAGTTCCACTAGTACGGTACGGGGCCACTCGCGTAACGGACGCGCGTCGGATCATTCCGTAAGGCGGCGCGCGCAACATAAACACGAAACATACGATATAAACATCGAACTTTGGCGGACTTGTGTGTGCGAACTGTGCTTACAGACGTTAACAAGTGCATTTGGGGTGACAGTGGGGGTGTTTAGCGGGAGTCTGGAGCGAAAGTGGCGCTGGAGTGCGGGCGCGATTGTTTTACATAAGAGCTGATAACCTGCCTTTCGTAATTGTTGCGTGATAACAGTAAGTATCGCTTTGGATTTATATACGATTGCTTTACAATTACAAGTGTTTTAATGGTAGATAGTAGAAACATCATATAGTATTTTTACTGAACTAAAGATATTTTTGATTATGAAAATTTATTGATTCATGTTGACTTCTATTTCTTATCGATAAATGGACGTGCTTTGTAGTAATGAGGGGTTGGTCCAGGTATGTCTACGGCCCTTATTTTTAAATCAGATACAGTGTGCGGCGATCAGACACGAAGGTTTGCCATAAAAGGCGAATAGCTATCGGCGTTATCTCGACACTCAATCTTCAAGGTGAGAACTCCTAATTTAGATTTTTTAAGTGTGTTTTGTTGATGATTTTTTGTATCGAAATGGGAATCTTTTTACATGGCATTTTATAATTTAACTCAAAATCTCAAATAAATAAATATTTACTTTTTATCGCATGGTTGTTTATGTAGAAGCGAGTTTGTAAAAACTATCTGCTGGTCTGTTTGTCCAAAAATGTCTACCTCAGCCTGAAATCAAAACAGGGACTTTTTGTTCGGCAAACAGTAGTAACTATCAACTTAGCTCTATAGCTAAAAATACCTACGATGTCAAGCTCATCTAAAATTTGTATAGGAATTTATCTATTACAATATGTCTGTACCTATTACCTATTTTTTTTTATAAATGAACATTATTTACCACCGTTAATTGAACAAAGGTTGACATCGTGCCAATAAGGAAATACTCGTGTGTAACGCTGGTCTTCCGGAGTAAAATACACACAGAATAACTTACACCATAAGGTTTTTCTAACAACCCATAACTTAAAAACGATTCTAGATTTCGAAAAACAACGTAAACTTATTATTATTAAGGTACCCTTTCGTACAGTTCAAGTGCCCTAACGGCGAGTATAAAATGTGACATTTAACTTTAGTACGAGTATAAAGTTTCAATATTAAATGAGAGCCATTTATTGAATGGCTAGTGGTTGCTGTGGTCCGATCAAGCCGCACAGCAGATATCTAAACGATTCATCTTCAATCGTATCTCTAACAATGCTGTCGTTTCGCGCTAGGCTCCGCAAAATCGCATAATGCACAGTCGTATTGAACCTATCGAAGGTTAATATTAAAAGGTTGCGATAATCCGCTAGGGGTTTGAACAGCTTTCTGCAAGGGAAGCTCGGATATGACTCCTGTATAAACAATTAAGATTTCAACGTTATGAACGTATTCATAAATTATTTTAATTTCTTTCGGTGAAGGAAAATATAAACATGCATGTGAATTCAGTGTGATATTACTACCTTCACCCCACACATTGGGAGAGGAGAAAGGAGAGATATGAGAGAGGAGAGAGGATTCGAAGGAAACAGGGACAGTTATGAGTAGTGACGACGAATAAAAAGAGTTATTATTTTATATCCCGCTCTCGCTTTGCTTGGAGAAAATTCTTAGGACCTGCACCCAAAACTACCACTGCATATTTAAACGAGTTTCTTTAAACTGTTCTCTTTAATTCGTGAAGGAATTTAATAAATAAAGCTATCATATATTAGTAAAAACAGTTCCCAAAGCAGTTATTTTTAGATATATTCCGTGTTCAAACATCAATTAGTTACAGTATTATTATTAGTATATTGTATAGCACGAAGTCTATTGTTAGAGATTTAAAGAAGTTCTCGTGGTAACACATAAAACAATACAAGAACTTTCTTAGTGTTTTAAATGTCATGAGCAAAACGTACTTACCTACCTACACGTACAGTACTACTATGCTGTAGTAGAGCTTTGCGCATGCGCTCGCGTTGAACTCTATTGTAGAGGCGAGTAAGTCGCTTGCGCAATTCTTTTCTACGGGCTATGCGTATTGTTAAGTTTTATCTCTTTATCATCTATATCTGTTGTAGATTATTACGTGACGTTTTTAAGCGTCGTCAATGATAATATTATAGTCACAAAATATATTTGTTGCTAAAATATTATTAATCTCAAATCCCCAAATAAGGTACCAGTAATGTGTATACTAAACAAAATATTCTGTGGACCGGGCAAAGAACTACTAATAATTAGTAAATAAATCACTGGAAGCTCATTAAACACCCATAGCGCACAAAATTCGAACCGCAAGGTTAATCACCATTACTAAGTACGTGGAGTCGTGAGCCAGCGTCCGCCATATAGAAGATAATATGAACAGACCACGAATATCGTCTTATTAGAGAAAACTTATGGGCCACGTAAACGGCCAATTACAATAGGAATCGTTTCCTAACTTAGCAGTTATGCTAAACTTGGTGCCCGCGGCTTTACCTTTAATGATATCCAGATCGACGTTCGGGAAATGGGATAGAATGCTTGGTTGGCTCACGTCGCTCTAAATGGGCGCTAGTTACTGCTCAACAACGGTTCTTGAATGTTTTACGTAAAAACGCGAATGTTAAAAGGATCACAAATGTACGTTTTGAAAGGATTTTGAAACGTTGTATTTTAAGGATGTAAAATGTAGCGAAAAGTTATAAACCTTTAAGTTCGTTTCAAGATATGTAAAATATGTAACAGTCATAATACACACTAAATGCATAGAAATGAACAATAATTATTCATTAATTACCATAATGAAAAACCATGAAATAACATCAAATCCCCCATAATGAAGGAAATCAAACGAATTATAAATCTATATCCGTCTATCTATATTCGAAATAATAGAGACCTAACGAAAAAAAAATTAAAGGAGAGAAAGAAATGTGAATCAATTGCAAATCCATTAAAATTAAACAGCTTCTACGTCTTGTAAGAATTAGTATACCTAACCATAATATTAACGCATGATTAATTTTTAAGAAGTACAAAAATGTAACAAATATGTGGTTGTCTAATGAATTATAAATTTAAAAAAATACTGTCAATATCGAATTAAAATTCCATCAAAAGGCCTATTGATTCGGTCTTTATAAAACCTATTTACAAGTCATCTGTATTCAATAACCACAAAAGATTAGTAATAAATCTCACCCGTGTATAAATCACTAAAAGCAGTAATGAATTCCTTAATTTTCTTAAGTCATTGCATTCAAAGTGTTTCATTACACCGGTCGTTGGTCCGGTAAGGTCGTCTGGGTCAATATAGCGACATTAAAAATCGAAAAAGTTTTCCGTGGCGCTGTGGTTCATTATGCAATCGTGTCGGTATTCCTTTGTTTGTCACTTCTAAACGCGGCGTTTCAAAGAATATCGGCGGCTATTCAAATTTACTAAGAAAATATTAAAGTGCATGTAACGTTTTTAAAGCTTGGTTCGAGGAGGAATTAAAAATGTTGCAACGCTTTGCAATATATGTATAATAGGATAAGACATTATTATGACATTTTTTTTTGTATTTTTTCACTTTGTACTCGTATTTATACATACCTACTGGTCGCGCTTCCCTACTGAACACCTTTAGTAACCACTCTCCAAAAAATGTTGAGACGGGATATTGCTTGGCGAAATTACACAATTTTTATGTGTGAAACGATGTAAATAACTAAATGTTACCTAAAATTTTTTTGCCTAAAATTGCTCGTACTTGAATGGTCTCATCTCACATTGGAAAGGGCTTAATGTCATTAAGTTAAATAGGTACTTACTTTACTAGTTCACTATTTTACTAATCAAGTAGTAACCTTATCACATAGACGTACACAAACGTAAACTACCTACATACGAGTAACATCATTGGTTCTTATGTCATTAGCTATTTTAATGAGCCACCGAATACCGCATACCGAATCAATAAATAACAAAAGACTCAAAAGAATGTGTGAGAACGATAAAAAAATACCGACTCGTATTTCCAACGTCGTTAGCTTGTATGTATTTTTAAGCGATAGTACTCGTATTCAAATCTGGCAAAGTTCAAAACTCTGTTCCATCGATAAGGTTTTGATTATTCATCGTTTTGTTGTGTGTATTAGAAGATGGCATAAAAAATTACGACACTAAGGTGGACCACTAGTCCCTCCACCAATTCGCACTGGAGCAGCGTGGTGGAGTATGCTCTAAGCCTCCCCAGTTATGAGCAAGGAACAGTGCTCAGTAGTGGGCCATTAATGGGTTGAAGTCACTACAGTTTTATTTAGTTGTTTAGATAATATTATATAAATGACTGTAATTTACTTGCTATGGCAGCGGCATATTGACATAGTCTTAAGATTGGACTAACTATCCCTAGCAGTATCTGTCCCAGTCCTCATATTTACTAATAAATTAACCAACTAATGTTCTAACACCGTCTCCAAACCGGACTAAATATAAGTCCCCATTGGAGCCTTGTTCTAGATCGGTCACAGTTGTCAAGGGCGGCAGCGGAAGGGTGGTGCTGCATGCTCGTTTGCCTTAATTCCATAAAAAAGCCCTTTTCATTGCGCCATATCTTCAAAAAGACATTCTGAAAGAAAACTCGAGCCCAACAATGACTTTAGAATAATAATCCCAAGATAGTTATGTATTCTTCTGCTAATGCGTCATATTGGTGTTGAATATTTCCACATAAAATATACCTTAAGTAATGTGACATTTAAGAATCACTCATTATTTGTACAGCATTCGTATTATAACAAGTTATCGCGTCAACGTAGTCTCTTGTATCGAGGGTCAGAGGTGGTTTGTAAAGGTAACAACACATTACGTGTCCTACACCAATAAGGCTAGCCACCCTCGACCCGATTTTTGGCGATTATAAATCGTTATGGCGTCGCCCTGTGGTCAGAAACGAGGCAAGCTAATTGTATCGCTGGGCTACAGATCTGGGTCGAAGTTTTGTACGTGCTCTCCATTATTCATGTCCGATTGTTACGTTGACGTAAAATCGTTAGTGACTGTGAGTCATTAAAGAAATTCCGCCAGTGACCACTGGTTTATGTCAAATTTTATGTTGTAGTGGTTACTCATACAAAAAGTGTTGACTGCGTGAGGGTCGGAGAGTCAATTATCAAGGGAATTTTCCACTTTCTTCACCGACAACACGTAAGTAATGCTTGTAGGGTTAACGATATCGTTGACTATCAAAATCAAAATCATATTTAGTCCCTAATAATGCGGGTACTGCATTCTTTTTGGCTAGCACCGACAATGACACATTTGATGTTTCTGATTGACCACTCACGACGGTCACCATCGGCTCGAAGGTGGATCATCTCCTAATATATCGGGTATTTAAATAAAAAAGTAGGCTTCCATGAAAAAAAGGAAGACTTTCCATGGGAGTTTTATGTTTAAATCATATCTGTTAATAACACCATCATGTCAGATAGGTGTGTATTTTCTTATACAATTATATTCTCCTATCATGGTTCAGTACAGTTAAGTCTCTTTTGAATATACATTTTATCTCAGTATATCTTTAGACTCCGACACAAAAGCCCGACAAGTTTCTGATTATGTAACTGCAAAAACCAGATTCCGTCAAACCGGAATGAAATAAATTATCAAACGGAATACTGTATTAATTTTGGTATTTATAACCCTTTCTTGCTGATTGTTGTACCAGTATGATAATGAGACATATTGAAGAATAACTTCTTTAAGACTGCAATCAATTCCGTTTACATTCCGAAAGTAAGTGAGCAATATTCATTAATAATTTGGCTTATTTACATTTGTAATTGTTATATAAAGCGTGATTATAATTTTTTTACATTTATTTTATTAAATTAGTCCACTTAAGCGGCGAGTGGTTTGGACATTATGCACGGAGGAAACGGGTTTGACTCACAACTTTTGAACAATATATTATTAATACAATTAATATAATTATAATGTCAAACAATAAGGTCGAATACTCTCCAGCATAATCATAATTTTAATCTACATATACGAGTAACACCACTAACGGTATGAACAGAACTAGACTTATTTACTGATGATTGTTCTGTAATGTATCTTGCTTGCAATTTTTAGCTGTATTGCTATCTTCTTCATTCCTTTCTAGAATCATCGGTATTTTTAATATTTTGGTTGTAGTGTCGGACAGCCAGTTGTGACCGGTTTCGGTTCCTTTTTGGCCGTCAACGTGTCGGTTATATCTTTGGAGTTACGAATATTCATGTCCAGCGATGACCACTTACTATTTATTGTCCTGACTACTTATTTTTTAAACACAAATAAAAATGTTTACATTATTCGTATTTCATTTTGTCACAGGATTATTGTACACTAATTTCTTTACAAAATGTGTTTGTAGCAAAAAATTTAGTTTTCTGTATTTTCTCACCATGTATCTAAATAAACCTTAACTATGCCAAATCTGTCACACCTACGTGCATACATAATTCTTAAAAAGCGGTAGAAAATTTCTATTCACCTGTCAATATACATATTATAACTCTATCAATAAACGTATGAGATAAAAACGATAGTCCTATCAATATTTACCGTTTTCGTATTATCGTTGCCGTTAAAATTTTCGAGGCACGTCCCACCGAATTTACTTTTTCACTATCGACTGCCCTTGAACATAAAACTCGGTCGATAACGTGTCGCCCGTACTCAACAAACATTTCAATGATATTAAAAGTGTCAATGGACCTTTTTATATCGTATCGTTATTGAAAAGCCGTTTCACGTGCGTTAAAAGTTTATTATTGGCAACGGTTCTGCTCCATTTTCATTCTAAACTGTATACTTAATAATTTTTTATGCCGTGTGATAATTTAAACAGGTTTTGTTTACGATTCGTTGTGAACATTGTGAACCAATAAATAAAAGTAACTTAGAAAATGCGGTGACATGATTTTTGTTACCGAAGTGAATAGTTTTTAAAGCTTTTATATAACTTGCAACGTTTATGAGTTTGTTTGTTTGAGTCAAATCTTGCAAGCTGATAACCACTTCCTTTTATCCTCCTATGCATTTTTATCATAAGCATAACCTGATACTACGCTTATGATTGGCAAAAGACGAGGTAACTCCTCAAAAGTCAACAGCACAGGCACAGAAATTTAAATACGCATTAAACATATAAAAGCTTAAAATAAATTCTTTACTAATCATGAAAAATGGATGTATTCTATTCTGTATACTATTTCATTTTATTGACATGTTAAATTTATTAATGTCAAATAAGACTACATTTCTACGGTCTTAATTGAAGAAATGACCTTCATAAAATGTCAATATCAACCAACAATTAAAATCAACATAAAGTGTAAGTGCAAAAATATGTTTTGTCATTGCCAATAACTTATCATAAAAGTTTATTACCATTTATAAAAGAATCCGTGTGTATTTTTTTATTAATTTTCATTAACTTAGTTAAAATGATCAAGTAAAGCTCATCATTGCAACCCATAAGTGTTCCACTGCTGAACTCGAGTCTCCACTCACAATGTGAGAGGTACAGGCCATAGTGCACCACGCTGGCCAAGTGGAGGTTGGCAGACATCACACGCCTTTGGTCCTATAATGTTCTCATTATGGCGAAATCCCAGCTGTGCAGGTTTCCTCGCGATATTATTCTTCACCGAAGCAAGTTATAATTATTTTTTAATACACACATAATTTTTGAAATTCGAGGAGCGTGCTGGACTCGAACCAAAGCTCTCCAGTTCGGAAGTCCTACTTTCAAACAACTTGGCTCAGTAAAGCTCAACCTCACTAATTAAATCTAACTTAGAACTAATTTCAAAGAGATATCGACAGTTCTCTTCCCATTGTATCTTTTCAATACACGCATAATTATTATCTATGCGACTTAAGTCAATAAATTGCCTAACCTTGTGTCTGTGTCCAAGTCAATGGAATTAGGTAGATCCGATACAATCAACGCGCGCGGGCCGCTTACGATGCTTGTCAGCCTCGCCGGAATTCTGTTATACTAAATATAGAACCTTACAACCTACTATCCACTCAGTTCCTGTTATTTCACCAGGTGGCAATGCAGAATGTAATTAGGTTTCTGATTATGAAAGATTTTGAAGTAATCTTATTGTAATTCATTATACTGGACTGACGTGAATGACATTCACCTTACAAGGTAGGGACGTTGATTGCTTGTCCGAGTATACGGGGCAATCTGTGGCGAACATTATTATATGTAAATGATAACCTTTAGGATTAGCTCTAAAAGGGCAAAAGAATGGCTATAGCCACTGTAAATTGCATTACACAATGAGATACAATTATTTAAAGATTTCGGTCGCTACTAACATTAATCGTTACTATCTAAAGGCATAATAAAAGTGTCATCTGGCCTTATTTAGGCACGCATGTATGCCTCATTTTCAGTACATGCATGCGGAAATATTGTAGGTATTTTTTGAGTGCAAGTTGTACATTTCATATTTTCTTCATTAGGCAATAAAAGGATTCCCACGGACAAAACAATATTCACTAAATCACTCTAACAATACTGGGCAGAGATTCACATGTACGTGCAATTTCATTCAGAACGAGTAGAAAATATGTGTTAATTGGGTGTCGATGCTCCTTGAAAATACTAGTAACTGTAACTAACATTACTTTGAAACACACCCGTACAGCTGAGCGAAATAATTTGTCAATTATCGTGTCAATCAGACGATGCCGGAATATTGTATCCTGATACGCTAACCACATATCCGCATTTTGAATTACTTAATGCGGGCAGGTCTATTAAGCAATTTTATTGTATGTAGATTAGTATAAACTATTGTAGTTTTTGTATTCTGGAACTTGAAAGAGAGCTCGATAAAAACGAAATTCATATTGTTAGCACTACCGCCTAACTGCATTACCATTTCCCGCTATTCCATTTTGTTTATTTTTTTAATTTCACGTGACGAATAGGTTCTCACGATACAGTTTGTTCTACCGAAATTTCGTTCCATTACCATGGACCGTTTGTTCGTGGCTGCTATCGTTGTAAATAAATAAAGATATTTTCGGCGACGCTATAAACAAAAATTGTGATTAACGTAACATGTAGCTGTATTTTGTAGGATTAGAGCTTTGCCAAATTTAATCTAAGTATATACTCCTCCTCCTCCTTTTCGTTTTTAATATAAAATATATTAACCTAATGGATAAAAGGACATTGATGAAGTTGTACACTATGGTTTAGACAATCTTGATTTTGAATTGTATTACCTCCAGTAATAGTGTCGGAATGATTCTGTAAACTTCAGTCTGCGTAGTATCACGTGAACTCGTCACGACCTAGCCTCACGTGGACTCGATCAAATCCTATTCCTTTATAATTTCCTAGTAGTGTTGATGTATGTAGTTAGATGCACCTTTTATTTTGAGATTTATAATACAACATAATTAGTTTTGTTTGTAACGTTTGCGTTGTATTCGTAATAATCAAGTAAATTATACAGCTTTTACATACATACCTTATTATTCTAATTATTATCTTTGCAAATAAAAAAAAAACAAAATTCGTCTTAATTGACTCCAATATATTATTGTTTTTACACATCTTTTATTCTAGCAATTTCCTTTGAAAATAAAAAAAATCTAAAATTTAATTGAATATCACAACCCTTAATATATATTATGACTCACTGGTATCTGAGTTATGATTGAGTCTGTTTTGTTGTAAAATGTCAATTTAAAGTTCTTCTAAATGTTAACTTAAAGTTCATCTTCTTACTCGGACACTCTTCTCTGAGTAGTCGTGGTTGCGCTGATGAGGTACATGGATAGATATTAGTAGATTCGTAAATTTTCTCGAGCTACAGCGGGCACGGTCAGTAGTTAGTTAGGTGACCGTTGAACTTGTGTGTTTTAGAAGGCACGTAAAGTCATCGGTCCTGGTTGTAATCATAAGGAAGCAGTCGTTAAGCCATGTCGGAGGCCGCCGAGCGGCATAACAAAGTTCCGACACTGGGATTGGCCACCAATTCGGACTGGAGCAGCGTGATGGAGTATTCTCTAGGCAGCCTCAGACCCGAGGAGACCAGGACCTCTGAGAGACTCGTGCAGAGCTGTGAGCCATTAATGGATCAAAGCCACAAACGATATTAACACGTCGAAATTGTTGAGATTAATACGACAAGTGATCCTTGAAGTTGTTTCATGAATTTTACGTGTTAATCGCCGGTTTTATGGTGACACTTTATTTGTTTCCCTTCGAACAGATTCGTAACCTTTACTCTAAGTGGTTGTTATCACGCGACGGACAGCGGGTCCCGCGTCACGACTTAACCCCATCACCAACGACACCTTTCTGGTAAGAACACTTTCAATTAGCGTTATGTGTTTACCTAATAAACAATACAAGTGGCCTTTAAATAGTTAAAATAAAATTAATGATCAATTTATTTAATGTCATACGTGAGCTTCAACTATACGCTGATATTTTAGTTACCATTATATTTATGACAGTGTTATTTTAGAGGTATCTTAATATTATCGCAGAATATCAACTACATATAATACTCTCTATATTTTGTGCTATTATTAAACTGCTAAGTCACGTTGTAGAATATAAAATAATAATAATAAAAAATATTCGGTAATAATTTCATTTAAATTTCGTCTGCTTTTTTGTTAGTCTTATATTATAAATACAACTTATAACTATGACGACCCGGATGGCGCAATGGTTAACACGCCGGATCGCCGTTCCGAGGGTCCTGGGTTCGATTCCCAGCGAGGCGGAAATTTCAATGATGAATTTAAAATTTCCGTTCTTGGTCTGGGTGTGTGTGTGTTCTTCTCTTGTGTGTTGTCCATAGCACCCACGACACAGGGAATCCTAGTGTGGGGCTATATATAGTGTGTAACGTTAAAAAAAAACTAACTTCATCGATTTAAATCGAATGTTCATAACACTTTCGGAACGTAAAACCGTCATAAACACGGTCATAAACATACAGATTTCAAAAGTTTTCGGGCGGCAATGTCAATATAACGTAACAAACAACTTCTAAAATACGTTGAGTTACGTTATACTTAGTTACGCTAGTGACCTAGACTTAAAAGTTTCTAAATAAATTGAATACTGTCACAGTTAATAAAATTTCTATAGCCTTGTGATACTGCAGATCGTGTGTATCAAAATGTATTGTGATAAAATAGTTCGAGAACAACATCTACAGCTTTTTGTGACCTAGACGTTATTCAGAATGTTTATGAGCACAATAACACCGTAACGAATCAAAACAGCTGCATAACCAAGTTTTATTACCACATCAAATCTAGAGTGCTAGAATTCTGTTTCGTCGATTTGCGGCAGGAGTTTTGTCAATGTCGACCCATAATGGTTCATAACAGAGCTATGCGGTGTCGGACTGTGATATTGATCGAGTAAGTAGCACTTTTGGTTTAATAATACAATTCTTAGTAATATGTAGATACATATAACCAACAATAGTCTAGGTGTAAATAAATCCTCATACAATCACAGCCTCGCAAAACAATGAGATATTACAAACTCCAAAGTTATACAATGATTACTCCAGGATTATACAATACATCAGTGAAAACCAAATTCAAATCGGTTAAACCGTTTTGGAAATTGGCGGCAACAAACGCACAAACAGTCAAATTTCTTAAAATCGTTGATAAGGGATGTAATACCTTAATTCCATGGAAAGACATTGATCGGTTAGAATTATAAGTAGTGTAATGATATCGTAAGCAGCTAACGAAACATAGGTACCTTACAATGCCATTGCTCCCAGCGACCGGCGAGTTGGCGACATAGATTTGTGTTCCAAATGTCTGACATTAATCGACATTTTTGTACGCTACGCGATCGCATTAACGTGATCTTTTCCTGCACTTATGAGTAGTTATTTTGACAGTTAACTATTACATTCTCACACTATAACTACCTTGTCCTGTTTGACTTAGTTTCAATTAGTGTAATTCAAGGTAAACTAGGTTTAAATTAAGTGTACTATTTTTTACTTCCTTTTGTTGTAATTTTATGGACTGTATGTAGTTGATATTGCTTTTGTTATTTAATCATATTTTAGTTGTACATTACACATAAAAATTCTTTAAAATATTGTTAGGCTAAGATAAATAATTTCTTTTTACGATACTCAATATAATAATCTAAATCTTAACGTAAAAATATACATATTTCACAAATTATTCTCAATTGCATATTTATTGATATATAGTATGATACTGAGTATTTTTATTAACCTACATTTTCGCTTCAATATGACTCTAAAACTCGAAGACGTATCCCAGCTAAGCAGTCTGTATGCAAGAATAAATCTACGAGCATCCCGAGTCCCGACCTATATAAAATTGCTTAATAAATTTTTCGTGATCATAAGGTTTCACATGACGTGTAAAATTAGGCAGTAGACGTCTTTACAAGTCTTTACAAGCCTAAAAATAGAAGTAAAAGTGCCTCCGTCATAGTATCGCATCAGTTAAACTATTCCCATTAAAAGCTTCATCAGTCATGGTATAATAAAATCGTGGGTGGGTGGTAATAGTGAAATTATAACCATAACAGCTTTACGTCACTGGCCATGAATAATGGGGTAGATGTTTACATATTTCATGAAACGGTGACTAGTCAATTTTCACACGGTTTTAACGATACAATTCTACTATTGTAATTTACTGATTCCGTGCTTTTTCGGTAATGCATGAGTATTAAATTTACATAAAACATGCGTATAAATTGTTTTCTCTGTATTACTCATTTTATTCGTTTCTAGAGTGTGCTATTGAATGAGTCAGATTTAGTAAGAAAGGCTAAAACTAAAGACTATTTACATTCGATTTTCTGCGCTATGAAAGTATGATGTCACGAAGTACAGATGTTTGAAATCATATACGAAAAAATCTTTAATATGAATATGGCTATCAAATGTTATTTCTGATTATACACCTATTTAAAAACACATATTTTTAAAGGAAATAAAACCCTATACATTAACTTTAACTTTCTCTTATATATAACAATTCCATTTCTTCACAAAGTGCGTAGCTTATTAGGGTTCTGACAGCAAAAATAGAAGCGTTCTCAATTTCAAACGAGAGCAGTGTTTAATTGGACGTCGCAGACGTGACTCTTGCCGCTAGAACAGAAATCGTACAACAGCCGGTGCTTTATAGTATGTCGATGGCTTGGTCGACTCTTCACTACACCTAAATAGGATTTTCGATTTCAAACTCCATGAATAAACGAAGCTAAGTCTGAGGAAATCAATCTAATGAATTTGGTTGTTAAAATTTCCGCGTGAAGGATTATTGTTTAACTTTAGTATTAAAAATTTAAATTACTAAGCCCAATTTTTGTGTATAGATATTTCGTAACAAACTTTATATAGTAGTCTTAAAAATAAATATAGTTCGATAACCGCAGCTTCTTTAATTAATAATTTATAATCTCAATAAGTGTATTACCGACAATACCCTGGATACAACTTAGCGTGTGTGATTGTGCTACATACAAGCATACAACTCCTTAATAGGTGCCCCTAGATTCGTTTAAGAGCGTGCCCGATCAATTTGTGCAAACGGTCACAACGTCCATAACTCTATCAGTTCAATTGTATCCCCACGTGAATTACTAGCCTTTTATACGCCAGTGCTGTCATTAGCGGCTAAATTTACACTTAATACCCAACCGGCGTATAAAACTTGCAACTCTGACGTCGCAATCCTTAAATCACTCATATTGATGACCGCGATAGCTTTGGCCACGCTTGCGTTCCCCATTTCCGTGTTGGGATGACATTGTTTATGAATAGAAGATATCAATGCCTTTATCCAGTAGATAAACTGAGCTGCACCATTATCTATTGAACTGCAACTGGCACTCCAACTTGTTAAGCCGAGTATCAGCATTATTTTAACCAATAACTTGATGGTATCATTTAAGTTGGAGAATTTGCAATATATGACGTTGTGTAGTGACATTGCAAAACTGCCCTGAATATACTTAAAGATGATTGTTTTATTATTGGAAATTAAAAGTGGAAAGGTACAATATTTAATCCAGGGCCTTTTTATTGGTCTCTGTGATTTCCAAGAATTACGGTTCAAAAGAAAATATTCGTTCAAAATATTCTATCTATCCCTTGTCTTTACATATTACAAGTTATTTGGTAGCGAAATAACATTGATTTTTGTGACTTTTTGAAAACTAGGCTGCTGAGAACTGCTTTCTGAGGATTGGGTATAGAGAGAATATTAAAAAAGCCATGTACGTGCCCCGACTAATGTGCCTACATCTAATTTGTCGTGTCACGGTGTTAGAGGTAAAACTCCTCCGAAACTGCTCAACCGATTTTTATGAAACCTTTTTGTTCATTTGGCAGATACGAGAATATGTAGCAAAATATAATTCGTACCGCTGGGTGATAAGGGTGTCCCTATCCACAATTTTTTTACAATATAAAAATCATTCCCTACAAGTAATCTATATGGCAGAACAACGTTCGGTGAGTCAGCTAAGTTGTAGTAATCTAGTAATATACTATTACATTCCCTCTATAAAATTAAAGAACATTACAATGGTAGCTCTATTGAAAAGTTGTAACTGCATATTTTTTGGTATTTGCATCGGTGAACAAATATTTTTCATGTTGTTAGATACAACGGTCACGGGCGCTTATTTATTGATAGGGCATATCTTTGACTAGCGCACCGGGTAGGCAGAGATAGCCAACACGATATTCAAATTGTATGGGAACACTGCCACGGACCTAGGAAGGTTCCGGGTGGTATGGCGCACGCACAGCAATCAATTTAATGGGGGATTCTGAAAGGAGAGAATGGATAATTTACTTCTGCTTTACGGTGCAAATCATTTAAATAAAGCAACTGTAATTCGCTCCATTTATTACACGAGAAATTATCTGTGTGCAAATTGATTGATCTTTGTGCAAAAATGACGATTTCGTCCTGGGTTCGATTCCTAGCATGGCAGAAATTTTATAAATGTTGAGTTTAAATTTCTGTTCGCAGTCTGAGTTTTTTTTTCTTTTATACGATGTTAAGTTAATCCTTGACAACAATCCCACCTGGTGTGTGTGTTCTCGTCTTTCCGTGTTATCCATAGCACCCACGGCGACACAGATAATCCTATGAGTGTGTCGCGTTAAAAAATAGGACTAAAATACATATGAAAGCTCAATTGTGAGAAGTGCAAATGTTTCCAAAAAACAAATAAACAGTTATAGACGGTGATGTAAAATGCATTCAGTTGTCGATAAATGCATGTCTGATACTATCCAGTGTTTAGTATACTGTTTACACCTCAGGACTTTAGTTATCAATAATATGTGTGACTAGCCTGGTAATATTGTGCGTGCGTTGTACCTAAGCAAGTGGTATCATGTAACACGGAACTGCATTTGCAGTCTTGTTTTTTGTTACATAAGGTCCGAAATTGATGTGATGGGTGCTTACGAATAACTCATTCATGGAGCCATATACGGTGGCTTGGAAAATATTGCCAGGAGAGTTAACACGTCGATAAACGAGGAGAAACACCGTACTTCTTGTTTGAGGACGTTGATAAAAACTGACGGTTTTATTAGAAGCCTGCGAAAATACGTGGGTTGACCAACACATGCCATATATATCGCTTAATTATTCTAGACTAGACGGTAAATCTATCAGACTTAGAAATAGATACTTTGATGTAACGTTGGTAGAAGGTGAGTTTAATGTCGTAACTTCCTATTAGATCATGGCATTCTCGTATAAAGAACGTTGCAGGGCGAAGAAACTCGTCTCCTTCCAGCCTTCTTCCTCATGATTTTGAAGTAATAGAATAACAACCGAGTGCGAGTCCGACTCGCAATTGGACGCAGTTATGCGAAAACGTTCCAACCCACAAGTCACCCAAATTGAATTAAAATGACTAATATGATTTTTTTGATAGTGTACATGATAATTTATAATGATTATTTTACGATAATAAAACCTAGTATTCGCCTATACTAGTTAGGCCAAAACAGTGTACAACTGAAACACTAAATTGCATTTTTCTCAAATTGCTGTCATTGTGGACTGGAACGTTTGCGAATAACTACGTCCAATTGACAGGTTTTATTTGACTTTACTCGTTTAAGGACTTCCTTTGAAACACTTTTACTTCTTTATTATTATTGTGACAGCGGCCACGGCAACACGGCGTGAAAATTTCACGTGTCTATCTATTTCCGTTCAAGAGTCAGAACCCTGTGACAGACAAAGAGCGGAGGCTTATCAATAGCGTTTCGTTTGCTACCCTATGGTATATAGCACAATAGAAAGTAAAAAGATTAATACGAATTAGTTGAATGGGTGCGTGATAATGCCCAAACACCGAACAGAAGACAGAAATGATACTCCTCGGTCAGTTATCAGATTTTATCAAATGACCACGACTGTCACAGTCGAAGCATGTCCCGACTTCACTGGGTCCCTCGTTTCTCTGCTCTCGTTAGCCGATATAACAACTATGACCTAGAATCTAGTGTCAATTAAATGGACAGAAATTTAATTCGTGTTATATTATTAGCTAGTAACTGCACTTGCTCCGCTTCGTGGAACTTGCACTGTAGTAATCAGGCTCGAAAAAATGTTTAGTGGTGAATTTTGTATCTTTTTTTATTAGAATAAAACAAGAAATTGAAGGTATTCGAAAAAAATTCAGTATGAAGGCTTTTCATTCTAAGTTATCAAACACGTATAAAATATTTTCTTCGAAAATCATCCCGGGAGGCGCAAACTTAGTATGAAAGTTCTCTGATTTTATAAATTTTTATATGTTTAGGGATTTTTTGCGGGCAATGCCGCGGGGGAAAGCTAGTATTAAATAAAAGATTAAGATCATAACTGGTAGTAATGATTTATACACTTCAAATCCAGAAACCTCGATAGCTGTTGGACTGGACTTGTTATGGAGGTATAATCAAAGGTCCTTGGCGTACTAATAAATATAATAAATGTTACATAAAACTATATTTTTATCACGCACGTTAAGCTAAAGCGAATTCGTAATTCATTCGTAATTGCCAGGCAACCTTATGTTTAGTGTTAAGGTTATTTGGGCTAACTTATTTAGGACCCACTAACTAAACGTGTTACGTATACCTAATCGTAGGTTTTCCTCGCGAATTCATTTCGATAGGTACTACGTTCGTTTCTGGTTCCGGCTAAGATATTTATTGTGATAAGTTTTTGGAAATAAAATAGGCATTAAGTCCGCCCTTTGTAAACCTAGCTTAAGGTTATTGCAATAAAGAATAAATAAATAAATAAATAAATAAATAAATAAATCACTTGTTTATTTTACTTGTCGTATGTCCATGGTGTCTATGCCGACTGGATGGTATAAGTGTGTATAGAAGTGCATTTATCAATATTACAGAAATCTAGTCCTTAGGACAAGACTTAATGAATCCGAGAGAGTTTATTGACCACTCCGTAGTTGGTGGTGACCCTGCCTGCGAAGCAAGGGGTCCCGGGTTCGATTCCCGGCCGCGGCATATGTTTAGGTAACAGATAAATGTTTGTTCTCGGGTCATGGGTATTAGTGATGTGTAATTTGTGTTGTCCATGCCGCCTGCGACACAGGGAATCCGAGTGCCGGGGGTATGAGTGTGTTAACGTTTATTTATATATTTATGTATTGGCTGAAAACGTATCGGCAATGTGTTTAGTGGACAAATGAGCGCTATATCACATAAACTCATGCATTCAATAAATTTTTAAGTGCCTCACTTAATTGCCTCACTTAACCGAAGCAAAACAAGTAACATTAGGAGGTGTAGCAATTGTTTTGACATTTCACCGTCGTCTGGTCGCCAAACCCGTTACCGCCGGTGTCATTTTCACTGATTTGCTTGTCAATTAAACGGTACGTACCTGTAAAAATTGAGAGCGGTACTAGTAGTAGAGATATATAATATGTATTATTTTTATAATAATAAATACATACATTAAAGCGCTCATAGCCCGGCGGCTTGCGTCGATCGTAAGCGATGCAACAGTGTAACGAGTGACATAAACTTAGGTAGGCACTTATGTATATTATGTAAAAAGCAAAAATGCCACATACATGGAGTTTGCGTTATATTTCCACGCTTACTTATATTAGACACATTCATTTATTCTATAAAAAAACTTTATACATCAGATCACTAACATGTGATAAAAAATTAACATTACGCTCTATATTAATGGTATGGACGAAGTTAATAGAAATTATCTGATACAGTAGAAGTAATCAATAAATATCACCACATATAAGTACAAAGAATATTAATAGTTCAAGGCACATGTATTATTTACAGTTCAACAATAATCGTTAAGCTGATTAACGAAAATGAAAACCAAGGACAATTGATGGCCAATTAAAGACAGTGTTTATTTAATGTAAGCTGTAGTTTGTTTACAAGTTGCGTAATTTTGTTATACTTGCGTTATACTTTATAATTGCAATTAGGTGTACTAGTAGGTACTTAAGAAATTGAATAATTTCTTTGCATTTATATACAAATAACGTAGAATAACTGAACCAGAAACAAAAACTTAATTTTATTGTGTACACGTAACGCAGAACAATATCTTCAAACTGGTTTGTTCTATTTAGAGGTGTAACAGTTTAAGAAGTTGTCTCATCAGTTACAAACAGAGAGAAGCTACTCAACAATTTCGCTGCAGCGATCGCAATTTTCTCAGCTCAGCAGCAAACGTGTTAATTGATTACGTAACAAACCAAATTAGTTACTTTTTTATAGACTGGTTTTGTCAAGTTGTTTTTATACATAAATGATAAACATTTAACAAAAATCTCCTCTAATCTGTAAACAAAACAATAAATTATAGAAACTATTTGTCGTGTACGCAAATCTTCATTGTATATCATATGTCAATGTTCATTGTCATTAAAATAGAAAAACAGACTTCACACAGCTGTTGCTGCTCTGGTGGTCGCAGTTGGGAGTTTCAGTATTTTGAGATTATCAATAGCAAGTTATCGATCAATTCCGATTAGTTAACTCAGAGGGCATGACATGCCGTCCTACTGATTTTTCAATTCAAAAACTGCAATTCGCGTTGCTAATTCTGCGTTTCTCGTTTATCGTCTATACGGTGTCCGTGAAACAATCGCTTTATCTAGAGAGCGAATACTTGCTCTGTGAACATTTACCGTTAGTATCGGGCGCGAGTTACGTGCGATATGTCCAGAAAGCGGCTGCAATCTACTTTCCTGGTGCTATCGATGCAAATGTATTACAATTTCCTATCCTTCGCAATAGCTTGAGGTAATTTTGTTTTTGGAATAATAATGCTCACATAATCGTACCCGAATTAGTTACCAATTTAAAATATCTAGTAAGGGATTGCCAGTGGTAGTCAAGTTGTTGGACTCTCAAACAGGAGAGCCAAGGTTTGAATCCTCTATGCAGCTGTCAATTTCAAAATTATGTACGTATTAGAAATAAAAATTCACTTGTTTCGGTGAAGGAAACGTCGTGTCGTGAGGAAACGCGTCTACCTGAGAATGCTTCACAATGTTCGGCGGGGTAAAATATAGCCTGTACCCTTCACATTGCTAGAGTAAACCGGAGCCCACCAGTGAAACACTTATGGGTTACGAAGAATAAGATTTTTTTACACTAACATGAGCGGAACCAGTCACGGATTTATCCTATTATTTTCATTGATAGTAATGTTCTGTAAATATTTTTATATAATTTCGAACTTGGTCGGGCTGTTCACCTATCGGCAGGTTAAATGGCGCGGTATTAAATTTTCACATAAACGCAATTTTACGTAACGACCCAGCACTTACACGATACGCCGCCCTAGTTCCGGCCCTACGGAAATTTAAATTTAAAATGTAGGAGCGAGCCACCGATCTCGATCGATACTACAAAGTGTGAATAAAACAATAGTTGTAATATACATTTTGTATAAATTTTAATGCGAAGCGCTTGTATTAACCTGACAATGTAAAAGACTTAGTTTATTATAATAGAGACTTGGTTTCAGTCTTGTTAAAGGTTATTAGGGTTTTCTATTCGACGATGAAGGAAAGCTTTTAATGTCATTCACGTTTGAAAAAACAAAATTGTACAGTTATTACACTACGGAACCCATAGAAAAATATTACATGTACAATCAAAAGTGTCGGGGTAATAAAAAAGTATAATATCGTAACAACAAATAAAAGAGGTTGTTATTACACGATATCTTTATTATTTTGTATATCTATCTCTTAAAAACAAGTAACTTAAAAGAAAACCAAAAACTAAGGACGTACCACATAGCTCGTGTTTCGTGTGACTAAGATGAAGCGCATCAAAGTATTATGAGACATTCGAGATTAGTGTCAAATGTCACCTGTCAAAAGTTTCTCCACGCCACCGCAGTGCAGCCGTGACCACGATCCATGCAACTGGGTCGTAATATCGGTGTAACAAAAAACATAGAGTGAGTACTTGTTTCATGACGAAATGTGTACAATCCGCGATGAGTTAAGTTTAAAATGGCTATGATCTATGCTATGACCATCACCATATATAGGTAATTCTTGTTAAAGATCGTTAGCTACACTATGAAGTTTTACCGCGATGGTAGCCGCAGAACCTATTGTCTTCTTCACGTAGAGCCTGGCCTCTTTCACCGCGCCAATTAGGTATGAAAAAATCTTAATAACTTGTTGAAGTTGGTAATACTGATATAATTGATGTCCATGGACTTTCGGGTGGCGGTCACCAACCGCAACAGATTACAAAAACAAGTCCTTTATAAAATTCCAGCTACGGGGAATACCTATTGGCCATAATATTAACACTTCAACTTATTATATTCAAATTTAATAATCGCTATCAGAAAACGAAGTAACTGACGACCAGTGTAATTAAAAACAAATAAATATGCAAAATCCTAATATTAAAATGCGTCAAATAACCCGCAAGTTGCGTTTATGAAATCGGTTTGCGTAGGCGATACGAACATTAATCTAATGACGTATGGTGACTCCTCACGATAGCTTTATATACTCGTACATGGAATTTAACGAATTTGCTTTTTGGGCTGATGAATCAACTCATTCATACAACTCTTTGATTTCCAGATACGCAATTTAAGTCTTAACTTAAATAATACTTAAATTGCGGTATCTGTAAAATATTAATTTTAAATTTCTTACAGCTTATTTAGAGTATAAAATTACATAAAAATATGTGTACCTACCTACTTCGTTCTATATCCTATCCCTGCTCGGGTTTACAACATCAGAGGAATTTCGCCTGTCTGAATCGTGAATGTTTATTACTCTTTTTTGAATCACCGAGAGAGGTGATTCGAAACAATATAGACGCAATACAGACAAGTTTATTTTCGTCACATATAACAAGACGACATTCAACGCTCGTGATTCGAAAGCTGTTGAAACAAAGTGTATGTAATTGAATATATTCGAAACAATATCTCAACGAAGTACAAGATCTGATAATCAATAGGGCGAGAAACGATCCATCAATTCGACGACTTCACTCGTGCGCATTTACTTTTTGATTACTCAACTTTATCACATTACCGGCATTCGAGTTGAGTGAGTTACTAACCTTATGAATCCCTTTATTATTTTGAGGCAGTTAGGTGAAGTGAAGTGACTTTTATAAGCAGACCTTGTCACCGATAAACTCTTGAGTATAATCTTAGAATATTACATTGTATAGATTTATTTGAAACATCGAGAACATCTGAGATTAGCCCGTTCAACCAAACAAACAAACAAATAATAAGTATTAGTAAAAGTAAGTAAGTAAGTATTTAATCTTTTGACACGATTAATATCTTTAAACACGAATAAGCGTAAGAACATCTTTTGCACTGACACTTAATCCCGTATTCATAAACAATACTTCTACAATTCCTGTAAAATAATAATTAGGTACGTAAGCGTCGATTTTCACAAACGCATTGTAGTGGATTGTTCTGGTTGATTATGAATACGGGGATATAATATTCTCGACGATAGGTCATACGTACAGGATACTAAGGCCATGTCCAAGCTGTAACGGTCGCAGTCGACAATCGATTTATCGTAGACCGAGCGCTGATAATAATTGTTCTCTCGATATCGTCCGAAGGGGATCGTGGGCGCACTGAGCAAAGCGCTGCGCCACGCTGTCATACTTTCTTACTGAGACGAAGACGATTAACTATTCTAACTAGAAACTGACACTATATTTAATCGCTGTCGATACCATTACTCACACACCCAAAAAGAATCATTGTATGAAGGAATTATTGATTTTTGCTATATTTTTTTTCATACTCTATCTACTTCAATATTATTTCGGAACAAAGGTATGAAAAGTCATCAACTTTTTCTCCATATTTTTTTATTTATTCTGCCTATTTACCTATTAAATAACCACAAAAAGTTTTCAAGTCTTAATATTAGATCTCCATTAAATCTCCAACAAAAAGCATAATTCTATATGCTTTTAATATCCTTTATAACAATCTCCAAACAATGAGCAATAAAGAAACGTTTAACAAATGCAGTTGAAGTTCTAGCACTGCTATTAGGTATCTACAACTACATCCGGTTGAACACGCCTGAACAGCCGCTATAGGCTTAGTGCCTTTCTAACAGTGATAATGTCAACAGAAATCATATTATACACAATTGATATAAGCAACAATGATCCAATGTAAACGGATTTTTATAATGTTAATTCCAAACAATATAAACAATGAATCCTTATTAACGGGCGTGAATCTTGATTACCAATTTTTTGATAAATGAAATTATTTTTGATGAACGTGTGGACGCAGCATCATGAATAAAATGCTAGCACAAAGATAAAAGAATTTGCCCCATGGCTAAAGGGGCTGGCCCGCTTGCAACATTCGACGGTCCAACTTGTCTGATGTTGTGAATGTCAAAGGCGATATACACTTCACGTCCCGTTAGGCGATCTATCTCGAGATACACTGAAAAACCTACATTGTATTACGTGCAGATCGTATCGCGTCGTGGTGTTTCGTGAATGTAGATTTATCAAACTTTTTGTTTGCAAATTTTATACACCAAAGTTTAGAGAAGGAAATAATTTCTTTGTTGTATTTTAATGTGTAAGTAGATGTTGAATTGCGTTACATAAGCATTTCTAAAGACGAAAGTGCCTCGAAAAACAATTTATTGGAGCATATTCAACAAAGATAAATTACATACTTTCATAGCAAAATTAAATTCTAAAGAAATTTTATTATTTGGTGAATGGTGCGATCATAGAAAGAACATGCATATCAAACAGGTTTATAAAAAATGTTATTGGTAAATAATTTAAAAAAATGTAAATAACCGGACATGCATCTTCTTCTGAGGTGTGTGACGGTTAACACCTAAGCAGCCTCAATATGCTTTAGAAGGCTCAAGACCAGTTAGAGTGACGCTAGGGAGACGAAACCTATGTTCAACAAGGAATTGGTAAAGGTTCACGGATGGAGGGATGCAATAAATAATTAAATATTTCGTCGTCTAATTCTGGTCATAAAAATCATAAATAGTACCTAAAATCAACGTAGGCGTCAATATAAGGTGTCCGGTTCTAGTATCGGTATTCCAAAAAGGGTTTAACCAATCTAAAACCAAAAAACTAATTGTGTCGTGGGACACCAGGTAGGAACGAAGTTCCTTCGGCTAATGAAGGCAACGGCGAACGAAAAGAAAGAGAAAGGTATTATACACTACTCGCTTGTGTATGCGACTGTCGCGCCTGCGCACGTCTCATTTAACGCTTTTATTCCACGCTCACCTGTTTTCCACGCTTACGGTTTTTCTATCACATTTTTTCAGTTCGGTCGCGCAGCAAAATCCCTATCCCCTCCAAGCCTGCCGTAAGGAACTTCGTTCCAATTAATATAAAGGCCTTACGATTTTATAAATGTACTCAACCAAAACTATCTGAGTACTTACAGATTTTATTCGCATGCCGATAAATCGAATCGGTTTTAACAGCAAAAGCTAAGGTTGAATTTTGATTGAATTCGCTGGTTTACACAATTAAAATGTTGTGGGCTATTAACACTCTTGATATTCTTAGGAGAATCCATTAATTTTTCATGTGTTTGCTTTGTTCATTATGTAGCGAGAAATAATAATACATTTAACTATCCCAGTCCCCATTCGAATCTTGTTCTAAGCCGGTCACAGTTGTCATGGGCGGCAGTGAAAAGTGGTGCTGCATGCTCGTTTGTTAATTCCATTAAAAACTAACACCTTAAATACAAGAGCAAAAATTTTATGCCTAATGGCATTCCCTACCAGGCAGCTCTGGGTGGGGAAAATTCAGATGGTAGGTGTTAAAAGACAGCAAAATGGGAAAGAAAATGTGGCTTTTTAATATAAATATGGGAAACACAATAAAAAATCCCTGACCTCTAATCTTGCATATAATTCATGTTTCCCGAATAGGACAATAAACTTACTCTAATAAACTCCGGCTATCATCTCTATGCTAATGTGTACAACGGTGATGTCAATGTCAAGCCATTTTATAACTATATTTGCGTTAAGTTTAGGTGCATAGTAAATGTCATGTTTATTGCTTAGGTTACTTTACCTGCTTCGTAATAAAATACTTGAAACAAACACTCCAGAGGAAAATCCAGCTAGAACGAAGATAGCTATATTTCAAAGCTAGGTTCTTTTATATCTAGTTTTATTCCCGTATAAATGTATTTTCATTTAAAGTGTGGATGCACATTGTTCAAAATTGTTTGTAGTTATTTTATTAACACATATGTTAGTCTCTGGACAATATTCACGTAGGTAGTCACAGTAGGTAGTCACGTAGGTTCAATTTTCTGTATAAAAGGATGTTAGCTGCCTTCCCTACCCCTCTTTCCCTATCTAATAAATAAAACTTTGCCAAACACATTCCAATTACAAAAAAGTTTCATCTAACTTTTTAACCTTTATCTACTAACTTATCTGGTAATATGTGTACTAAGCTATCTGGTCATATTTATATAATATGTATTATTATTAAATTAAACAAAAAAGGATAACTAGTTGAAAAGCTAGTGTTGTTATCTTAATCGATTTTATACTCGTACGTTGGAGGCTAACATTCGAAAATGAATATGGAGTTGCATTATTGATTCCAGTCGCGAAGTTCCGTGGAAATAAAACTATGATATATCTATAAACCCGAAGGATTTCATTAGCATATTCTCGGTATGAGGTTCGTGTGTGGTCCCGGTTTCCATGACAACGGAGCTATCGTAGCGTGGACGGATCGGGTTAACTGATGACGCGACTAATTGTTGTGCGAAAGAGCAACCTATGTGGTTAAATGTCACTGATTACCGTTAGACAAATTAGATTGATTGGGTCGTCGGAGTTTCTTCATTTAAGTGCTTGGCTTCAATCCATTAATGGCCCGCTGAGCGCGAGTCTCTCCTCAGTCCTGAGGAGGCCTAGAGCATACTCCGCCACGCTACCCCAGTGCGGATTGGTGAAGGGGTTAGTGGCCAACCCAAGTGTGGGAAATTTTTATGCCGCCCCCGAAGGCATCGTACAAGGCTTAACGACTGCTACAAATTGATATATACTTACTATGTACGCGACTTAAAGTCACGGTAAATTTTGTCTTATTTATACCTACCTCGTAACAGATCTATTTTAAAGTATTGTAAATAATGATATTTTACATAACTTATAAATATATACTTACTTAGGTTAATCCTAATAACTGTCAGATGTTTTCATGGGATACCATTTTTAACGAACATATAAAAAGTTCAAAAAGTTCATAGATTTTTGAAGCGTTAGATTAAATGATTTATGACCGAAACTAATGATGTGGCTGGGATTATGTTCTCGCAAAAACTTGTTAAAGGTATGGTCCTTAGTCCGTTCCTACATTAGTTCCAGTTTTTTGTACTTTTAAAATAATAAAAGGTAGATATAAAAACCGGTCAAGTAAGAGTCGAAATCGCACACGAGTTCCTCACGACCGTACAATATTTTATACACATAACGACTCTTATTACATATTTACATTAATATAGTTTTAATATAATAAAAATATAATAACACGTATAATCTATAACAGTAAATATTCTGAAACTTCTTTCCATTTATTTATTATACGAAATTTTGTAGTCAAGGGTATAGACCATTAATAATGCAACTAAGCTCGGACCCAGCTGCATGGAAACGTTAGGATTTAGTTAAAATGACTTCAGTAGCCATAGCACAAATCTCTAGGCATTATGACTCAGTGAAAAATATCTGTATTGTATTACGGCAATTATTTAATTAAGTTCTAAGCAATGACGTACAGGAAAGTTTACATACCTAGTTTATTTCTTAACTTTATTTTATTAGTTAAGACATAAAAAATATCTACTACTTACCTCACTAATAAATTTAAGTATTTATAGATTCTATGCCAACAGTTTATACCTAGGTATAACTGATAGTTGACGTAAATCAAATGTAAGTAATTTTCAGTTGACAAAATATTTAATCTGTTTAATTAATAAGAAGAAATTAGCCAATTTAGCAAAGTCGCCATCTTAATGACGTATTAGGTACGTAATGTGCTCCTTGGAAGCGAAAAGACGTTTTTATCTTTATCTATATTCATTCGGTTATTTGTGAATAATTAAACTTTTAATTAGGACAATAATTACTGTTTAAATCAGTATCAAATGTGAACAATATTTAAATTCGGTACTTCAGACCAACCGTTACGCTGCTTGGGGATTTATACACCAAATTGTGAATAATTGAATACAATTATTTTAAGGGCTTTTATATATTATGTACCTAGAAAGTACTTATGTATGTATGTCATACGAACTTTTGTCACTAAGAAACCAGCCAGCGCTTGTACCAGTTGACTATTATAAACCCGATATGGTATAGTAGGGTATAACAGACCTTAATTGAACTAGATAACGTAAGTGCATATTGTTTGAACGTATTAATTTTTAATTGAATGATTTAATATTGCCACGGTCGGTATCACTATCCTATTTTATTTGTTAGGCAATTTGAAATCCGTCATAATTTTATTTGTGAACTGTGTATAATTATATATTATAACCATGCGATGAATGCATATGCGTATATTATTTGATATTAGGTATACCGTGATCACTTGCCATGGGATAGCACGTCTGATCGCTTGCCGGCTATAAGCATAAATAAATATTTTGCTAATACTTACGCAATTGTCGCTGTTAAGTGATTGTAATTTTACACTTTTACTTAACATATTTTGTTTTGTTTAAAGTCAAATTAGACCGAGAGTTGGTTTACGTGTCGTTTAATTTAGTCATGTTTACAACCGACCCCAATAACGGACACGCGAACACCTTACGTAGGGCGAGTGAAAATTCACGTGGATTTAGTTATAACGTATTTAGGTCAGTATGACTAATTAGTACAGCGGCACTCAACCTTTAGCTGTACGGCCGTTATAATTAGCCGTTATAAATTATAGCGTCTTACACAACTGTAATCGATACTGTAGGTACCGATAATTGTCTGTCTATTTCAATACGATAATTTTAGAAATGGTGTCAGCGATTATCATGTGCTTGTAGTCAATAGATGGATGAAATTTGTTTAAATGTAAAATATTAATAAAATATAAAAAAGAGTAACATTTTTAGGTGTAGTTCCTATTTATATTAATGTTTCCTAAAGCAAACTAAAAGGGGATTATTAATGTTAATTTAAATATAATAGGAAGTATATTTTTCAGCAGCGTATGCCAATCTAAAAGTATAATCTAATACTACAAGTATATTTTTTGGTTTGAAAACTATTCTCTTATATGTATATGTATATCTCTCATACTTTCTCTTTTAATTCTAAAGTGAAAAATATTTTGAATGTAATTTCTTTTAGTCGTGGAATAAAATGCTTTTTTATTTTCATTTTATTTATAGACATAAATAACCTAACATTCATTGAATTCAAATGGCACAAGATATAGAGAAAAACTTCAGGTTGAGTACCACCGATGCAACAGTGAACTACAACGTAGTTTATTCACGCAAAATACGAGTAGCGTGTGTGAAATACCGGTCGAGTCTGAACCAGATTCGTGCTTCAAAAAATAAACTTTATAAAATCGTGTTACTTTAATGTAACTCTAAGTAGTGCAAAATGATTGCGCTGTTAATGGGTAATAAAGGCCATGGTATATGTGTATAATATAACGTTAGTTCGCCACATGGCCTTATATGGACACGATAGATAGCCTGATATTTTTGTAGATAATATTTTTATAATTTTTTGTAATTTATTTTACAACATTTTATAGGTTGAATTTTCCATTAGTCCATATTTTTTTAAAGACATGATTATACACACACACACACACATGGACAACACTAATGACACAGCACTAACACCCACGACCGGAGAACAAAATATCTTCCCCGGCCTGGAATCGAACCCGGGACCCCTCGCTTCGCAGGCAGTAACTAACGTACGGCCACTAGCACTAGTTGTTGTTGTTGTTTGATTATGTGCCTTGTATTTCTGCCAATCGCGTATAAATAAGCAGACCAGCTACCGTAAATGTATTATTTCTGCATTATTTAAAAAAATATTAGCATTCTGCACTCCGCCTCTACACAAAATAAGTGTGCCAAATTTCATACTCCTCCGTCCGCGCAATTTTATTTTTAATATAATATATATAGATTTATTGCAATCTTAAGATTGTACCTAAAAAAATATTTAATTCGGTTACGTAATACTCGTATTGCATTGCAATTCAATTACTTCGGTTTCATATTAAAAACAAATGTTGCAACACTTTGTGATGATGTTGCAAGTTGAATTAGAACTACTTCTTACTCTACGGACTTGAAATTTTGCATAGCGCGTTCGTTCCGAAGACAATGCAATCCGGATACTACGCTCAGGATTGAAACAGCACAGTGGCCGAGCGAGTTTTTAGTTTTTCAAACTATTAATCTATCTATAGTTCACTTGTCTCAATATAACGGAAAATATTATTAAAATTGTTGTTAGATACCAAATTGCTAAGATTGATGTAACGTTAAATTATTGGTAACTAGCGATTAACTAGCGGACTGATTTTAATTGAATGTCATAGTGTCACCTTGGCCGTTCAAAGCTGATATTGATAACGGTGAGATTGGTGTTATAACACAAAAAATAATTGAGCAATCGTTCGAAATCCGTTTAAACCTAAGCAGTTTATAAAATATAATTTGATTAACAGCAAATCATGGCCAGGTACGTACACTAAAAAAACAGGTTTCTCGGTTTGTTTAAAACTGTGTTTACGACAAACCTGTGTTGCCGACTAACGAGCAGACCCTCAGCGGCCCAAGACTGCTAAATTGAAGAATTATATTCTTCAATTGCGTTGTGTCAAATTGATACGCAAATGAGTAAACTTGGGCTTCTTGTAGTAGTTGATACTGTTAGATGAAAATACCGGAACAGGGGATAAGGTGCAACACTATGGCCGCGCCGATGTAACTCCAGCACTAGCGGGAGTTTGACAGCTCTCTTACCGCGCCCTTGATCGAATGAAAAGATGTGGCATATGAATAAAATAAGTTTTAAGCAAGATATTTTGTCTCTATTAGTTTCAGAAGTGGATTCTCACGTGCATAAATGTACCGTAAGGCCTGATGATACGAAAAACGTGAAATTTGTGATAATTTTCAGTCGTACTAACCTAACTTCAACTGCGGCATGGACGCTTACAATGTTTTGAATATACGAGTAAAATATAGTGTGTTAGACAACTTAAATTTCTTTATATGTGGATGATTAACTTTACTTAATGCATGTACTACATGTATGTTACTTTGCATGGAGTTTTAACTGTATAATCTTTGAAAAGTTTCAACATGTTCCCTTAGTGTGATGTGTGTTGTGTACAAAGTAAATACTTTGCTTGTGATGATAAAAGGACAGTGTCGAAGTTATTTGGCTTATACTTCATGTGCATGGCATCTTGCGGGGCATAAGAACTGGGTGAGCATATTCCATGTTGTGATTTTTATTGACTTTTGACTGATAAATATTTGGAAAATTGAGGAGACATTACTTCTAACAATATAAATACAAATGGTATAAATTATAACTTTACATGTTACCTAATGAAAAAAACAAATTGGTTTAAAAGTATTGTAAGCATCGGCTACTAAAATGCGTAAACATAAGAGGAAGTAACAAAGTAAAGTAACAAAGTAAAGTAACATATGAGGGAGTAACAGACCTTTGTCTGTTAGTACTACTGATTCAAGTTTACGGAGTGATCAAGATTAAATAGAAGTATAGAATACAGCAGAAAAGAAATAATAGTTGCATCGAAGCATTGAAAAGTCTTGTAAGACAACTGCGTAACAAGGAAATTGTCATAGCAAAAACTCAATGGAAATAACACCTGCTTCATTAATGTGTTATGTGGGGAGAAATGACTTTATTCCTGAATTTGGTCTTCAAAAGAATTCAACCTTAATAAAGCGTTGGATTAATAATTTGGAAGGCATATTTAAAATGCATAGATGTGATGAACAAACATTTATTTGAAACTGTACATCTAAGTGGCTATGCCAAGGATTTATATGAACAGCAAGCATCATATGAGATTAGTTGGACTGAATGGAGAGACAAGTTGATCAAGGCTTTTCCATTAAAATAAGAGATCTTGTAATCAGGAGGTTACCAAATGAAAACTATAAAAATTAACATGCAAGCGTAGTGATGAAGTGATCACTTAAGCTATTATTGGTAAAATGGTTGATAAGCTTTTAGAAGTTGGAGTGCTGTCAGCTTATTGCCAGGACATAATAACATTGGTCAAATAATTGGTGGTATGGTGGTGCAACCGTGCCCAGCAGTGGGACAGTTGCGGGTTGTGGTTGTGAGGGTGATGATGATGATGGTGATGATGGTGGTGATCCATCAGTATGGTCACACTTTAACCTGGTAAAAGAAATTGTTGAGAACAGAGGAATTGGCATGGGGATTAAAGATATTTTAAATTGTTTATTGTACCATGTGAATTTTAAGAGTTTTATGTCCTAGTGTGGACAGTCACACACAGAAGCCTGAGTGTTTGGTGATGTTATGAAGCAAGGAAACTGTAAAAGTTAAATGAAAATAAGATGAGGTGATAAGGTGTGAGGTGATGAGGTGTTGAGGTGATGAGGTGTTCATAAAGAATAGAATTTCATGAGGTTTCAATTTAATAATTAATTAGAGTTGCGGTTATTAGGAAATCTACTTCAATCTAACTGTTATTTAGAATTGGCAAACAGGTACCACTAAGATTGCTTTAAATTCTTGACATGTCACACCTGATGAAATCAAATCAACTAATTGCATTCAGGTAGTAAAATAGGATGGTACAGTCAGTGGAGTAATTGAGCTTACATATGGCACTTGTGGTGTATCAAAATTATGTCAACATTCATATTTAACATTATAAAAATTAAAATCATGTCAATAATTTATAAATGTATACATCCTTACTCAGATTATAAATATAATAATGGGTACATTTAATATTGGTATGCATGGTCATCACCTGTAACATATAATGAGGTTTACTTATTGTTGATACTTGGTTGCTATTATTTTGTATAACTACTGGGTCAATCTAATAGTTGAAAAATAATAATAATATTGTTGTAACATAATAATATGGAGTAAATTATGATATGGCTTAGTAAGTTAGCCACACTAATTGGTGATCAATTCACTGTTATTTTCATAATTGATTATAATAGAATACAGCAGAAAAGAAATAATAGTTGCATCGAAGCATTGAAAAGTCTTGTAAGACAACTGCGTAACAAGGAAATTGTCATAGCAAAAACTCAATGGAAATAACACCTGCTTCATTAATGTGTTATGTGGGGAGAAATGACTTTATTCCTGAATTTGGTCTTCAAAAGAATTCAACCTTAATAAAGCGTTGGATTAATAATTTGGAAGGCATATTTAAAATGCATAGATGTGATGAACAAACATTTATTTGAAACTGTACATCTAAGTGGCTATGCCAAGGATTTATATGAACAGCAAGCATCATATGAGATTAGTTGGACTGAATGGAGAGACAAGTTGATCAAGGCTTTTCCATTAAAATAAGAGATCTTGTAATCAGGAGGTTACCAAATGAAAACTATAAAAATTAACATGCAAGCGTAGTGATGAAGTGATCACTTAAGCTATTATTGGTAAAATGGTTGATAAGCTTTTAGAAGTTGGAGTGCTGTCAGCTTATTGCCAGGACATAATAACATTGGTCAAATAATTGGTGGTATGGTGGTGCAACCGTGCCCAGCAGTGGGACAGTTGCGGGTTGTGGTTGTGAGGGTGATGATGATGATGGTGATGATGGTGGTGATCCATCAGTATGGTCACACTTTAACCTGGTAAAAGAAATTGTTGAGAACAGAGGAATTGGCATGGGGATTAAAGATATTTTAAATTGTTTATTGTACCATGTGAATTTTAAGAGTTTTATGTCCTAGTGTGGACAGTCACACACAGAAGCCTGAGTGTTTGGTGATGTTATGAAGCAAGGAAACTGTAAAAGTTAAATGAAAATAAGATGAGGTGATAAGGTGTGAGGTGATGAGGTGTTGAGGTGATGAGGTGTTCATAAAGAATAGAATTTCATGAGGTTTCAATTTAATAATTAATTAGAGTTGCGGTTATTAGGAAATCTACTTCAATCTAACTGTTATTTAGAATTGGCAAACAGGTACCACTAAGATTGCTTTAAATTCTTGACATGTCACACCTGATGAAATCAAATCAACTAATTGCATTCAGGTAGTAAAATAGGATGGTACAGTCAGTGGAGTAATTGAGCTTACATATGGCACTTGTGGTGTATCAAAATTATGTCAACATTCATATTTAACATTATAAAAATTAAAATCATGTCAATAATTTATAAATGTATACATCCTTACTCAGATTATAAATATAATAATGGGTACATTTAATATTGGTATGCATGGTCATCACCTGTAACATATAATGAGGTTTACTTATTGTTGATACTTGGTTGCTATTATTTTGTATAACTACTGGGTCAATCTAATAGTTGAAAAATAATAATAATATTGTTGTAACATAATAATATGGAGTAAATTATGATATGGCTTAGTAAGTTAGCCACACTAATTGGTGATCAATTCACTGTTATTTTCATAATTGATTATAATAGACCAATTACTTTTTGAACTGTTTTTGAATGGATACTGTTATAAATTAAAATTAAGAATTTTGAGAGAATGAAACTCAGTAATATACTTTTGATGAGCTTGTGGTCATGAGGTACTAGGAGTATACATTTGAAGAACTCATCTTTGGTTTTATCACACAGGGTTAATGGTGATATAGGTAGCAGATTAATCTAACACTCGGAGACGGTCACAGAATTAATAATTAACAGTTAGAGTCGATTTTGATTTGTTGAATGATACTTATTGAAATTATTATTTGATTGTTGTTATTTTTGTACATTGCATAGCCCTTATATGACACTAGGGGGTAGTGTTCATTTCTATTCTTGGAGGAGGAGGTTAATGAACAATTTTGTATTGAAATGAACAATAAATGCAAATGAGAGTTATGTATATGGGTTAAATGTTAATTTTGTATAAAGATATAGTTAATTTAGTAGGTATTATCAATAAGACAACTTGGTTGAGAAAAGCTAACTTATTTTGAGAAAAATTAACTTGTTTTGGAAAAAGCTAAATTATTTTTAGTTACAAGAGTTAGTAACATGTTAGTTGTTTTGGAGACAATTTATAGTGACCAGTTAGTATATTTTGAGCACAAGCTAATTATGTTTTGAGTTGAATTAATATAATGTTGAGATTCACATGAGAAACTCCACAAGTTTATTAGATATGAGGGATATTGTTTAACCAGTATGGTTGTTTGACTTTATGAATTTACATAACCCGGGTTGGTTTAATAAAGCCTTTTGTTACCGAGCTTAAGTTGTTATTGTTGAATTTTGATGTGACAATCTATACAACTCTTCCGTTACTGAGTGACTGACGGTCGGCGCTCGGCGGGGACTGCTGAGCGCAACGAGCTTGAATTTGGCATGTATGTTCTTGGTGAAGTGTAGGGGAGTACTAAGAAAGGATTTTTGGAAAAAGAAAGAAAGGAGTCAACACAATTAGAGTTTTGGAAATGTTCCCTTGTGATTGTGCTTGCATAAGGCACTGATTTTATAGCTTGAAAGAGACTATGTTTAGTGAGGTTAGTGAGTTTAGTTAGGTACTACTATGAACCTGTAAATTGTATTAGAGTATTTAGAGCAATAAAGAATTTGAATTTTGAGCACTCAGCAAGTGGTGAGGTTTTTGATTAAAAGTTTGTTTTAATTTGAGTTAAACGATCATTTATTTGTGTTCTTAGGTGAACTGTGACAAATTGTGTGTGTTTAAATATTGGTTAAATAATGGCTTAGAATGGTGTAAATACTGGGTTGATAATATAATAATAGCTCAAAGTTTAGATTACTGGTTGGTCATATGAGATGGAGATTTTGATAAATCTGAAACTTAACTTTGATCAGGTTGGTGACTGAAATCAAATATTATAATTTTGAATATTGTGTATTACAGAGTTTAAGGAGTATGTTTCCGGCGTGAACTTTCTGTGACTTATTGTTTTGAGTGGATTCATTGTGGTTATTTGGGAATTGAAAAGTGCATAAAAGCTATAAAACCGTTGTGTACCAAAGTTAAAAAAATAAATAAATGCCAAGGCATGTATGTCTCCAGATAAATCATTCCACACTGGGAATTTTTGCAAAAGTAATGTCAATGTCTTGCAGTTATAGATGGGTTCACAAAGTATTAGTACTGGTGAGAGACCAAGTGTTGGTTACCCGATGAGAAGAGTAAATGATAGTGGCATCTTTCTCAGTAATAAAGAATGAGTTATTAAGCAGTTATTAAATGTGATATGGGCATGTGTGGTATTTGTTTCAACCTTCACTTGAAATCAGTTTTAACAATTGCTTTGTGGATTGAGACCACGCGGGGTGGGTGAAATGCGAAGTTCAGTTTATACAGGTGATATTTAAATTGTTGTTGGTGAGATTTGTTGTTGCAGATTGCTGTCGATTCATTATTAATGGTGGAAAGGAGGGTTACAAGACCTGGAAAAGAAATGGCAAGGTAGTGAAGCGATTGATTGTTTGACGATTTTTCTCCATGACAAGCTGATACTGAGTAGCGGCGGCCGAACGAAAGGGGCAAGAATGTTTATCAAAATATAGTGACAACATAGTTGATTGAGTTGATGAAATAAAATTGAATATGAAGCATTATTGGCACAAAGTACGCAAAACAAAAAAAAAAAAAGGTTAAAGATTTCGTGCCGTAAGGGGCCTGAGAATGGTTGTTAACCAGCTTAACCCATCGACTGCCGGAGGGGGCGATGCCTGTGAATGCCGTGAGGGGCTTACATTGACAATTGCCGGAGGGGGCTGTATCTGTGAATGCCGTGAGGGGCGTATATTCACATTTGCCGTAATGGGCCGTGTCTGTGAATGCCGTGAGGGGCGTGAGTTTACAATTGCCGTAATGGGCCGTGTCTGTGAATGCCGTGAGGGGCGTGAGTTTACAATTGCCGTAATGGGCCGTGTCTGTGAATGCCGTGAGGGGCGTGAGTTTACAATTGCCGTAATGGGCCGTGTCTGTGAATGCCGTGAGGGGCGTGAGTTTACAATTGCCGTAATGGGCCGTGTCTGTGAATGCCGTGAGGGGCGTGAGTTTACAATTGCCGTAATGGGCCGTGTCTGTGAATGCCGTGAGGGGCGTGAGTTTACAATTGCCGTGATGGGCCGTGTCTGTGAATGCCGTGAGGGGCGTGAGTTTACAATTGCCGTGAGGGGCTGTGTCTGTGAATGCCGTGAGGGGCGTGAGTTCACAATTGCCGTGAGGGGCCGTGTCTGTGAATGCCGTGAGGGGCGTGAGTTTACAATTGCCGTGATGGGCCGTGTCTGTGAATGCCGTGAGGGGCGTGAGTTTACAATTGCCGTGAGGGGCCGTGTCTGTGAATGCCGTGAGGGGCGTGAGTTTACAATTGCCGTGAGGGGCCGTGTATGTGAATGCCGTGAGGGGCGTATATTCACAATTGCCGTGAGGGGCCGTATTTGTGAATGCCGTGAGGGGCGTATATTCACAACTGCCGTTGGGGGCCGAATCTGTGAATACCGACTGGGCGAAGATACACAGTTGCCGACTGAGGCGAATATTCACAGCTGCCGACTGAGGCGAAGATTCACAGTTGCCGAATGGGCGCTTCTGATGACTGATGCACGAGAACACTGATTGTAAAATGTTTATCACCAGAGTGAAGCTAAGGAGCATGTCTGCTATTGAAGAGCATCAAATAAGGGTGGAAATTCAAAAGTGTTGTTGATCACCTATTATATTATGAGTTCCTTCGAGGCCGAAGGGAAATGTCAGGATAGCCGAACTGTTAGATGAAAATACCGGAACAGGGGATAAGGTGCAACACTATGGCCGCGCCGATGTAACTCCAGCACTAGCGGGAGTTTGACAGCTCTCTTACCGCGCCCTTGATCGAATGAAAAGATGTGGCATATGAATAAAATAAGTTTTAAGCAAGATATTTTGTCTCTATTAATACATATCACAGTCCATGCACTCACTAATACTAAATTTATCACTGATGCGTTGTCGGCCAAGGTAAACAAGGAGGAACAAAGAAATAAGCGATAGCAAGCACTAAAATATTCTTGAATAGTCATTCAACTATGTATAATTAGAGATCTTAGAAAATTTTAAAACTACATATTCTTTACAAGTTTACAATCCAATATGCCTTAAATTTTAAAACTTCCTAATGATCCCATAAATTCTTCAGACACGAAAAAGGATCGTGGAAATATAAGATTACTGAGAATCTGATGAAATACCACGTCGGGATATTAGAATATTTCAACCATTGGGTAGGACACAGGTACCTACCTGGCGGCCTTGTTCCGAGTCATATTTTTTATTTGAAACATCGTAGGTAACCTTAGCTGTCTATATCAAGGCGCAGAGATCCTTTTATTGTTGCTTATTAATAAAACAATTATTTAGCGCAACATCAAAGATGGCTTTTCCAATCCACGTAAGTATTATAATTGAGTTTATTCAATTAACTTAGACATTATAATATCCAATAATAAGATATGTACAATTATATTCCTGTGACTTCATAAATATTGTTACCGATTATTGTATGAATGAGTGAACTTGTATAGTTGAACTGATCTCTGACATATTGTTGTTACCTCTGATATTATATTTGTTCCGTAAAACTAAACGTTTTGTTTCATCAATTTTGATGAAAGAAAACGTTTTCTTTCATCATCGAATTTAATGCTTAGAGTAATGTAGGAATCGATAATATTATGATCAACTTTGTAACATTGATATATTTGCTTTATTTCGATCTAAAATCTGTAATTGTTTTCTAGCGCAATATTGATAATTGGAATTGAATACTGGGAATTATTTATTTATTCATTCGCTTTAGTGCATCTAAGGGCACAATATCAATATCGGAAGTAGATCGTGCCCTGCAATGAACTAATGAACAGTTGAAGCCTTTTACAGATAGGTATTAATTACCTATTTATAAAGCAGCCTATGTGTCTTAAACTTTCTATTTTATCTTCGTATCATTAGCATTACCAATAGTAAAGCTACTTATTTTGTGCAAATTAAATGAATCAGTAGTGGTTTTAATTAACATGGAGTGTTATCAGTTGGGCGTACGAGAGACTTTTAATCAGCAAAGTAAGGGTTTGTCGCAACTAATTTGCATACTTTAACAATTACTTGCAACATTCTTTCTGAGGTCGTTGGTCATCGCGATCTCTATACCGGCTGCGAATGTCTTGTGTTCGAAGATAAATAATGCTTTGTTAATTTATAGGAAGTGTAGTTAAAAAGAAAGACTGTATTCAAACACCAAAGTTGGTACTCTGTTTATTGTCAGATAAATCGCTCAGTCAGATAATCGCTCGGCTCGAGGACGATCTCTCCGTTTTACATTTCACAGAACGCAGCAATAAAAATATTATTGAGTTAATTTATATTATTCTTATTTGTGTAAAGGAAGGGTGCGACCATCAAAATGTGAGGCTATCGTAAAGTTAGGATCATCTCTGCCGGCGGGCTACGTGTCACACGTTTTTACGACGACACTACGTACAGTCGCGGTGTGATGTTCAGCTATTTACGGTTATTATTTGCTGGATAGAAGAGGATATTGATACCTAAGACTTAGACGACTGTGACCAAAATGTTTTGTTCTATTCAGGATTGTAACGCATATGGTCACGTGTTTAATAATGCTATAAAAATGTCGCTTGCATGATTGTTATAGTTATAATCGTAGAGGACTAATACTGAGATTTAGAAGCTTCCGTACTTCAGAAGGAATAGCCAACAAGTAGATAGGTAAGTACTTATTAACAACTAGCAGTCAAAACCGTCATCATCATCATCATATTCCTGCCCATTTCTCAATTTTATTTTTGAGTAATAATGCCCTTTTCGTCCATCCTTTTCTACATCCCTTCGATAGGTAAAATTTGTGATGTAGAAAAAGAACGCGTAGTCGAACTAATCTGTTGTACATACTACTGAATGCGCCTGTTTATATCTCTTCTGAATTTATAATTTGTTATAATATCGCTATAGATAAACATCATGCATACCTACAGTTACATTATTAGTTAATTAATTTATAAAATGTTCACAAAAAGATATACATCTTTGCCAATTGTATACAATAGATTATTACAGGTATAAATAAACAATGTGTTTATTTTGAGATATCTTTTAATTAATAGCTTACTGCAATAATATTTTACAATGAATAACTCGTTAATAGCGAAATACAAAAAAGTCTAGTATTGTTTGTTAATGCGCAGCATTCATGAGAGTCTTTATTTTAACTTTATACACACATTAAAGTTGGTCAAATGATTTTTATAAACGTTAAAGTTTAGGTTTCATAGAAGCTGGTAGCAACTTGCAGTAGATAACTAACCAACTAACATTCTTAAGAATTCTGCGAACTGGACTAGCCATCCAGGTCCCAATTTGAGCCTTGTTCTCGGTCGGTCACAGTTGTCATGGGCAGCAGTGGGTGTTGCATGCCTATTTCCTTCCTTAAGTCCTTAAAGGGGTACTTCTAGAAGTGTAACTTATCGACGTCATTTGTTAACTCCTGTGAATAGGAAGCGACTTTAAAAGATAGCAGCCCTCAGACCGCGACTGTACCTAATGGTGCGACACGGACGTTAAAGTTTTTTCCACTAAGCGTCGCCAATACCTGGCATTATTTCTCGCTTCAAATATTACGTTCGCTGCGACCGGCCAAACAGGTTCAGTGTGCTTTTTCTTTATCAATTATTCCATTCATAATGCTTGAGATCGGAATTCCCTGACGCGTTCGCTTCACTCGAGTCAACCTTTAACTGTTATGTAGATGCAGTGGATGCAATAACTGTAATTTTATGGATATAATCGATATGTCTAGACTAAATAGTGATTTGTTTCCCAAGTCAGCTATATTTTCCAAGTTTTGTGTACCAGCTAGGTACGTTCCGAACGATTTTGGGACCGATTTTTGTTAATACGAAATTAGCTTTCTTACTGAATCCTTAATTTAGTTACTACGATGACTTCAATTTCAGTATCAACTTCACTTTAACATTAGCATGTTGAAGTAATGATAGGATTTGCAAGGAATATGCAAGACTTGTAAGAATCTAGTGTTCTCTTTGGTGATAGGGACGTTCAAGTGAACTATCTTCTCGCTTATCGGCTATTCATTAATACGAATTAATAACTATCATATCATAATATTTTTAATTTATACAAAAAACTAAATACACATTAACCCAGTAGGTAACTACTAGCAGCTAGCACCCATGCCTACAAAAAACATATATCTCTGAATAGTCGTCACAACAATGAACCTATGTTTGTCCAATTAAAGATTTGAACGCTTAAAGCTTGGGAATGAGGATTGTCGCACACTTATCAACTCGAAGCGTTTCGACATTGCCTCGCTTGCAGCTCTTAACATATTATTTTTATTAATCTCATATAGCAACGCACACTTAGTCTTATCAGCAGTTGATAAGTGTGCGCCAACCTATCATAACAAAAGTAGCATGCAAACATAAATTCAATATCGACCTTGTCAAAGTATCAATTTTTTGTTTAAAATATTTAAATCTCTGTGATTACTTGCCACTGTAATAGTTTACGCACGAACTCACCGACTTGTAGGTTTTAACAATATACCGCAAACAGTTTAAGCCGTATCGAATTTTAATACGCGTGACGCAACGTTCTCGTAGCGAATGGTGGAATCGCTTCATTGTATTACCAATAAATAATTTTCGTTTCTTTATAGCGTTTCATCAATAAATTTAATTTGAGACACAGGCCTTGTGCTAAGTTCACCGTGAAGTATATTATATTATACTCGTAAAGCTCTACAATATCCATTCCTTCATTACTACTTCGCTTCTTAAATCGAGAAGGTTGTGTAAGCGCTACGTATTACTTACATTTATGCGTGGGAGGTCTATGTGTTGTACAACAAAGCGGCAATCTAATGTAAAGCTAGATTTATTTCATTCTCGGGTTATAACTCAGGCCAATACGTGACCGATGCTCACGCCTACATTCAACGATACTCCTCTAGGAAATTATTCACGACCAAAACTTTATCATAGGGAAATGGTAGCGATTTTCACGTATCTTTTGTGGTCCTATCTGAGCCATATCGGTCAAAGGTCGCCTGGAAAGGTTGTTTCCTGTCGTTCTGCTTTCTACGGCACTGTATATAAACTGGTGCAGCCGGCGGACATTACAAAAGGTCAAGTTGCGAAAACCATTTCACTATTCCATTGCCATCCTTGCATGAAAGCGCTACGATCTATTCTAAACTAAACTTTCATCCTATACAATGCTTCATTTACGAGTAGTATTCATTTTGCACACCCATGATCAAAATCTAATAAATTAGTGCCTTTAGGTATCGTAACTCAAGTGTAATTAAAACGGTAATAATTTACAGTTTGTGATTGTCTTGTCTGATGGTGTGCGTTACTTGAGAGAGCCGGGGAAATTAATTGAGCTAGTACTAGTACGAAGTACGGGTGCGTTATTCGTCGTACGTAGTCAAGAACCCGGAAAGATCTAGTGAAGACGTGAAGAAAAATTCAATTGCGAGTCCGCTGGGAACGTTCTGATTGCGATTTAGTGGCGTCCACGTTCGACTGATTGTCCATGAGAAAAATTGAACTTCAGCTCTCACACATTTCATAAGACTTTAAAGGAGTGCGCTCAGATGTCGAGTATTGCGCGATCGCCTTAAAAGGCATACTTTTTGTACCATGCAACGAAATTCATACGAGATCACTTTCTATAAAGCGATTACGTCTTTATTCCGTACTCGTGTTACATCATTGAAATTTTATAGCTTCGATTCTTGAATTTTATTTTTGTTTGACATCACAAACTAGAACTATCTAAAAACGGCGCTCCATTTTAGTGTATTGTGAAACAATACAAAGTTGAAGCCAGTTACAACTTCAAATGACTCTTTCCTATTGCCTAAGAAGACTATTTCCTAAGAACTCCATATTTTCAATATAGGTGAATATCGCCCAAAATGTCGCTTACAACAAACTGCCGTTGCGTCGCTTCGTCATCGCAAATGCGTGGAATCTTATAAGTTACATCGAAATATGTATTAAAAATAATTATTAAGTATACGTAGGTATAATGCCGAGGTTTGGATTTTTTAATTTATTTTAAAGTTTGACTCCGTTGTCGACAGGCACTCAACTTTTAAATTGGAAATAAAGGTCCGACGATCCTGTTCATAAATTATAAGCAGACATCACGATCTCACCAACGTATTTTACACCTTAAAACAAGCGTGTAAGGTACACTTAAATTAAAATTTACCATGTGAAGGAAGTATTCATAAGGCTACAGAAGTTAATAGAATAATAAATTAATAATTACTAATAGTTGAACCAATTAACTTAAATATGCCATTACTTGACGACTGAAGTTACCATAAAAGTCCCTAATTATAATAACAGCGCTCTTTTTTCTAAAGTTGTGTTATTGTACATATTTTTTATAATAACTTTTTTTATTCTCTTATCTAGTTGGATGCAAACGTTAATTTGAAGCTCATTAATTTGCAAAAAATTAAAAGGCTCGATAAAAACTTATTATTTCGTAATTTATGGTAACGTTGTTCTAGTTATACTATACTATACGTTGTTCTAGGTTACAATCGTAATTTAAACTTGGGTAACCTAACCTAAATAATACCTAACACTGTTAATAGTGTTCGTTAATTTGAAAATAATGCTCCTACATATCTTGTTATTCAGTGCAACATAAATCTCCTCTAAAGCCTCTGTGGTATACCTAATTTACCTACTCTATAACTATATTATTCATATTGGTAACTATGTGGTTGCGAATCTTTTTTACATTTTTGCAACAGCAACACAAATACCAAATCTTACTTTACCTTTTTCATATTCAATAACACTGCCAGTTTGAATCAAAGCTTGCACAGCCATGAAAATGATCCCCAAATGCAATCAGACACGGGAATTGAATCATCAACGCTTTCACACTGCACGCAATTTTCACACTTATTTTCAAGTAAAACAGGTGGCAATCGCATGCTTTACTAACGTTTATTTCTTACATCAGGCTACGTATATGCGGAGAAAACCTATTGCAATTACATTATTACGCGGCTGCAATGAAAATGAGTCTATTTGCATCGAGTGCGTAAACAAGTTGGAAGTGTAGGGAATTAGTTAAATGAAGCTGGGAGTAAAAGTGGCTTGCGATGCATTCCATAATATTTTTGTACCCACATAATATTTATGTGTATTTATGTTGAAAGTAAGATGTCACAGCAAACAAAGATTTGTTTTTATTAGCCGACAAAAGAGCTGAAGATACTTTTAATGGCTATGGTGACGTCCCATACATAAGTAAAAATAAACGATGCGTTGCCGATCAATAAGGAGGTTTGAAACTCTGATTAATCTTTAACTGGTTAGAGCAGTGATAGCCGTGTGGTTGAACGTTGGACTCCCGAACCGGGGGTCCGGGTTCAAACCTCGCACATACCACTAAATTTCAAAAATTATGTGCGTATTAAAATTTAATTATCACTTGCTTCTTTGATGGAAAACATCGTGAGGAGACCTGCACACCTGAGAGTTCTCCATAATGTTCTCAAAGGTGTGTGAAGTCCACCAATCCGCACTTGGCCAGCGTGGTGGACTATGGCCTATACCCATTGTGAGAGGTGTTCTTATAAACTTTCTTATTTAAATCTTCAATTAAATTTTATTGATATTAAGCATGACTGGAGGCAGGAACTATAAGCTGCCTAAACCTGTTCCGATTGAAAGGGTATTCGAAAGTGAACAGAAAAAGTAGGATTAGTATCACAACAATAGGAGCTTGCAAGTAATTGTCAGCTCTAGGGCTGCAATATTTTAAATTTCAATTAGACTAATTTTATTGATTTGAACTTTGAACTGTGATTGATAAAATACTCGTAGATTACTTAATTATTTTATGATATAAAAAATAATTGCCACATATTACTTATTTATATCTTTCTATTTGAAGAATTTTACTCCAAACTAACAAAAAGCTCCAGAATTTACTGCAAACTTACTACAATAAATTAGTAAAACTGTATCCAAATCGGTCATACCGTTTCTGAGATTAGCGGGAACGGACGCACTAAAAATCAGACAATAATGAAAAAAACATTGTTTTACTATGTATTGCGTTTATAAAAAGACATCATTAATAAGAGTTTTTCTTAAAATCATCCATGTACAGTGAAATTATATGACGTATAGATTACATTACATACATTAAAAACATAAGTAGTTCTATCTACATTGCAGCAGTTTTATTTTGTAAACTGGTTATATTTTTCATATTTTAAAAACAACAAGTTTCACAGCCCTACAACCAGATTAGATCAGATTTATTGAACGAATTTCTTCAAAGATACGATCGGATTTATCGAATTCTCTGCAGAAACTTGTGCGGAAGGCTAGTTCGCATACTTGAGTTTCTAGGACGAACCAACTACCGTTTAATCGTTCTTCCTTATTACCGCCCACTTTCGTTTTCCGACTTAAAATTTAACACTCAGTTTCTTAACGTTAAACAAGAAGATATTATTTTAAAGCTGGTTATTACAATTTCTTTCCTCTTCCTTTATTCTTCTTTGGCCGGTAACGTAACAGTGATGCCTTCGGTCGGTAACAAAACATTTTATCGGTAAGAACCGATTTCCATGACCGCTTTTCAGTTAGCTCACCTGTACGTAAGTTTGCTAGTTACATAAAAAAGCGTGATATCACAGGCGGCATGGACAACACAAATTACACTACTCACTAACACTCATCATCCGAGAACAAACATTTATCCGTCACAAAAACATCTTCCCCGATAAAATGAACCCGGGAACCCTCGCTTCGTATTCGGGGTCACTAACAATTAATCTTAATATAGGGTGTCCCACGGCGGATTTATGTTTTCAAAATTAAATAAAACCGAAACTATTTGACATATCGTTTTAATTAAAGTACCAAACGACAGAATAATAATGCGGATTTCATCTTTTAAAGATTATGGCATCCAAATGTCTTCCGTCGAATTGCACACACTATTCAAAACGGAGCCTCGTTTTCCGCGCCATACGCTGCAGTAAACTTGGTTCAATTGTGCTGATTTCTCGACGAATATTTTCTCTTAAGTTCACAAGAGATCGGGGATTGTTAATGTAAACTCTCTCTTTGAGGTAGTCCCGTAAAAATAAAACCATTGGGGTTGAATTGGGGGACCTCGGTGGCCACGGGATGTCCCCAAAGAGGCTGATCAATTTTTGAGGGAAAGCTTCCCGAAGCAAAGTCATCGAAGCTCTGGCCGTGTGTGCGGTCGCACTATCCTGTTGGAACCACGTGTGCGATGAGAACGATGGGTGAGCTCGCAGGTTCGGCAAAAAGAAATTCGTAAATAATCGCTTTTGGAAGTGCCAGTTGGACTGCCCTTTTCCGTATCGAATTTCGTGGATTTTTACGTAAACTCTCTTCAACGAGTTCATTGTTATTGGGGGTCCTTGATGATCGACTGGGCCCCGGCCGTGAGGCGTTCATAGCCGAAGCAGTTGCGCGGAACCTCTGCACCCAGGAACGAATTAAATTCACACTCGGTTCATCACTTATCCGTCGAATACCGAAGTGTGAACAAAATTGTCGACGAGCAATTACGTACAAATCGTGCCTTTTAAACATGCTTCGATGGCGAGCGCGCGATGCTCACTCTATCACTGCGACATCGTGATTAAAAAATCCGCACGATCACTGATTCCAACGATACCACCCTCCCTCCGAACCGTTTATTACTTTTTGAAATAATCGTATTTAAAAACATAAATCCGCCGTGGGACACCCTATATATATAAATCTCCTGTCACGATGTTTGTCCGCGATGGATTCCTAAACTACTTAACCGATTTTAAATTAAATTGGCACACCGTGAGTAGTCTGGTCCAACTTAAGAGATAGGATAGCTTAGAATGGGTTAGATTCACAATTAGACCCGGTAGGTGGCGCTGCTGTCGATATGAAACCAAATGTCAAAAAATAAATGTCCACCCGTGCGAATCCGGGGTGGGCTACTAGTTTACCATAAATTAAAAAGGTTAAAGTTAAGTATAAGATAAAACTGCCAAAGATAACGAACAGTAGGAGAAACTACATCTACTCGTATTTCATTATCATTCCAGCTACAATACATAAATCCATAAAATAGTAATGATGGCCCGAATGCTACCCTTGTGTAGTTTATATCATACAATTAGAGCTGTAATCAACATTCGCTATGGCTCGGTTAGTGAGAAGTTTCTTTATGGTTTCTATAATAAATATTAGTCTGTGGTACGTAACTATACACTATACAGCACTATAAAGCTTATTCCCTTTTTAAATATTGTAAGTCATTAAATATCTTTTTTAAAGTACCGCTAGTTCTTGTTCCTTCTGACCAATGGCAGAGGCAATATCATTGGATATCGCTATGCTCTGTACTATATAATCAGCTTAATTGCGATAGTACCTATATTTGAACAGGGTCCTTCAAAAAGCGGGTCCATCACTTCTTTTTTGGTCGGCTATTCGTTGGTGACTCCTGTAGAGTTTTGCATAGACTTACATGAACCGTGGTCTCAAATAAACTTCGACGGCGTAAAGAACCCCTTTACAGAATGACATTTGACACTGCTTCTAACATCTAGATCGCTTTTGTTCATAAATTATGGTCAGTGGCGGCTCGTGAATTTTTTTTTGTGGGTGTTCACTAAAGAAAATAAAACTTTATTACTTACCATTATTATAAACATCATTATATAACACATAAACATCCATACAGCCAAGGAGTTTTTAAATATTGTTCACTTTTAAAAACACGCGTAAATGTTTTAGTTTTTGTAATACATTTTTGATTAAATGAAATTCCGGGTCGTGGTGGTCCCTTTGCTTTTAATCCGAGGTGCATTTCGATTGTCTTCTCACAGTTTTTAATAAAAGAAACACTATATTATTCAATTTTAGCACAAATGCATGCACTTAAACTATTTTCAATACTTACTAATTACTATTACCTAATTAAAATTGCAAAGGGAATATGCGCGCGCGACGTTTGTTTGTTTACATGGGATCGAATACAGCGCAGCGCGTAATCCCCACGTTGCCGCCCCGACCGAAATTTGGCATTGGCATCAAATTGGCAACGCCGCGCGTGAGCGGCGCTCCAAATTCGATTAACTTTTCATACGAAATCTTCTATTTCAACAGTTGATACTTCTCTTTCGCACTCATTGAAATTAGTTCTACGAATTGTACTAAACTTGTTTTTCATAGGAGCGGAATCTCTGGGCGCTCCACTCGATACTTGAAACTACATACTTAAATCTTGATAAGAAAATTTAAACTTTGTATGTAGGTAATTGTTTATAACTTTATACTATAGTAAACAACTGTTATGAGTGTTTAGAATTAATGTACAGGGTTATAGAAAAATATACAATATTTTTGTAGTTTTTGTGGGATGATATTCATTTATTTTGTGGGAGTGCACTGCACCAGCGCTCCTTAGGACGAGCCGCCACTGATTATGGTACACAACACGGCACCTTTTTAATTTATAGGTTTTCGTACCAAAACGGTAAAAAACTGAACCCTATTAATATGCCTTCGATGTCTGTCTATCTGTCCGACTGACGGTCACGGGGCTCTATCTCTTGAACTAAAATAGGTAAACACTTGAACTTTTCACAGAGTACATGTTACTGTGGCCGCTATAATAAAAAAATATTATTATTTTACTATTAATATACTTTAGGAGTGAATTTTGAATTTAGTGTGACATCACATAGCGAACAATCAAGACATTCAATATATCTAATTATAATATTAAACTCAGTAGTTCATAAGAACAAACATCAAATCCTACATGCATATACACATGTGAGTTGAAATCATTACCCTTCTTTTAGAACATAGTCGGGTTATAAACAAACAGCGATGATTCCTTACCCATTCAACATGTTACCAACCCAAATATTAAAAAGTTCCCGTTCTCAGCTCCACTCGTCTTCCACCTTTTTACCAATGAAAAACACAAGTACTACCACCTATTAAGTTAAATTTAAGTGGCAATAAAGGCTAGCTATCGTTTAGGCAATACAGCGTTGATTCAGTCATCCATTTACGGAAAATAATACATTTGTTTCTATTATCGAGCAGACATCTCTGAAGTATGTTCAATGTTGATGTAGAAAATCATATATCATAGAAAATTATAGCCTGCCTTGTACGGAGCTGCAATAAAAAGAAAAGCAAATGCAATGTTTGAAACTGATGCTGCACGCGTATGACTATAAATATCTTCATAGGTATCTGTTAGCTGTGTGGTGAATACTTGATACGAATAAAAAATAATGACAACATACTATAACAAATTGCAATTTTAGACGATTACGAGTAGGTACAACTACCTACATATGAATAAGTGATTTTTTTAATTGGCTTACATTTTAAAACACCCCATAATTATGATAAACGTGTTGGTAGTAATAAGTTATAAAAAAATATAATACCTTCTTAAATAGAAAATAAATACTTATATACCTACAAAATAAATATTTAGTTACATTAAGTAATTTTAAAACAGAATAAATCATGAGTTACTTGTTCTTTTCTACATATTATGTATATATATTATATAGTATTACTGATGTCCTAGTAGCTGTAGATAGTGTAGCTGTAGAGCTACATTCTATTGCACGACATTAGTCAGCCGTTGATATTATCAAGTTACGAACTTAAGCTATAAAAAAGACTTATTGTTATTTAAAAAAAAACTGATACGGTTTACGACAGATTCGCAATCAGAATTATCCTATTTGATAAACAGTCTGCAATCGCTATTACATTGATATATGCAAAATCGTTCTCAATCATATTGACAGTATTGCCGTCTGTGTGTAAACGAAAGTCAAATCTGTGGATCCCGCCTACGAGTGAGATCATAAGCTCTGTAAGGAATCCTTTACACTGAGCGATTTGTAAACGCATTCAAATGATTTGAAATTATCCGTTTGCTTATGCGACAAGACGAAGACAGAGCGAGGAGACCGAAGTTTACAGTGACAGCTATATGAGTGAATCTTTCCAATCATAATACAGCCAAAAACCATATATTTAGGTAGGACTTTTTCTTATTTCCACGTCTATAAAAATTCAAAACAACTTCCGTTCAACCGGCGAAACTCACGGTCTGAAACGTGCTTAAATTCATGTATTACTTATGCGAGTACTCTATACTGGCTTATTGGCAGAAAGCTGTTTACCTTCACCGTCCGGTTGTTCGATATCCGAACGTAAACTGAACGCAGAGTAAAATATTTTACTCGTTTTTGCCTTTATTGTATCCTCAGTCTCAAGGCCGTCACACATCCGTTCGAGTTCGAACATCGAATCCCTCTCTGCATTCTTTAAATCGATTTATTATTGATGCTGCGTTTCGAATTATAAGTAGTATTGTCATAAAAATAGCATTGTCAGATCCTGTTATAAAATCCCTTGAGGTGCACCACGTACAATATAATACGTTTTATGAATGGTACATTATAAATACAGATATAAAGTTATTTAATTTCTACGATAGTGCTTTTCTCACTCACCTTGCGTTCGAATCGATATTGTTGGGATTTAATCAATCAAGATATTCTTTAAATTTTTATTGTGATACTCAAAAAGTTGAGCGTAGAACGTAAGTAGGAATGATTTTATTATTTTAAAATAAAGCTAATTATATAGTTATACTGGAAACTAGTAATTGATTATAGTTGTTGATATATTTTATAATTTCACATTGATTTTATTGGTATAGTTTCTGAGAATTATCGTCGCGTGCGTAGTTATGTGAGTGACTAAGCATTAACAGGAAAATAAAATGACTGCATAATTATAAAAATTAAACGAAATATTATTATTAAAATTAAATGCAGTGCGTCTTCTGAGGATTGAGTCAAATGGTAGGTTAAACCTTCTATAAATGGTTATGTTGATATAAAATACCAAATCTTCCATAATAAACGTGTCTAGGAAACTTTAATAAAACTTTAATCCAAAAACAACTTTACTAATGATTCATAAAACAAACCAAATAAATAACAGACCCCTTTAAACCCTTAAATCATTTTATAATTCCTCATTTACAGCTCCTCGTATATATTTCCCATCATAATTAATTGATCGATTGGGCCGATTGTGAAACTATCCAACGTCAGATATGATATCCATGTGGCCCGATAACCAGTTAATTACTGGAGTTGGGTTGCGAAGTTGATTTTCATATCTTCATCGGCACGTAAGACCAGTGGCGAACTCACGCACCAGGGGTTCTGTTGCCAGTACGAGTTTTATTTAAGTTTTTATCGGGTGTCGTGACTGACCTAAAATGTGCATGGCCTTATTGTACACAATTTGTTACGAATTTGTTTTAGTTCAATTGGTTTGGAAAAACGTAATATTTACTGTCTTTAGTTGTAATGAGGTTTCGAGCTTTGCCTATTGCTTAGAAATAAAGTCTCCACAGGCCTACTGTAATTGGCGGTACATTTTAAAGGCTCATTGGTCCTGAATAATTTTTACTTTTTAAACGTATTTAACTGCAGTGGTTGCTCTAGGCTAGGCATATCAGTTAAGACGAGAGTTTCACAGTTATAAGTTGAAGCTATATATTAGTAGATATCTAATAGCATGTACCTATTCTTACTTTTAAAGTAGTTTTTCATCGTTTTACATTTAAATATCAACTATTGGGTTATGGCTAATTTTATCTATTCTAATTTTTATCAGTAATGCGCGATATCCCATGTTTAATGGCAATAAAATGAGGCGCGTACTAATAAAAGCCTATAGGTATCTAATCTCATCTTATATGTAGACCACATCAAAAATGGGATTCAAAGCTTTATTTAGTAGGCCAAGGCAGAAGACCAAACATTTATCTGTTACATAAATATAAATGTTTGCCTCGACCAAGAGTCTAAGACTGAGCCCTTCGCTTGTCAGCTTACGTCACTACCAACTGGGATACAGGGTCACTTTCGTGAATGTATTGTAGACGAAAAATTTCACTATACCGATATTTATGTCGATTAATATTATTATCAACGCAACCCATAAGTATTCCATAGCTTAGCCGGACCCAGAGTTCTTCTCAAACAATGTGAGAGGTACAGGCCCTGTAATATTGCTACCTTGCCCACTACACTGGCCAAGCGCAGATAGGTAGATTTCAGGCACCTTTGAGAATATTATTCAGATTTTTTATAGCCTGAAGGGCAGACGTAAAAGCAGACGAGCCACCTGATGGTAAGTGGTCATCGTCGCCTATGGACACGAGCAACACCAGGGGAGTTGCCAGTGCAACGGCGGCCCTGAAGGAGAACTCTTTTTACACCTTTTAGAATTCTCAGATGTGCAAGTTTCCTCACGATGTTTTCTTTCACCGAAGAAAATTTAATCTCTAATGCACACATAATTTTAGAAAATTAGAGGTGCGTGCAGGATTTCAACACAGATTTTTCTATTTGGGAGTATAACGTCTGGTCTGAACCACTGGCTCTAACATTTTCTATTCACTATGAAGAATCGTTTATCTGGATGGAGAACCCTAAAAACTGGTTACTCTTGCATCAGGACAAGCTCGTAAATCTGTTTCTGATAAGCAATACTAGGGCCATTGTTGAATGCAAGAATTGGCGTTCAATTTCTAGATGAAAGGGTTGCTTGTGAAACCATTGATATAAAGTCAGTTCAGATATCGATTTGTGAGCCATGTTAGCTTTGTTGTTGGCTCCACTGGGCAAATATAAGATTAATCGGTTGTGTGAATGGCCAGCGATCTAGGATCGATAATAAATAAAACGGGTGCGTGCTGTACTTCGAGAACCGAATGAGAAACGATTTTAAACTTAATAAAACGAATTAATTGATATGCGTAATTCACCGTTCCAGGATTATTATAAATTTTATAGAACAAATTAAGTCCCACTAAGTTGTAAAATCGAAAAAATAACTGTTTAAAAATAAATTGTTAACCAACTTTAAAAAATTTTAAGCGCTTATGAAACATTATTTTGAAATTTTATTACGCTTTGTTATTAATAAAAGTACCTGCCTAATAAATACTATTCATAAGTAGATAATTTGCATATTAATAACGACAACTTTATGACGATATACCTTCATATCCCTACTTTAACTTAAGTTATCTAAGTAAGATTTAAACAATTCACAGGCTTTAATTAATTCACGCACGTCTTGGATTAACATAAATGCGCGCCGACAGCTCGTGTTATCGGACGCCATAAAATTATTCAAGTTTGATAAATATAAATATTTTATCGCCTTTTTATTGTTCTTTTATAGTATAAAGTCTAAGTATAAAGTCAGCTCAGAAACGTTGATAAAACAGTGTCAATTCACACTCATAAAAGAACAAGAGAAGTGCCGATTTGAGCCTCCAGTAAAAGAGAATAACTCGAGTTAATCTTTTGACGCCGTTCATCGCCATCCGGACTTTTGGCTCTAGAGTTGTCAATAGCTTTTGGTATGAGAACCTGACGTTTTATTTTAAATGTTACAAGTATTAGTATTAGCAGGAAATCAAATAATATTAACATTATGTATGTATAGATGAAACATCAACTTTTAAATACTTTGACATGAAAATTATCGCATAATGTGTCATTTAATAAAATATGAAAATAAATACGTATAAAATTATCGACATCTGGTTTAAAATTTAATAAGTTTAGGTAAATTCTACAATATACTAAAGCACGACAATATCTAGTAGGCACCTATGTATATATGTTTTATCTCAAAAACTAAACAAACATGTGAATTAAACACCTGAAATACCTGACGTATATACACATAAATATAATGCACAATACCTACATACATATTGTGTCCTGTCTTGTGTAATGCACAACACATTCAAAACTACACCTAAAAATTCCATCTAATCTTGTTCACGTTTTGCTAAGAAACAATTTAGTTCTCACTCCGAGATAAGCGGCCATTGTTCATACTTCATACCGTAGCTCCGTTATGTTTACTTTTGGCATAAGCAAACAAAACATCGGAGCCCTTGAAACAGAACACTCGTGGAATGTATCTTCAATTTAAATCTTGAAGCACATCTGACATTACAATAGTTTTTCATGTTGTTCTTTGTTCACACGAGTATCAAATTAACTGACAATGGTAGGATAAAACATGATTGGATCATATTTTGTGCTAGAGGCGCGACTGCCGTCATGCATGCATGCTATTTTTGCTGACATAAGAGTAAAGTTGTTTAAATGTAAAGATTTATTTCGGGTAAATAGTCGAAAACGAGCGGACAAACCACCTGATGCCTTTGAAGTCAGCGGTCACCATGACACATGGACATGTATAGCACTGTAGGCAAACTTATAAAAATATATTTGAAAAACGATTCGTTTTGCTTACGGGAGGCGTAACTATATGAGGAACGATTTTAACGACTTTTTACTGGTAACTCGAAAACGATCGGTTTGACGATAGGTAAAATATAAGATAAGCAGTGATAACCGTGTGGTTGAACGTTGGACTGCTGAACCGGAGGGTGGTGGGGTGGTGGAGTGGTGCCTACAGGGTTCAAACCCTGCAAGCACCACTAATTTTCAAAAATTATGTGCGTACCTCACACTGTGAGAGGAGACCCGTGCCCAGCAGTGGGACAGTTATGGGTTGTGATGATGATGATGATGAAAATATAAGAACCGGGTATTGGAAGTTGAAATCAGTGCTTACAAATATGTACACCGTTTATGAGTAATCTGATGTTGCATGCATAAGTCCAGATGTCCACCTGTTATTTAGTCATGACAACTTTTGTTCTGTTCGAGGTAGGCTATAAATTCCTACGACTTATAGTCACCAATCAACCAGGTAAATCACAAATTACCTTTACGTATCTATTTTACCCGACTACCGCAATATATTTTTGTCACGAATCACAGTTTAACAACTAAACTTATTAATGCCATAATATATATAGTTCGACTCATTAACACATTAAGAACCCTGTAATGTTTACGCTATTAAATGGAAAAGAACTTATGTTAAACCGCCTACAAACTTAAAACAAAACTTCGCCTTTAGATTTCTATCCGACAACGTTAAAACTCTAACAAGACAACAACAAAACCGCTTGTAACTTTTAACAATACCGGGATTGCATCATATTTCTCGAGGCATGCTTATAATGAGAAAGACTCAAATACAGACAGCATTTAGAATGTGCTCTACTTCGCATTCCGAAATGGAATTGATTCCGTTCTAGGACTCTACTATTGTTCGGAGCGACTTACCGCGCTGTGCCATAACAGTGTTGACACGGTGTAAGGAAGTGTTCCTTGTATGAAATAGCACAACGCCTACCAAACCATTTCAGAATGCAGCGGATGTGTCCTGTAAGGCTTATAAAGGCTTCTATCCTATTTAATATGTAGCTCTATAGTTACTATCTACAGCAAATAACATTAACATTGTAAGGCGAGTTTTGACGTGATGATAAATTGGTGAACACTGACAGCGCGCACAAAAATGTTTCCCGATCCGCTGACGTCAGAGTGTGACGTAAGAACGTGACGTCAGAGCTAGCAGTTATAATAGTTCTGCTACTAGAACGCCGCCATGCTTTTTAATTGATGAATAAATAAATGAAAGCTTTCTAAACTATGGATATATATATTTAAATGCAAAAATAATGTTTGGATTTTTAGTTTTGAAATACGAAAAACACTGTTACAGCTACAAATATTTTGTCTTATGGACAGTAATAAATAGTTTATAGTAGAAACCGAGAAAGGTAATGAAAGCTACATAATTATATTTTTACTCACGCAGATGACTTGAATAGTAACTATCAATTAATTTATTAATATTATAAGATAGATCTACTAAACGAAACATAAGCTTCTCCCAACATAAAAGGTTTAATTATAACACTTGTTGACAAGTACAAGTAGGTACCGCTGAAGTCGACATGCATGAAGAGACCTTGATATGTTTGTAAACTTAATTTAATTATTTGATTACTTTAATTTCAAGTCTTCGTAGGTCATCTCGAATGTATATCCAATAGTAACATTTTGTTAAGACCTATGTTCGTCAGTATACAAGTGTCCATTGAAGTAAAATCGATAAATCGGTTACTGTCTGTAATGACAGCTGGTTGCATATACCTAACCACTTCAATTACTGTTGTGATTAGTTTACGTCGTTGTGTACGGTGAGTGCCAGTAGTATTTAAGTTGTGGCTTTGCGGCTTATGCACCTTGATCGAACGGTGCCTACAAGGACTCGAAATGTCAATCACCTTCGTAATTGCATTATTTACGACTCATTTGTCTAAAGCATACCAATAAATAAAGTAGTAGTGACTGACTATATGTAAATTTGAAAATGTTTACGAACTTTAATAATGGAATAAATCTATCTGACAGTATTTTAGTGTTATGAATAAAAAAATTGGAACCAAAATAAAATTAATAAATGTGTACACCATTCATCTTGTTTTTCCATTAATTTGTTGTGTACATAAATGATAAATAAATAAAAATTTTCCTGAATGATCATGATTGAATTTCGTCTACTAGGGGAAAACTATTAATAAAAAGCTGTAAATTTATTGGATAAATTATCATAGTCATAAAATGATGATGAATTATTATAGTCATTGTCATAAATGCACTTCATGTGCACTAAAAGCTATTAAATGTCCTACATTTTCAACATTATAAGACTTTATTTTTCTCTTCTATGCGTACCTATACGAAAAGTTCAATGAGGTTAGGTTATTCTTTTACTTACAACACGCATAAAACAAAGTATTAAACTTTGTGGTCACTGTTGGTGTAATGCTCTTTTTATATAAAAATAGATTACCAACTAACCACAATCTCATCGAATAGAAAGTGATGACCTGAACAGGTTTAATCCAGCTATTGCTTTGTAAAACATTTCCTTTATTTACTTGTATCCTGATTGCAAGTATTTACAAATTATATTATTCATCAAATAAATCAATTTACAAATGACAAATTGTTGATATTTCTTACTTTTGCATTACATTTTTCAACTCAGTATTTGTATTAATATCATCATCACAACCCATAACTGTCCCACTGCTGGGCACTGGTCTCCTCTCACAGTGTGTAGGGTATAGACCATAGTCGACCACGCTGGCCAAGTGCGGATTGGTGGACTTCACAGTTCACACACCTTTGAGAACATTATGGAGAACTCTCAGGTATGCAGGTTTCCTCACGAGGATTTCCTTCACCGAAGCAAGTGATAATTAAATTTTAATACGCACATAATATTTGAAAATTAGTGGTGCGTGCGGGGTTTGAACCCGGACCCTCCGGTACTGCAGTCCAACGTTCAACCACACGGCTATCACTTAATTAATATAATTAATATTACAAAAGGATATTTCCTGAATTTATTCCGCGCCAAAACCACTGCATAAAGGTCAGTATTACCTAAACAGTATAGTAAATAATATAATGTATGTATTTTATTTTTTTATTCACTCTTTATTGTAAACCTAAAAACTAGATTACAATGGGCGGACTTAATGCCTGATGGCATTCTCCACCAGTCAACCCTGGGCGATTTATAAAAGTTGCGGTAGGTGCTACTAGATAAATATACAATTAATGTTTATACAATTCATTATTTAAAAAAAAAAAACAAAATACATGGAGTACCTGCTTATACAATACATACAATACATGCAATATATTACATACATAAATAAGATATATATATATACATACATATATAATATATATATTCATACATATACAACACATGTATGTATATAGTTAAGCTATAAAATCCTGCAGATGTTTATTATTTTTATGTGTCCAGAATTATATAGCAGCTATTTAGCAGATGGAACTTATGATAAAATGACAAGATTACCAAAAAAACCATCAGTGATTAAAAAATATTAATTATTTCCAATATTAAGCTTTCAAAATATTTTTGTAATCAATGCATTGAATTACATTAAAACATTTAGCGCGTACGGGTAATTAATAGTAGAGTAGTAAGTACAATGTACGCATTGTTATACAACCGTACAACAAAGCATTCAACGAGTCATGTCGGCCTACACTCAACAAGTTAATTCATTAATCAATCTCTAATTTGAATTAGCATATGTTGAGTGGTATTTATTTCACAAGCTCGTTTAATCAATTTTTAACATTTTAACATTTGTAAATTGTTTAAACTACTAATGCTATTCAAAGAAAACAATGGGATTGAACGTACCTAATTAAATTAATATAATTTGGCCTTTCATGAATCGATTGGTGAACAATTTAATGATGTCGAACATTAAATGTTTGTGTGTGCTAGCGTTTATTTATTTATTTATTTATTTTTGAACTAGTAACCAAAAGCATTGCGTGTTTCATTCAAAGGTTTTACTAATAAGGCGATGGAACTTACCATCAAATGGCTGTCTGCTCGCTTGTCATAATAAATTAGGCTATATCCACGCTATATCCGAGAACTTTTGATGTCGTAAAGATGCATAAATAATAACTAATATAACTTCTAACGTAAGATTAGAAAAAATTCAAGCTATGATCTCAAATACCATTACTTATTAATATGCCAAAGAACCGATTATGGTAAATAAGCTTATTAATTTGAGTTAAGCTTAAAAATGATGTATTCAAAGGATAAAGAAGTTAAGTTTTGTACGAGGCAGGTGACTACCTGCCGAACGTCTTATCAGAACCTAATTAATATTCTTCTTGATAAGAAGCAGGAAGAAACAAGTATTCCACTCACTATACAATCCGTAATTACTTAAAGCATAATCAAATACAGTCACGAAAACAGAATAAATTAAGGAGTGTGTACAATCAAGTTCACTCACCCCATCATTTATATAGAATTTATGTTCTTAATGATATTATTATGTGTACTAAGTTTATTTAAGTAGTGAGCTATGCTATGCGTCGGTGGTTCGTGGCACGTGCGGCCAGTTACCTAACTTACCGCCATTACACGGCGCGAGCAAAATCACAACGTTCACTTTCGCAATAGGGTGGTGCCTAGTCTACCGAGAGGAAGTAAATGCATAAGTTAAGGCTATATAAATAACACTTCTATTAATAATTACTAGACTAGCTTATTTTAGCTTAGTATGGTAATTAGGCGTATTATCATTAACCTTGTAAGTAGCTTAGAAAGTAACCGGATCTTCTGATCTCTCTCTTTTTTGAGTTCTTTTTAGTACATACTTACATAGTGGCGTCGACCGTTAGGTTCCACTATTTGTGGTAAAAAATTTTGAATGAAAGAAATGAATACATAGGAAGGAGTGAACTACAAGTAACAACAAGAGGTAAATTAAATTTTGTTAAAAAAATATAGATTGATAATAATTAATAATTCGGATTTTTAAGTGTTTTGTAAAAAACATGAAAAATTAATTGCTAAAAGCTCATACATTATGGAAGCTATGAAATCCTGCGGATTAGCCGTCATTTCAAGATATTCTGTCTATAGTTTACTTATCTACTTTGTGCTATAGGTAGCTTATTACTTCTAGAAACACATCTTCTTTAGGAACTTTTTTTAAGTATCAGAATTGACGCCGAACCATTAAATTTATTTAAGTTGTTTGAAACCATCCTAACTCCTATTTATTGATATTAGCCCATAGATCATTCTATATTTTTGTTGAAACCTTACTAAGTTTTAAAAAGATATTAAAAGATAATATTTATTAATTATTACAGAATACTTATACACTGAACTTGATTTAAAGGAGTAGCTTGGACCATTCCATAAACTGTAAACCTTCAAGTTACAGCAAGTCGTTGCTTTCGGCAACAGCATCGAGATTATAATTTGTACATCCGTCAGTTTACACAATCCATCCTTAAATGGTGAAATAAACGCATCCGTGAGCATTATGTGCCGCGTCAAATCATTCTTGCATTAAAATTTTATGTCATTACAAGCTGCCATATGTTACAGAATTGCCTCGAGATTCGCGTCAATTTATTTTATGAAATAACACGTATGACAACATACGATTTGAGTGCAAGCATGAGATTGCAACGTTTACACGGTATTAAGAAAATGCATCAAAATGCTACCTCATGTTATCAAGACTACTGGTGTACCTGGTGCAATATGGTGATAACTATACTGTAAATGCTGTACTTTTGGCTTTCTCAAATTATAACTGATTCAAGAACATATTTGTATAATCCATTGCTGTTTGCCGCGTAAGTTATCCCGAGATTCCTGAATTACCTGGTAACATATTAAGGGTTTTCACTGTTTACTGAAGCTTATATAATTTACATATCAATAACAATTGTAGTATAAGCTTATATTTATTTTATAATTAAACTATAGGTTACACAAAATTATCGTGCACCTCGTTTTGGTTTATAAAAATAAAGAGTGACCTACTTACTAAACACTAAAAACTTGGGCATGATGGCAATATTGCACTAAAATCCTTAAATGTCAAAACTCAAGCATCTGTCGCTTTTACGGGTACAACACCGTCATAAGGCGACGCAACTAAGAGCTTTGCATATTACCAAGCTTTCGCCGATTATCTAGGCATCTGGGTGCGAAGACAATGGCCCGCGCATGCGTAATGCGTTATCTCCTATCTACCTCTTGCCACAGCACTCCTAATGAGGAGTGTTCCAATTCTCCGACTATGTGCTAATTGAAGACCGAACTTTCAAGTAAAAACGGAAATATTGTACTAACTGAACTAAATTGAATCAATTAGCAGCGATATTCATGTACTCAAACTCTAGTAACTCGCCCGCGTGGCCTTTCGGGGAATATGACCTTTGTCTAGAAAGTACCCGCATTTACAATAATTTCTTGATTTTAGATCATTTTATAGCTTACATTTCACTTTTACCCGAATGTCAATCTTTTTAATTAAGTGCATCGAATCAAATTTTATATAAAAATGCTTTCAATGTTTTACAAACTATTCAAATAGAACTTCAACTCTATTTTATGTGCAACCAAATTTTCTGGGATTAAAACTATTCTAAACATTGATCCATATTAAAGACTGTATTTACCTTACAGTTGAAAATCTTATCTCAATTTGTTGAGTAGTTTTGTCATGGAAAACCATACGTTTTCCCATGTGAAATATATTTTTACCGCTGTATCAAAAGTCAAAACAAAACAACTTTTCAAAACTAATTTGCGTAGGTACTGATAAGTTAAACACACATATATATATATATTTGCTTGTTACAGGTGTATAACGGGATAGCGCTGCTTCCCAAAGGATGAAGAGTAAACAACGGAGTTGGGATAGCTTTTTTGGCCCGAGCATTCAACAATCAACAGGTGAGTGTTTCAAAGAATTGTGTTTACATTACTAAGCGTTAACATCAACAGGGTTAGGATTAACAAAGTTTAACGGACTCTGTTATATAGGTGACAAGTAGAAATGGGTTATCGTGTGAGGGGAAAACCGTCCCAACATCTCTTCGAACGTTTTGGTGTGTTTAATTAATAATTAATTTTGAATCAAAACATTCAATGTTTTGTTTGATTCAAAATTAATTGATAAAGGTTTACATGCCAAAAACGAGTCTGGTATGTATCTCAACAAAATAAGAGATGTTTGCTTGTCTTGCTACTTTGTTATACTCAGATAAGTAAAACAAAGAGAAAGTTAAATTGATTTTATACAATAGGACGCATTTTGCCTCGTAAAATGCGAATGTAATATATCTATATCTTAATAATATATATATATACTTCTCATCAGAAAAATCGAAACACCTTGCAAGTACATGTTTTGTAAGGATTATCAGAAAAATATGTATATTTAGGAATATATGTCAAATGTCGTATAATAGTGAATAACATGAGGTTTTCAAATCCTAATGTTAATGTTCTAAATTCAAATTAAATTTTCATAGGTTTCGTATTTTGTTTATCAAGTCATTTTTACCCTGTATGGTGTATAAAGAAAATTGATAAAACAACACACGTAAATGAAAAAAAAGCTAAGAAGCGTTTATTTAATAACTTGTATTCCCTCCCCGAGCTCTTATTACTGCTTCCATACGGTTCTTCATCGATCGCATGAGAGTCACCATCAAATGTTGTGGCATTCCATTCCATTCCTCTTGGATTGCATTTTGTAGCTGGCTAAGTGTTTCTGGGGCAGGATCTCTTGCACGAATTCGTCTCTTTAATTAATCTCACAGATGTTAAATCGGATTCATGTCCGGGCTTCTTGCTGGCCATTCCATAATGGAGATACCGACTTCGGTAATAAAATCTCGTATGATGCTCGCGGTGTGAGTACAAGCATTGTGGTGCATGAATATGAAACCGTTGCCAATAAAATGTACATAGGACATCACGTGAAGCTCAAGACACTGTTCGATGTACCGATGACTGTTTAGTGCACGCAGATGTGGCCCAGACACAAACACAAGCTCCGTCTTACCGTCGGCGTTGATTCCTCCCCAAACCGTCCACGAACCGCCACCATAACTGACCTTTTCTTCAATGTAACATTGTGCAAAGCACTCTCCATCTCTTCTGTAGACATTGTTCTTTCCGTTGTTACCATAAAGCATAATTTTACACTCATCAGAAAAGAGGAATTTGTTCCACTGGCGGTATGACCAATTTAGGTGCTCACGTGCAATGTTAAGGCGCGCTCTTCGATGGTCTACAGTTAATTCCGGCCCATTTGCTGGCTTGTGCGGTACCAGACCACGTTCCTTTAACCTTCTTCTATTTGTAGAGACACTTAAAGCCACCCTACGTTCAACATGAAGCTGCTGCTGCAGTTGAAATGCATTAAGGCGTCGATTTCGTAAAGAAGTTGTTACAATAAATCGATCATCTCGCTTAGAAGTGCCCCGATTCCTGCTAGATCCTGAACGGCGTGTGAACAAACCAGTCTCCCGATAGCGTTTGTAGACTCTCTGAACAGACGACAGGCTTAGATGTAATCTTTCAGCCACAACACGCTGACTAAGTCAAGAATCTAGCAATGCCACCACTTGGGCGGCTTCTGCTGGCGAATTAGCCATATGTTTTAGAATAAAAACTTTTACAGAGGTCCCAAAGTCACAGTACACACACAGTATACAGAACACAGAACAAAAAGTTTTAAGATAAGTGCTAATTTTTAGTTTTCAAAGCTGAAATGTACTCAAACTCAAAACACACATTTGTCCTAAAACAGTGAATCATTTCATTTATAGGATAAACAAATGAAATTCTAATTGGAATTAAGAATATTCGCTAATCACTGTAATGGCCAAACTTCCAGCTATACAATCATATGATTTTTTTCCTGGAATGAAAACTCTTTTGTGTTAAGTTAGGACAGAAACCATAAAAAGGGAAGTGTTTCGATTTTTCTGATGAGAAGTGTATATCTTAACTTCCACCAGTTGACAATATTATACTTACATGAACATTCATATTGGGTACCGTAAAAATTGGAACCGAAACCTAAAAGTTTACTAAAAAGTTTAACAAGGAAAGTGCTGCATACTATGATTTCTTTAGCTTTCAATCATATCACGCCTACACGTCAAAGTTACACAACTTACGTATAAGTTTGGCGTCAGCTTCAGTAACTTTGATTTACTTCACCCTCCAGTAGTGTAAGGTCTATTGTCCCTACCAAGCCTACGCGAAGACGATTACAAAAGTCATTGTACGCGTAATTAAATTATGACATCTATGATATGATTAATGGAAGTGATATTATAACATTAGCACGTAGCCAGCACGGTAGTTCATATCTGATCTGTGGGGCATTGTTCACGGAGTTTCACGTACAATCGCGCACACTATAGAGCTAAAGCTGAACAGCTGAGCTCGGCCACGCATTTGCACGTTGTCATATAACACCCACGTTGTTCCACGTATAATTTCACGATTAACCGTCCCGCCTTTCGAAATACATCTCCCGTCTACTACGATAAATAACCGACAAATTACTTTGTTGGCGCGAAATGTACTTACACGTGCACAGTGACATTTGCATGCCTGAGAAATGTTTACAGGTCGTCGGGATACAGCATGTAGGAAGAAAATGAGTACGGCCATTCGAGGCATTTCATCTAAGGGGACATACTCGTAACAATTCTTTATCTTGCAGAGTTCATTCCAAAAGGGATGCTATTTATAAGAAAACTTTGAGTCCATTTCACCTTTGTTTATGGTTTAAAAGTACCTACAATTTATTTTTCCCTGATTCTTTAAGCATTACTCGTAAATAACTAGCATTGAGCAGTATGTTCAAGTGATGTGTGCGACGCAGAATCAGAGTAACTTCATTAAAACAACTCTCGTATTGCCGAGTCTGAGGAGTTTCATGTCAGAATATTACGTAGTAACTTTACGACAGTATTTCTCTCGTGTATGGCGAAGTACAGCTTGACTGCTTTTGCGTATTTGAATGAAATGTGGCCCATTCCGTTTCGTTAGGGCATAATGTACGCAGAGGACGGATGTCGCTTTATTTCAACCAGGCTTATTTATTGCGTCACTAAGTCATTCACAAAATTAGATTGGTATTCCTTTAATTCCGTAATTAAATGCTTAAATTTATGAGTTTGTGAGGGTTCACCATCAAAATTCTGGTCCCTGTTATATTTTGTTAAAATCAAATACATTGAATTCAATGTACTTATAACATTTATTATTACCGTGAGGTGCTAAGGCTTCACTTCACGCATCTATAAATGTCGATAAAGCAATAACCCAATGAAACTTTTTGTATTTCTCAATAAATAATCTTGACTTACCACTTCCAAATCATGGGATTATCTTAAGCCATATCAATTGTCGCTTTACTTGACAGTTGCGTAATACGATTAGAAATTTAAATATCTACTTACCCAAACAATTTAGGGCCTCTGCCCACTTCATTTAATAAAGAATAATAAATTCGGACTCTGCAAAGTATCTATACCAAGCATTTGAAAATAAAAACATGCTGGATTTAATATAAAATATTTAAACGCAAATAATCATGCAATAACAATATTTTTTTAATAAATATTATGGCACACAAAATACTTTGGCTACTAATTACTGATTAATTAAGTTAAATATTATGAAAGTCATTGTTGTCAAGTTTGCACGATTTATCTGTTCGAAATAAATCAATCATTAAAATATAATTATTTCCGTCGATGATTCATCATCATCATCACAACCCATAACTGTCCCACTGCTGGGCACGGGTCTCCTCTCACAATGTGAGGGGTATAGGCCATAGTCCACCACGCTGGCCAAGTGCGGATTGGTGGACTTCACACACTTTTGAGAACATTATGGAGAACTCTCGGGTATGCAGGTTTCCTCACGATGTTTTCCTTCACCGAAGCAAGTGATAATTAAATTTTAATATCGTCGATGATTATGAATAGCTAATTGTCAGTATAGCTACTTACACGGTACTTTCTAGCATAGTGTGCGGAGTTCTTTATAAGACATTTACCTATGAATGGGTAATGCTCATAGTTACGACTAGCAAAACTACTTTTGAATGGCTCTTAAAGCTTTATGCGGAACAATAAGCGACGTAAATTACATATGGCGGGTATTCTGGTACGGGGAAAGTCGTGACATTAGCGGTTTCTGAAACTAGACTAATTATTTAAAAAACTTTGTCACTTTATATTTTACTAGTGAACCCGCCCTCGCTTCGCTTCGGGGAACCTGCCCCTTAGTACCCTCACTCCAAAATTGTTGGACGTAACCCACGCACGAATTTTTTTTTCATGCGCGTTAGTTTTCATTTTGCGATGACTCCAAAGATATTTTCAATAATATTGTTGCGTGTACATGTGGATATATGAATCTGTTGATCCAAGCATAATTTCTTTGTACAATTTATTCATACATACGTGTTTTATTATGACGTTTAAATAACGACACTAGACGTAGGATTTTTTAAGTCCTGCTCACATCTTATAAGGTCATTGTACTCATAACTGGAAGCAATAAAATACCTCGTCAAATAAAAATGACAAGATGCAAATTTAAACATACAAATTAAAATTAAACCCACATATGCATTTAGAAGGATCATTTCTCTATAATTAAAATCCGTAAATATAGTTATTTGTCTTCATTTTTGCTATAAATCTGCACAACCTTCCACCATTACGTCCGTAATAATAAATTGCTGTGTGTAGAGGTATTATTATGAAGTATTTTAAAAAAGGGTAAATAAACACGTCTGGAGGGCAATTAACGTGCAGAGTAACCAATAAATTGAACTGAACGTGATTCGCTGCCAGAAAAATGCATCGAAGGGACTCAGCAAAAAGAAAGCGAGTATACTTTGATAAAGGCAATCTAAACCTTGATTTGTCTAAACTTTTTTTGTTATTATTCACACCAGGTAAATTTTTAAGCCTTGGATTTTGTTCTAAAAAGTAAAACTGAGCTTTGAGTTTATGTTTGAAAAAAAGGCATGTCGGTATTTCACAAATTAGTTCACAGAATTCGATATAAAAGTGAATAAAAATGGATGATTACGGTTATTAAACTTACTATCATAACGGTTGAGCAAAATTCTTGAAAATTGCCAGTTTTAATCATGAATTACGTTCTTTAAGTATTTTTTTAGTTTTCTAATGTAAGTTCTAAAACTGAAATTTGATGATACTTATTTGGATAGAAGATTGAAGAAGAAGAAGAAGAAGCACAATGTGACTGCGACTTAAAAATTAATCTTAATTACAGTATTAACATTACATAATTTTATTTAGATAACATTTATGATATGAATTAATAGAAAAGAGTTCCTCATGTATGCTTCAATCTTTAAAGGCTTTCTTAACAGTTTTATAACTTTAATAAACTTATAACATAAAACTTTGATTTTACAGCACGAATTTGTAACATCAGAAATATTTTGATGTTATAATGTAATGTAATTGATAGAAGTCAGTTGAAATTCCATATTAAACATAACTTTGAACTTTAACGCAAACATATTTTTCTAATCGCGCCCTATTTGCCGGTCCCTTAGTGGCGTGAATCCAGCCCGTAATGACTGGATAATCGGTCACATCCTTCCCGGCCTCTTTGAAATACTTTTAAGCACTTTTTTTATTTTCACAGACAATTCGAAACGTTTCAAATAAAAGTAACAGTGTTTATAATAAAATCGTCTAAGCGGCGTCAAATTTCCAGGAATATAGTGGGTGAATGTGCAGATATTTTATAATTGTTTGAAAGTTAAATCGAGTATACTTACTCGAATCGAACTTAGTCGATCGTATGACGAGAAATAGCTACTAAAAATCATTTCAAATCTGTTATCTTTGTGATACTTTTGATAGTTAAGAGTTCCTACATAAAAATAAAATCATAAGCTTGTATCGCATCAAGCTTGATGGTCAAATTGTCAGTCTTAGAGTATATATTACTACCGTAATATATACTCTACTATACTATACTATACTATACTATACTATACTATACGATATAAGTTGTCAGTGATGCCTGTGAGCCTGTGACGTCACAGATGGCCTTTCGTTGTGATAAACAGTTATAATCAAGTGGAAAAGAAAATAACATGAAAAGACAATTATCAGGTTTGTTTACCTATATTTCTAGGCGGGGTCCAAGTATACAACACAGTTTAAAACATAAATCCTTAATAATATTATAAATGCGAAAGTAACTCTGTCTGTATTTCTCTTACCTTTTTACGCTTACGCTGCTGAACTAATTTAGATGAAATTTGGTATGGAGATAGATATTTTTTTATCCCGATAATACGTTCCCTTGGTACAATTTTAACGGTATTTTTTCGTTTTCCGATTTCGAAGCCGCGAGCAAAAATAGTAAAACGATAAAAATGTTGTTGTTTCTACCGTTAAAATCCCCAACAAGCTACGAGGTTGTTACGTATGTAACAATTACGTAAAATTTATTACAACAATACATGCTACGTGTTCTGTGTTCTAATTTGGAACAATCTAAATACCCATAGAAGCAACATGACAACAATTTGCCAACCCTAATTATGGCTAGTAAATCTATTTACGGGTGTACCTAATGACGCTCTTAAAATTTTTATTCGTTGCAAATCGCTCGGGGCTATTTAAACAAACAGAGAAGAAATAAAACTCCAATACGATACTATTAGCATGTCAATGGGTTGATAAATGAGCGTTTACAAATTGTATTCCGCTTTCAATTTAATTGATCAATACCTAGAAATTGCATTATCTTGTAATTTGGGCTTAATTAATATCTAATTTGTGATTTGGTTCTACGAAACAGTTTTTAACTAAGGTTTAAAAGGGGTCAAATGTACCTCATATTACACAACAAAATAACGCCGGCCGGTGCTTTTACATGAGGTCTTTTAAATATGCGCCTGATGACGACAATCAGGTTTTCGTTGGTAAGAACCTCTCCTAACGTGGCATTCTCATGATGTTATTTAGAATTTACGTATAATGTCATTATGCATCTCTTCCCGCTGGACATCTTTTAAACATTTCCCAAGCGTATAAAAATGAAAAACAGAATATTATAAAACTACACTATTTCTCTGTTTCTGTCTCTCTCTATCTGTCGCAAATTTTCTCAAACGATCTGAAACGGTAAAGATGCAACAAGAGAATTAATAGATTTAATTACAAACATGTACCGTAAATAAATGAATTCCTGATCTAGGTGATTAGTTACTTAGGGCTGAAAAAAGGTAATAAAAAAATCTGGGAAAATTTAAAAACTTACCTAATCTTTGCGTCTTACAAAAATAGACATATTTTTAATACGCTTTTATTAGCTTGTTTATTTCCGATTATAAATAAATCCCTAATGAGAAAAAACGTTTCCAGACACAGATCGGCGTGGATGAGCAGCTGCGCAATCCGGATTTTACCCCTTATTTTTAACTTAACTAAATACGCTAACTGCTAGAATAACGTAACATTAAGAAAACGAGGAAATTGTACGCTGGAAGATCGGATTTGAAATTTAAAATTTAAATAGTATTCATCGCAACAAGGCATTTCTTGTTATTTGTATTTTTTTATTGTGCCACATGAAAACAATTTTGTGCAGTCGTTCTCCATTTCTATTTTCTACATTTAGCCTTCAGTTCAACCTGTGCAACAAAAATCCAACGATACTTTGCAGTGTCCCAGCTTCAATCGATTTATAATTGTATTCAAGACGATCACGAAGGCTTTGAAGTTAAAGAGGAACATAAAATGTGTAATTAATACAAGTCTAGCTAAGGCTCTCGTTACTATTAGTGCGTGTTCATCCCCCAGGGGTCCAGAGCAATATTGCACGCATCTTCTATGACCGACTTCAGCGTTCTATTTAATATGTATATTTAACGATTTTGCGGTCAGGCCAGCAAAAGGTTTCGAGTTCGATCCCCGGTGCAGACATTTACATGACTTGTTAATTTAACTTATTGGTAGGTCTTTGTTATATGGAGTTTTCTCGGATACTTAAATGTTGAGGAATACTCTTACAGAGTTTCTCGCAAGTGAGTGATACTACTCGTAGAATTGCATAGAATAGATGCTTGCAATAACTAAGACTTACTGGCACATCATTAATTATATTATCAGACATAATGTTTAGTTAGTTCTCTTATTATTAAGAGACCAATACCCAGAAACAGGAGCTATAGCTACTTAAAGTTAAATGACAAGAATGATTGGAAATAATAGTGTCGCATCTAGTACTGCGTGGATTAGAAATAGTATACTGTAATTGTTGTGTATTCATTTAAAAGATACGCTAAGGAATATTTTTTCGCTGTTTCTTTTAAATGTAAGCACCTTTCCGTAACGGTGGTACAATCAAAAACTGGCTTGCATAAGTGTAGAGAGAGTCCGGGAGAGTAGGTATACCCACCCTCCACTAAATTGTCATTATTTTTACCACACTGCCATGTTGCTAAAATTCTGAGCAACACCGCAAAATTTTATTCCAGAAAGATTTCATGAGCAGTGGTTATTATCTTCCCTCTGGTAAACTCTCCTGCACCTCCCCCTACCTACTGATAAAGTCAACGTGATTAAATGATTATGAATTTCCATAATAATAAACGGATAAAGTATTATAACAGTGAATAACAGTTCGATGCAATCCATATATCTATAATGTAATATTCGCCGGCATGTTAGCGGAACGCACGCATCGCTCGCCTGTCACATCAACTTATCTCGTGAAGCTTCCTTAAAACTATCTCGCCTGTAATTTTACCACAATGTGGCTTAAATTAAATCAACGCATGTTTTGGGTAAATACCAGGTAAGTTTAGTATTAGCTTGTACAGCTTTTGTATCCAATTTACCCATGGGGTTTTTTTTTTTAATTTAGACTCACTGGTCCTCATGTCGCATCAACTTATTTCTTCACGAAATAAGTCAGCTTCCTTAAACTATCTCGCCTGTAATTTTACCACAATGTGGCTTAAATTAAATCAACGCGTGTTTTCGGTAAATACCAGGTAAGTTTAGTATTAGCTTGTACAGCTTTTGTATCCAATTTACCCATGGGGTTTTTTTTTTAATTTAGACTCACTGGTCCTCATGTCGCATCAACTTATTTCTTCACGAAATAAGTCAGCTTCCTTAAACTATCTCGCCTGTAATTTTACCACAATGTGGCTTAAATTAAATCAACGCATGTTTTGGGTAAATACCAGGTAAGTTTAGTATTAGCTTGTACAGCTTTTGTATCCAATTTACCCATGGGGTTTTTTTTTTTTAATTTAGACTCACTGGTCCTCATGTCGCATCAACTTATTTCTTCACGAAATAAGTCAGCTTCCTTAAACTATCTCGCCTGTAATTTTACCACAATGTGGCTTAAATTAAATCAACGCGTGTTTTCGGTAAATACCAGGTAAGTTTAGTATTAGCTTGTACAGCTTTTGTATCCAATTTACCCATGGGGTATTTTTTTTTTAATTTAGACTCACTGGTCCTCCTGTCACATCAACTTATTTCTTCACGAAATAAATAAGCTTCCTTAAACTATCTCGCCTGTAATTTTACCACAATGTGGCTTAAATTAAATCAACGCATGTTTTGGGTAAATACCAGGTAAGTTTAGTATTAGCTTGTACAGCTTTTGTATCCAATTTACCAATGGGGTAATTTTTTTAAATAATTTAGACACACTGGTCCTTTTTGTGCGTAGATACAATACAATATACATTATATAATATAGATTTATACATACAATACAGATTTACCGTTACACTGAAATTCCGAGCATAGAAATGGAATGTCGAGTAACTGACATGTTATCATTTCTGTAGTCATTATAAATGCATATAACGACCGCTTAGCATGCAGAAAGCATGCGACACATTTTGAGCATGGAATCAATATTCAATATTATGATATGCTACCAACGTAATGCGTGGAACGATGCCTCCGCTGATTGTATGCACTTCCCTTTAAATCAATCCTGATCTATAATCTGTCAACATTTTAACTATGGGAATGGCTTTTCCTGTCTCTGACGAGCTTACAATGCAAATATCCTTGTAAACAATGGATTGCAAAAACAAAGCTCTTTATATCCCAAAGAGGTCGGCAGACACTTTAGTAGGCGTATGTGCATGCTTTTCTATCCATTGTAGGGCTATTTGCTTAACGTAGGAAGTATTAACGGATGAATAAGCTCATAAAATTGATTTACGCCGATACAATAATCTCCTAAAAGGACATGGGCTTAGACTGATTTACGATAAAATTGTATTACGGGTATTTCGTATTACTCACAAATGTTTAACCCACTCACTTAACTGGAGAGCATGGTTTGAGTGAAAGTTGTGCTTTGTGTCTGATGTTCGTCGCTCCGATAGCCATAACTGTCATCGAACAAGGCAGAATATTATGTTACATGTTGTATAACTGTTATTTAATCGGCAGTGGGAAGTTACATTAGTACTTTTGTTCATACAATGAAATGAAATGAATTTAATTGCCTTAGTTTTTGATGATATTATTGTTTAAACGTTGGACTCCCGAACAGGAGGGTTCCGGTTCAAATCCTGAACCTCTGATTTTCAAAAAATAATTGCGTATTTAAGCTATTAATTAATCACCTTGTTTCGGTGAAGGAAAACACTAAACAACAGGACAACAACAATAACAGCCGTATTAACAGTTCTTATTGAGTACCAATCGAAATTCTTGTGACTTGTTTGTATTTGGGGGTTCCTAATTGTTTATGAAATTGGTTTTTCGATAACGTATTTATTTATTGAACTGTCATATTGAAATTTTGATTCAATCATTACGACCGTGTTTCATTTATATTTTGAACGTGTCGAAAACTTTAATGTATTATTTGGGTTACGTATTATTTCACAGAAACTTTACGAAACACAAATACAATTAGATATTTATAATAATATATCAATAGATTTACGTAAAGTAATGTCTAACACTTTTAGCGATGTAATTGATTAAACTCAAATTAAATAGCTATAAAAGTAGAAAACAGCGGGAGTCCGCTCGATTCAGACTAACTAGTTCAATTACAGGAAATCGATTAACCGCAGGTTAAGATCCGCAATGTCAAAATGATTTGTAAAACGTTTTATTACTTAACTGGAGTTTTGAAATTATTAGTTTTTAGTTAAAAAAGCGCCACTGAAACGACTTTAAATCTATGTATTTAACATTTATATTATAGTTATTCCCACTTTACTAATCCTAAAATTTGATCATTGAATATTAGTAACAATATTACCTGCTAACACACGCTAAATTCACAAACATTAGTGGCAAAATTAAACATTTAAAAAATTGTGTACCTACTTATTTACTAAAAATGCCTAAGGTTTCTAATTTTACCCATTCATACATTTTGTGACTCATTTGCTTCCGTCTGTCAAGCGAAGGATCCAGTATTCATGAAAGGCCGAGGCAAATATTGACGCATAGATAATTAGATGTTTCTTTACGGATCTTAGATGTTTGCTACCTCTATTTATATGTGTCTGTGTGTATAAATGTCATGTGAAAAAAAAACCATATCGCAATTGCAAATCAGGCAATCACTAAACTTGAAATAAGCAAAAGAGAAAATGAAATTTATTCTTTATTCGCACATTGAATTCCTTTGTACCCCGTTTTCTTTATCTAAAATAAAATGACAAATAGATCTTAAATAACACGGAATATCCTGCTATTACATCAGTAAGTACAGAGACTAGTACTAATGTTATCGTAGAACTGAGAGACTAGATGTTAGTCACGTAGTAATAACAAGCCAATGATATTCCAGTACATTGTTTAATAGATAAATGTTGATTTGTACAAGAGTTCTGCTTGTAGAATTGTGTTAGAGACACTTCATAGACTGTCCGTTGACAGATAATTGTGGCGATTCAATATGTGAAATAGCTTTGTGCGAATGAGATTAACGCTAGGTTCTTCCTTTTGTAACTAAATGTAAATTAGTGAGCTAACACCCGAAACTACATCGCCACTATCAGGTGGACTTATAGTTATAATAATGTTATAATTATATTACCATATATTATAGTAAAGCAATCTTAGCTGGAGAGAAAACATCTTATATACATTTAATTCAATTATATTAGTAAACATCATCACAACATTCCCTACGCATTACTGTTATATGCCTACTCCTAAGCTCGGATCTCCAACCAGAGATATAAAAATTTAACCATAGTCGACCATGCTAATCTACCTTACACATTTAATGTTATAGCCAAGTTTTTAGACCCATATTGTCTTCTTCACAAATAGAAATAGATACAATTAGTTTAGCAGCTAATTAGGACGATACTGTATGATTTTGAGTTAGAAGAAAATAACAAAAATAATAAGGAGCAGTTTTCCCGTTTCTCGACTAAGTAGATCAGTCTTAACTTGCACGCAATGCTTTTCTTCGTGTAATTAATTGACTTGCCACTAACCTATACCGCCAATGCCGGCTTAGCGTGATCGGTTTTAAGTACCTCTTTAACTGTTGGAGTTTCTTATCGAATAGCATGATGTTTCATATATATCAGTATAATATAGTGTCTACACTTTACAACAGTGACAGCCATGTAGTTTATACGACGGACTCTCAAACAGTGGCGCTTGGGCACGAATCCTGCACGCACCTCTAATAATAAAAAATATGTAAGTATTAAATTTAATTATCAATTACTTCGGTGAAAGAAAAAATCGTGAGGAAGCCTGCACACTTGAGTTTTCCATAAAGTTCTCAAATCTGGGTGAAGTTCGCCAATCCATTCTTCGCCAGCGTCGTGACCATGGCCTGTACCCCTCACATTGTGAGAGGAGATCTGAGCCCGTTGCGATGATGACTTTCCTAGACTTTTTTACATTTTCCCAATATATACTTTTGCTCTGAAGTACTTTAAACAAGTTTGCTTCGTAACAAAGTTTTGGTTGGAAAGTACAATAGTTTGAGCTCGGACACTCAGGAACTTTGGAACGTTCCCACTCAGTTGTTCGAATTCGCTAAGATCTACTTTAAGTACGACTGTAGTTTTGTGAGATTAGTTACACACTTTCATATCCTGCAGGCACCTACTATCAGTTGAACTGGCCATTTGCTACTCTTGAATTTTAATAAAATATAATAGGAAAATCAGAATAGAATTATTTTGCATTAAAAACTAGTGTTTTGAGTACTACTCGGAAACCTGTGCTTCAAGAAATCCTTATCATGAGTAGTTGTAAAGTAAGAAATCACGATAAATTGGTATACTGGCTTTAAAAAACGTCCCCATTTAAATGATGTTTTCATTGTCATTAATTGACAGGTCAATATTTTTTTCAGTTACATTTACATAGCACAAACAAATCTCCTTTGGAGCTTTTTACGTACAAAATTGATTCGTAGTCTGATTAATTATAGAGAAGTTTGCGAAGCTAAAGTTTGAGTAGCCCCGCTCTATACTATAACATCGCAACAAATGCAGCAAGACGTACATGATTTATAACAATCGTCGCTCGAGATGAACACGCTTGACAGCGCGCACTCAATACGCTTTGTAACATCGACAAACGCATGTTGTAACTAGAAACTTTGCTTGGGATTGCGATATTTGAGATTAGTCATTTATAATAAACTATTGTGAGAAATCATCATGATTATCTTCGCAACCTAACTGTCCTTATGCTGGGCTCGGATACCACAATGTGAAAGGTACAGGGCATAGTCCACCACGTTCTTTATAGCCTGAAGGGCTCGCGGAAAAGCAGATAATCGTCGCCTATGGACATGCACACGCAACACCAGGGGAGTCGCCAATGCAATGCAATTAATAACCGTACTCAACGTTATCAGTTACTAATTTATAACAAGATTTTTAAAATATTTTTCACGTTATTAATATCTAGTAAACTAAAAATAGCAAGTGGGGCCAACTACTTAAGTGTATTGCAAAACTTAAGTGTTTGATACGCTCACTGACTTGCCATTAGCGGTCGCATTTGAATAACTACAAACGGCGTTGGTTAATTGTATCCATCGTGTAAGACCTAGTAATAAATAGCCTAAAGTATTTTTATCTTTGTTAATCTGACTACGGACTTAGTAACAAGGTGTATAAGAAATTACTTAACACTTTGCTATATCACTTAATTATATTAATGGGCGTATTTTTAAAGCGAAGTTAAATAAGCTAAAAACAAACTATGTATGTTAAATATCTCGAAGTGTGATAAGCGTAAAAACTGCGAGAAATAGTTACAAGAGAGCATATTTCTTAAATAAGCGCGTAGATTAATAGGAGACATAAATTCACCAGATAGCCATCAATGCGATGATTTATGATCCCGATTTATGTAAGTGTAAGCGCCGTTTGCGCGTACATAAATTGATTTAGAGTATAAAGTTTACTATTAAATATAAAAGAACTTGAGAGGTGTCAAGGGACACCCGGATGGAACGACGTTCCTTTCGATTAATTAGTGAAGGAATTGTAATAAAATTTTATTCCAAAACTTCGTTCCAACAACTGTTAATTTTTCGTTACAACTTGTCGCGATAATTTTTCGTTACAACTTTTCGTAATAATTTTTCGTTACAACTTTTCGTGATAATTTTTCGTTACAATTTTTCGTGATAATTTTTCGTTACAACTTTTCGTGATAATTTTTCGTCACAACTTTTCGTGATAATTTTTCGTTACAACTTTTCGTGATAATTCCGTCTAGCCCCCTTTCGCAACGCGCGATAAGGAACTTCGTTCCAATAATCGATTTACTCTATGTTTTGAGTTTTAATACTTAGAATAATGTAAGTATAGAAAAATACCTTAAATTTAATGTATTCTTACTTTCTTTATTTCCTTTTCTTTTCATTAAAAATACCTAATATCAACAAAATATTCCTAATTAAAAAATCCCTTTAAAAATGTTACTACAATTATCTATTGAAAAACGTACGTTAACGTTACGATATAAACATGATGGATGAATAAATTAACTATAAATTTAATGTTATGTCAAACTAACACTGTCGTGTCAATATTCATGAAATGGCTTCAGTTTCAATGTTTCTTAACTTATTCAAATCTGGCGTCGTGTTTACACGCATAATTATACAACAGACAAAAGCTGCATAATACTAAACCGGTATCAATAACCTACGACTAACAGTACAATTCATTTCAATGTTGTGAAGCTCATCGTAATCACTCATGGTAATTAACGTTCCATTCAACCAGTATTCCAGTGAAGTCATCCAATGACGACCAATTACGTGTCAGAGATCATCTATGTCAGTAATTGACGCCTGAACTAACTCCAGTGAGAACAGCTGTCTTAGATGATTCGCAATTGATAAATTCTTGGGCTGACTTGTAATACTAGAATAATGCTTATTCGTAAGTAGATCACTTGCCAGTGTGTGTAAGAAAAATATGAGTGTTATGAAGAAATGGCTATTTGAATATGTCCAAGTATAATCTACTTTTATGTTATTTGTCAGTTACTGTTTGAAGTCTGTTTTAATATGCAAATAAAACAGCCATGTAGATCAGGTCTTCATCGGCCACTGCAGTCGATGTTATCTATCAACAATGTTATCCTTCTTCTGAAGGACACAAAGCAACGGCAATGACCAAACCTAAAACATTTATCAACAAAAGTATTTTTTTTTCCAAAACAAAATCAATTTTACATCTAGCAAATTTATATCTTCAGATAACTCTAAAATTTGCTAGGAACTTATGTACGTGTTAACGCCTTAGGTCAAGTAGCAACGCGAGCCCTCGCTTAGTGATTAAATATGCTAATAATGTCCATGCAATGCAAAGCAAACATGGGCCTTTGACCTCCGTCAGCCAGAAATAGAAATAGCACTTGAAGTAGATCGGTAATTTAGTGCCGCATTTTAAGTACGGTTCATTTGGAAGTGATTTATGGTCTTCATGTTTATGTTACGGTTTACTTACGTACGCAGGATGTTGACCTGATCAACTGCAAGTCATCACTTCTAAGTTGGAATGATCCCGTACGTAACGTATCCCAAAAATGGAGCGTTTAAATAACGCTTACTCATGGTATAGCGCTGTGCTTGCCCCGATACATACGTATTTGGCGTTTTGAAGCGCGCGATTTTGTAACGCGTTTTTGTAAGATGTCCTATTTAAGCGTTTATACATATACAAATGCCAGTTTTTCTTAGTTCTAAAAACACGCGTTATAAGTGTGCGCTTCAAAACGAAAAATGTGTATCAAGGGTTAATCTAAATCAGGGCTAATCATAGTGCGATTGACCAACTCGTAGTTGTTCACGGATGAAATCGTAGGGATTCACGATAAAATTTACGTAGGCAATGGTGGCAGGATTTGCACGAAAAAGAGAATTTAATTCAACGTCTCTTATCATTGTTCACAAATAATTAAATACTTATTTTAAGAGTATCTACCTAATAAAAGATATTCCTTCAAATTTATTTCAGTTTTTTTTTGAGATATATTATTCAGTATTTTTTTATATGAGTGAGCAACGTTGTGAGAGGGATAGAGTTACAACTGTCGAGCTATCCATTAAGCAGCGGAATCTAAAAACATATTAAAGAATAAGCTACGGAAGAGACAGGCTATAGCTGTGGAAATAATTTGACTGCCGGTTTCTAAACTTCTTTATCCCTTAATGACGCAACGATGTCGTAGTATATTGTAGATTTAAGTATAACCTTATTTTTGCATATCAATATACAAACAGGATACACATTTTTACCTACATACGTAATAGGTGTATAATGTGCTTAATAGCTTTAAGTGTCTATCGCTTATCAAAGAAAAATACGTAAATTAATTAAAAACGGATCGTTAAGCGCCGCGGGATTTTGATACGTTATAGGCATCTCCTAACTTAGTGCGCTAGAATTTTAATTCATTAAATTGATCTCTTACCATTGATATACCTACGTTTATTTAAGGTACTATAAATAATCATTATCATGCAGATACTGTCACATATTTAAAAATGCTAACTTATTTATGCACTTTTATGCACAGAGATAAAACCGGACGTAACGATAAAATTATTCTCTTTCAGTCACTCTTGAGGCAGTGTGATCATAGCGATATTGTTATAGATAGCTTAAAAATAAAGAATTAAGATTTAGCGCATATTCCACAAGACCACACAGAAGGATAACGTGGGCTGTTACGCTTGCAATAAAAATGATTCTGAGATTTCACAACAGGCTACCTGTCGAGATCTTTACGATAATCCTGTTTAATCTGATGTGGAATGACGGATTCTGCATAAACTGAGTAAGTTTTACTTCTCGAAAATGCACTTTAATGCTATATGAGATAGACATCATAAGAAATAACTCGCTAATAATCTTAACGTATTAATTCTGCACGACCAACAGTTGCGTTGAATAGTAATGTGCAGTATTACGATAAGAAAAACAATAGGATTAATTTACTATTATTGTATCATTTTCAAATGTGCACGAGAAAGATAAAAATACAATGCAACAATACAAAAGATTTTCACAAAATATCTCCAAACAAATTATGTACACGCCTAACAAAACACCAAAGAACATCGTTGGTCGGCAACTAAATCACGAGATAAGATTTACGTCTGCAATAAAAATGAATCTAAGATTTCGCAACTCGTGGGCTGTCATGATGGCCGAGATAATTCCATAATCAGATGGAATAGAACGCAGTCTGCATAGCCCCAGCCAGCGGAACTGTGTACATACAAATACGGGTGAAGGCAGCCAGATAAGAATTATTCAGTAGGTACGTGCACTTGGGTTCATGAGCCTTGAGGACCCTTGAAATTTACAGTTATGTTGCAAATACGGTGTAGCAAAAAGCGCTAATAGTCACGTCCCTATTTACGCAAATAGGCAAACATAAATAGGATTCTCTGCTTTGTGGATGATATATTAATATACCCGTAAAACATATTTGTACAACTATAACTTACCTATAATAAAACTTTAACTGGTTTATGTCTATACATCAAAAAATGTATTAAGGGTCTTCATAAGGCCAATAGAAGCCAAAAATATTATTTTTAGAATTTTTGTCTCTCTGTCTGTCTCCAAGTTAGTCGACGCATCACGCAAAAACTATTGAACGAGATGCGATTGTATTGCTAGAGGTCTTACTTAAAAACTGATGCATGTTTCATCCCTTAAAACCTAAGATACAAATAACATATGTTGCAGGACAACGTCAGCCGAGACAGCTAGTATGTAATACAAATATACCAATCAAGTCCAATAGCGAATTATTCGAATATACTCGTAATTTTATTCTGCTTTAGAAAGAACTCGCTATATTTCGTCTCATCACTTACATCGTTATTAATACTCAACCGTAACTATTACATAACATGTAAACGCTATATCATAAATAAAACTAGGACAAGTTATAATCTTCTGCAGATATTAAAGCCTCGTTAGACTAGTGGCTTAGGGCATGACTTCACTGGAGATATTTTTTTGCTATTAACTTTGATGATACAAATAATAGGTTTCATTTTTCTTCTGACCTCCTTAGATTATAATCTGCATTTGCTTCATTTTTTTTTCTGATCTTTTTGTTAGTTTTACTGCCAGCTTTATAGAACAGACCAATTTTGTCTATATAAACAAACAACTAGAGAAACCAGCCACGCTTTGTTGTGACTCAAAACCCAGTCTCTAAAACGCACGAAACCCATTCCCGTGGGAAAGTTGTAATTGAAATTATATAAAAAATCTCTTATACTAAAAACTATCTCCAATTAATAAATCGACTATTTTTAATTTAAAAGCCACAACCATACCTACGGAAATTGAATTTTTATACATTTTAAATTTTCATATAATAATATGTTCATGATAAAATCCATGTAAATACTGTCATCATACAGTACATAAAAAATACAACTTCTTAAAGTTTTTTTACATAAGATAAGTTAGTGCTTGAAAACAGTCCCACCGGATAGAAGTTATACATAATCGTGGGCCTGAATAACAAACGTCGGTGATTTAATAAAAACACACGAATAAAATAACATTATTCATGCAATGTAGCCAATAAACTGCCTAGTGCGTATATTGCCTTAGTCTTGTTTTGTTTTTGCTGTCCCTTTCATCATTTTTAATTGATTGATCTAAAGCTAAATGTCGATAAGCTATTATAAAGCTTATTCGTATGTAAGATTGTATCTAGATAATTTTACAGCAAGATCGAGAGATCCATAGATTAAGCTGTTGACTTTTCAATTAAGCATTATAGATAGCTGGTAAATTTAAATTGGTTTAAAAAGTAAATATTTAGTATTGTATAATTATTTACTTGTTACTTTGGTCGACTTTTAATGGATAAGTATTAAGGTATTGGGGACAATATAAAAGAACAGTAAACCTGTTCATTTCAGTTTTTATTTTGCAATTGATTTTAAGTTAACACAAAGTTTATTTTGTATTTTTTACTTTTTATTTAAGTTGTATCCCAACCTCGCTCCTACTTGGGAAACATGAGCCGTACCTGTAACTTAATTTTCATGTTTATGACACTAGTAAACTGCAGGGGGACAGAGGGGAGAATGAGGGGTGTGATAAGAGTCTGGGTATTACCTGGTGGCTCTTAAACAAATCAACCGATTTTGTTTTTGAAGTGAAAGCTTCTATAGTATCGTTGTGATTTGGAATTCGATGAAACGGAAATGACGCACAAATGAAATGAAACGGAAACGAAAAAGAGACAGACACATTTTAACGTGGGTGAAAATGAGTTATGAAGCATCGGCAAAATGGCGGCTTACGTAAACGATGCAAAACATCAATATTTAATGGATGACATATGTACAGTCTGATTCAAATTCCAATAAATGATAATAGGAAGCCGCTCGCGATTTATTATCAGCTCAAATTGAATCACTTTTGCTTACGCATAAACAAGCTGTACGATAAATAAATTGTTATTTCGCCTACCATTGATTTGTTCAATCCATAACCCGCAATGTTTACCGAGCGAAATTGACAATGGATTTGCATGATACATTCACTGTTCAAGTAACTCCATATATTATTTACAATGAATTCCACAGACAGGAAAGTCAAGTTTCATCATTCAATCAATAAATAAAATAAAACAATTATTAGTGGAGGAGTATGCTCCTGCACTAGGATTCCCTGTGTCGTGGGTGGCATAAACAACACAAATCACATACCACTTACACCCACGACCCGAGAATAAACATTATTTTATCTGTCGCATAAAGAGCTCCCCCGGCCGGGAATCAAACCCGGGCCCTCTCACTTCGCAGGCAGGGCCACTACCAAGTCTACCAACTAGGCTACGTTGTCGTCAAACCCTTTAAAATTAATTCTCGAGCTTAAAGAAAAGTACAGTGTTAATAGGCGGTTGGAACTTGTTTGTTGCCAAACTAACCTAATTTCGTAGACAGATCATTAACGAACCATTATACCAAAAGTAACCTGAACAATTAAAAACACCATTTATCTTAGTTGTGCCACATACGTCTCGACGGAAATTAAGGCGAAACTAACACGGAAGTCATCGCAGACGGTTTATAACAGTAATAGGTGAGATGAATTCATTTCACTTTCGGTATATTCATTTTTGTTTTGTTTTTGGCTTAGCCAGCAGAAAAGTACAATGGTTATAATATACTGTGTTTAACCACAGAGTAGTTAAAAAAAGGTAGTAATTTAACTTTATATCTATTATGTGTTATCCGTCATAAAAATAATAATTTTATAACCCTTAAAGAATGAACAATAACAATTTTGTACTTATTCATTTGATAGAATGTTATTGTACTACTAACGCCATCTGTTAGAAAACCATAAGAGTTAACATTGCTGCAATGGAACTAAACTCAATGAACTGAAAGAACAATGTCACATAGCCCTTAAAATTATTACCTGTGCGAAAAACTAAGCGAGCCCTCACAAAGCTCAGATTTTTCCTAATATTATGTACAAAGTAAAATTAAACTATTTGAAACGTTAAGAATATAATTATTGCATCTTTGCAGTAGGTACCTAACGCTCTGTTAAAGAATTTATTAACCACGCACTTTCTTCTGAATCATCACCAGTTATATCAAGCAATCTATTCCATCGGACATCGTGCATATACTTCATATAAATTATTATTTACTTGTTATTACCTACTGACTGCACGTTACACAATCACAACCTCAAGATCAACAAAATCAAAGATCAATTATATAATCCAAGTGCCCTCAAATCAGCTGCATATTGTTTACTGCTGACCAACCGGTCTCGTATGGCTATTATAATCTCTGACACAATATTTTCTACGCTCGACTAACAATGAGAGATAACTAGTTATCCCTGCCAAATGTGAGAGTAAAATTGCCTAATCAAGATCATGCGCTCAAATTAATCTTTATCTTAGATGTAAAACGCACCGGTGTAATCGAGAATGATTTAAATTGGAACAATTTTATGAGCATAAAAAATATTAGATGCCACAAAACAATTTTTTATATTAGAAAGTATTAATACCCTGCTGCACAAAAGATGTGGTCTCTAAATGAACACGGATTTCATAAAACTGCTGTCATCGAAATATATGTATGTTTCTTTTAACTATTGCATGGTACTACAAAGGTTCCTACTTCACTTAATTCAAACGATAAAAGTAAAACTTACTTGTATACCCAATAGACAAAATTAAGAGAGTACCTACAAAAAGACAATTGTAAACATTGCAACATCCGCAACAATTGACGTTGGTTCAATCAGTAATAGATCCAAAATTACGTAAGATTGGAGACGGTATACAATCGTCCGTTGTTTCAACCGCGATTGTTCGCCGCATTCATCGGTAACAAATGCTCTCTGACCCGGTCCTTCATTTGTCAAATAAATGGGACGAACTCATCTCGACTGTTTGTATTGAAAAGATCTGTTACCATTCCGAATGTTGTTATATTGAACAAATGGTTTCCGGAAACCTGACTAATATACATGGTTAGTAATTTACTAACTATGTTTATTGGTTAAGTTTACATAGACGAATTATAAATGTACATATAAAGTAACATTTACAATACAAGTAAAAATACATGTAATTTTTATCTTAAAAAAAGGTGTTATCATTAATTTGGGGATTCGGTTTCGGGTAGTTTGGGGCTGGGGAATTGTAATTATTATTAAATAAAATGTTAATAATTTAAATTGATTATGAATAATATAAATAAAGTAAAGTAATTTATTACTTCTGAAAAAAACAGTGGAAGAAAAATGTATTGAAAAAAATTTTTTTTTGTTGAGATTTTCTAGAGTACATTCTATAAAACCCGAACACAATAATGGAACTACAATATTAAAGTACAGATTAGTAATTTGAAATCCAATTTTAGCGGGTCAATAACAAGCCTCGATAATTCCCCGTTTTTAGGTACTATAAAAAAGTATTTCACACGATCTGGTACATTAGAAAGCGCATCTAACAAAAAGATTTACACCAATTTAAATACCGTTATCATTCAAACCCGCTTCCTATCTCATTACGTATCAAATCTTCATGATTGTCGAAAATTGACCACTTCATCACCGAGGTGTAAAGTATGTATTATACCGTATTTGACGCATAAATTATAACGTAGTAATTTGGCAGCGTCGCTCTAGGCGACTCAACAAAGTTAGAGCTCGAATGATGATAATTTATAGAGCAGTGTTTAAATTCACGTTTGCACATTAAAACACGCGAACCATAACGAACCTACTACGGTTCACACGCGAGCCAACGTGTGTGATAATTATGCAATAGTAGATGTTTAAAAAATCTAAACATATTTCGGTATTCATTTTACCAAAACAACATTATCATATTTACATATAATATAAACTAAATCCTATATTATTGGCAATAAACTTTTTAAACTGAATAAATGTATACTTTTAGTAGATACGTTATTACCATAATATAATTAATGAATATATTATACCATATAATTTAATAAAACTATGCCATAAAAAGAAAAGGATAGAATAATGTGGATTTGTAAAACGTGAACACTATAAAGTCACTTGATTTTTTCTACAATATAAAAAATATTCAACTGCCTATAATGTGAAGGATACCAGTGTATATACACCTATCCTTATCATTATAGGTATCCTTCACATTATAGGCAGTTGAATATTTTTTATGTCAATAGTCGACAATCGTAAGTGGTCTCCGCCGCCCATGACCGCCCACATCCATAAAAACAAATGTATCAGATACGCTTTGTCAGCTTCGAAAACGCGTGAAGTTGAACTCAAGAATGAGTATTCTGATCTTATCTCACCTATTCTTAATATCCCGTGTCATTTTTCTCATCAAAAAATATCCTATGATCTATCGTGCCTGTTGTCAATGAATTTTAATTAAATAGTTGTTATAAAAAAACGTTTAGAAACATTTCTCTCCTCGTGTAAAGTTAAATCGGGTCAACTCGTTATGAATAATGTATTGTTTACTTTTTTACTCAGTAATGTAATGTGTGAACTGAATGGCATGAACCTAATGGCATTCCGTAGGAGAAAACTGTTGTGAAAATATGAGAGATGACAAAACACTAAAAACTAAAATTATTATTGGTCACAAATGCACCTACAGTGAAGAATAAATAAAGACAACGTGATGTTAATTTAAAAATATTTTTTGACTTCAAAATATTTACATTACATTTTTAAAATGAAGAATCTATGTAAGCTTAATGCTTACCTACTTAATATTTAAATACTGCACCCCAAATAAATTTAGATACTCGTATAAGGTTGCATCATAAAGATATAACCTCCCGGAACATCTTATTTTTCATCATTAATTTATTATTTAATATTCTTATGTATTTCATTTTAATTAGGACTAGCAAACAAAAGTAAACCAAAGCGCATCCCACGCTTATTAATTGATGCAAACTCATTTCCAATTCACGATTTACCCATAGATATGCAATGATAGGTATCATGTTCAACAATAAACACAATCTAATTGAAGGTTTCATATTTGCTAATAGCGATAGACTTGTTATTCTGGCCGCGAAGCTAACAATGCAGGCGCAGGAGATAGCCCCGATATACGCACTCGTCGGATACGCATCCTGAATGATAACTGTATGGCAAAGCGTACCATGAGATAGTATATTTTTTCCCATATACCGCGATACTTTATTAAATCTCCTCATTATGTTCACTTACCGCTACAGTACACTTCTGCTTTTCAATTTGAAAATGTAATCGAACGGTTTCGTTAAAAGGCATCGAAAATTACAATTGGTTTTCAAATAGAACTATAATTTGTTTTACTTCTGGGGTTCATGTTAATTTTTGAATGACATCTGATACAATTAAATAAGAAGTCGTTTAACCGAATTGGTTAGAAAAGAAATATGAATAATAAATGTAGGTATGTTTTCGATTTTTTTGTCATGTTTTACTTGCTATGTGCAATAAAAATGGGAACGTTGTATACGACACCTTGAAGTGTTGACATGAAAGCATTGTAAAATAAAAATTTCCAGCTTGTTCCCATAACGGCAAACATTTAGTCGAATTGTACAACCAACATAACTTGATATATCATAATTTTTTTCCCATACACCATGAGTTTGTTAAATCGCCGCATTATGTTCACCACACTGCGGTAACGGCGGCCTTCCGGCATTTTGTTTGTGTCCACTTATCAATTTCTCACAAATCGACGGTCACGACTTCACATGGATAGAATCTAAGTAAACGTGTAATATCACTCAGATTTGGTCTAGAAAAATGGATTGTCGTGCTTGGAAAACGGTTCGTGCGTCCGTTAGACCATTCTGAGTACAAGCGTTATAAATTGTCCGCGTTCGCAATATGCTTACAAATATGTACTGAGCTGATACAGAGCTACAACTAAATAAGCCACAATTGAATGCCTTATTTACATGCGACTGGACAAAACTATCGGGTATCGGCTGCTCCCATAAATTGACACGATTATCAGCGCGTACGAAATGTAACGGAACGAAACGGAACTAATTGACGACAATAGTTTATTGACAGCAAAAGAGCACAGCTGCTTAATAGCAGCTTTTCCATTCCAGAGTTAATACTCTGGAATGGAAAAGGTGTAAAAGTTTACATTGCCTAAGCTCATAACCCAAGTCTGTATATTGTCTAATAAATCCGCAATGAAGCAGCGTGGTAGAGTATGCGCATCAGTTATGGGGAGTGACTCTTGCCCTGAATGGGCCATTAATGGGTTGCGACCACTTGGTCGCAGAGATTGGGTTACTAGGTATCACATTAGTTTACTAGGTAAATATTATTAATTTTTATTGTTCAAAATTTTACGAACATAAATAAAAGTAGATTCGTCGCTTTCACTTTGGCTGCTTCGGTGAGGTCTTTATTCGTTACGTGCTATGGGACCAATATGGGACCAACTACAGCTATTCACGTAAAAAATTACATTACCTAAACAATTTTGTTTTTGGTACTTACGTGGATAATCGTTATTGACATGATAATTGAATTATATGTAGTTGTTACTCCTAACAAAGTGCGAGCCCGTCGATCTCGGTTTCTACCGTTCCGTAATCCTAATGTTTGATCAGAGGCCTTCAACCTCCCAGCTCCATCAGACTTTCCTGTTCTTGTATCTGTACTCAATTTCAAGGCCTAAATGATGGCAGAAGTGCTGTGACTACTGCCGCGCTTTACATCCGAAGCACACTAATCCGCACGGTGAGGATCTAACAATAATAAATCTTTATTTATGACGTCGGCCTGAAATCGCGACATCCTCGAAACTAGCAAGCCGTCATTACTCACGTATTTATTGCGTTAACTTGTTCCGTAAACGCTGGCTGCGAAACATCGTCGCGTCGTTTATGTTAATTTATTCGCATTTCAACGAGACGCCTGCAAAATACCATTATGCATTATCGTGTCTTATTTTTATGTTTCGTGTAAGTACTGTGCGATCGTGAATAATCTTTTCTTTTTATTGCGTGAGTGTGTATGTTACTAAGGCGTTTTTCAGAGTTCCGTGCCCAAAGAGTAAAATAAGGGAACGCTATTAATATGCCTCCGATTACCGTCTGGCCGTCACAGAGATCTATGTATCTCTTAAACAGAAATAGAATAGACACCTGAAATCTTCACAAAAAATAATAGTAATAAAAATGTTAAACAATGTAATAAAATGTAATCTTACATACAAGTAACCTTAAAATGAGTAATTATCACAAAGTAATTTTCATTTGAGCCTCCGCCTCCGTCACAATACATAACGAAAAAGTATGGTATACCTACTCTTCTTAGACGTTTTACATTAATTTTAGTAAATTATCTTAATATTGATTAAATTGCGGTAGTAGGTAATATTTATATTATATTCTTTTAGTAATATTTTATGTTGTAGTTACTTATTCCCTACTAGAAGTGCCCGCGACTTCGTTCATGTTTTTTCCGCGGGATTATTTCCGTGTTTCCGGAATAAAACAGTAGCCCGTATGTTGTCCTAAAACCTCCTCTATCTTAAAATGAAGTCCCATTCACATCGGTTCAGTCGTTCCCGAGATTAAAAATAAAAAATAAAGTTTGTGTTTTAGTATCGTGTAAATAAAAAGGACTTCAGAACGCAGTTATTTAGTCATTATACGCAAACACTTCAATTTATATGTATAGATTTATGTAAGTATACGGATGAGAAATTTCATCGACTATCCTGGTGACCATAAAAGCGAGTATTTCATTCCCACACAAGTTTTCATGACGCGTGCCCAAATTGCGTTATTATGTAAAAATATTGGACGCACGTAACTCAGACATACTTAACCTGAATACAAATGACTGCGAGTACGAAATCATCTGAATGTCCAGAATGAAGGATACCTTTCCTGGTCATTTGATCTCTATCTGTAACGGTATGAGGAGATACGTATACCTAGCAAGGAATGGTGAAATATTAGAAAATGATATTAAGTTTTTTTATTACATTTCTTACGTTGATTATGTATGATTGACCGAGATATATGCGTCAGCGGTCGGCACGGTATGGGTGACTATTAGTCGCAAAAAGGAGATCGCCAAAATTGGGCCAAATATTTTTGGTTCGTTACAGAAACAATATTACCACCAAAAAAAACTAGATTTTTTTCTGATTAAATATTCCGTAAAAGATTGTTAAGTTTCTATGGGAATGTGATTATAAACTTACTTTACTTTAATGGACAATTTCAAGTATCGAGTCAAATCGATTATCCATTCATTGTAACTAAAAACAAGTTTTTGAAAACGGTCATTCAATGCACAATCGAAATATTTCATGGACAAAATGTAATTGTAGGCATGTACAAAAATAATAAAACAAACGAGAAGTTATTAAATAACATCTATTTGTCGGAGATGTTAAATCGATGGTACAGCTTAGTCTGTGATGCGCGTGAATCGATGGTATTGGTTATCTATGGTTCGTGAAGATCGCGAGGTCTGTCAAGTTATAATCTGTTGTGGAACGTCAAGCTGACAGTAATCCTCTGCAGCAGCAGTAGCAGTCTGTAGCAGTCCTCTGATGCCCTATACGGAATTCTTAAATAATGATAAAATCTTGATAATTATAAAATAAAGAACAATTTCTTATTTCAAAATAAAAAATCAATGCAGTAAAATAGCATACCCTACATAGATAATTTATATTATCTAAACGTATTTTTGGATCATATACCTTACCACAGAGTACTCTGTGGTAAAGTACTATAATAACCTATGTCATTAATTTTGATTTTTCTCATTAACCCCATAGAAATTTTGAAAAATTGTTTGAAATAATAAAATGTTATATTTTTGTCTATTTAATAACATAACAATCATTGATGTAACGTTTCATACGTGTACTTGGCCCAAGGATGTATGGGATTCTGGCGGTCTCCTTTCTTCTGTGCTTCGGAAGGCACGTAAAACCGTCGCGCGTCAGTCCCTGCCATGTCAAAGACCTTCAGCGGAATAATAACTTTCCGACTCTTTGGTAGGCTGTCCGCCCTGTAGTTAGTTTAAATGGGTTGAAGTTGAATTAAGTTTATTTTTGGAATATTATTTTTAGGTAGCTGTATACCAAAATGGAAAATGTCTCTTACTACCTATATGGCATAAGTACACATACTATTGGAAAATTAGATTAGTAAAAACAGTACCTCTGAAAATTCAATTTATGCTATAATTTTTTCGTTTAATATTCGAGCATGTCAGCCTACCTCAGAATTTCAAAGCTAGATTTGAATTGATTCCTTAATTTTCAGGTGGATTATTTCTTCTTTTTAACTTGGAAAGAAAATACAACTTTTAATATAACTTTAGTCAAGAAACATGATTGATTGGCGCACAACGCGAGGTACAACCGCGAAAATTAATTATTCAGTCATCCAAGGAATGATATTCTTTACCACAAAATTAATAGCATTTTTTAAAGGAAAACGTGATAAAGATTTCAATAAAAGAATAAACGATGCGCTAAGGTTTGTACAATAATAATTTACATTTTCGACGGAGGTGTTATTGAATAATATGAACAATAAAAAAAAAATTACATTACGAAATTTTAAGTTAAGATAATTTAAGAAGAAAAAAGTTTAGAAAAGAGTTAAATAGTTAGTTAGCACAAAGTAGATAAGTAAAGTAAGATAGTTAGGTAGGTTTATCGAAAAACTGGAAAGTGAATGCGGTAATTTTTGCGAAACATTCTAAATATGACACGAGAGATAATGCAGGTGTGACTCACCAAAGCAACCAGTTATTAGGCACTGAAAGATAATGTTAACAGGGCGCATTAGTTAAAACCAAATCTTTCATCTCAGAACCAGTCGCAGCGGTAATTCAGCATACAAGAAGTAATTCAGCAGGTGCTTATCAGCGACACTAACGGATTAAACTATTTCCTTGAATACCTTCTTCAAAATCTTACGCGTTAGACAGAATTTATTCTTAATAGTTATGGACTTTGTTAACAGATCAAAAAGGGCATCATACTCGTAATATGTATAAACTTTAATTACGAATTTGAGATATAATCAGATGCATGGTTTATCTAAATAATTTGTAATAATTTGTCTAAGTAACTAATAAAATAAGGTACCATAATTAAGCATTCCAGAACAAAGAAAGGTCCAGAATTAAAAACAAATTAGTTATTTAATATATAAATGTATCAACGATAGTGTTTATAGATACTAATATTTAGTTACTTATTTACCAATCTATCTCTTGCTGCCGATAAGAAATCTTAATAGATTAACTACATAATCTATAAATCCGTAAGAAACAAATAAATGTTTAGTAACAATCTATTGTGGAATAAATGTAGCACCATATTAAAATGCATTAATATGTAAATTACTTGCCATACAAACGATATTCAGAAACATTTTATAGTTCTATTACCGACAAAATAACTACATTGTTTATATTAGCACTTGCTTCATGACAGCACCGTAAAACTAATATCTAACACTTATTTATAGTGATTACACTGTAGGCTCCCTATTTCATAATGCAAATTCTTGTAGGACACAAATGGTAAAGCCAACAAATTGCACCTTCCCAAAATCATAAATATACTGTTCGCCTTTCTCGTAACTTATAAAGTTTCTATTGTATTTTAAATTTGAAAACACACCGCACTCCCACGATATTGCACAACCATGTTTGTTCGACACAATTCTTCTTGTATTTGCACACATAAATGTTGGCTTTCGATAGTATTTCCCAAGCGTTTGTTGTGGCGTTCCGTTCGTATTACATATCGAAAGCTTTTGTAAATACGTACATTTAGAGTGAGTTGCTGTCTTATTAGCGAATGACCTCATTAACGTTACTCAAGGCGCGTGAACAAAGCGAGCGAACCTCTCAGCGAACATTGAAGAGCCAATAAAGCATAATTAATAGCTGTGAAGTTTGGAGTTCAGATCATGCAACGGGTTACGTAACAACGGCTCCCTGGCAAACAATACCGGCCACCGTCATTAGCCATCGGCGGTTAAATGATTAGCTCCTGACGTAAATCGGTCAGAGGCATGCCTTGTTAGTGCAGATGAACAATGAGTATGTCGCAGGTTGAGAGAACGGCGAACGATCCCTTCGAAGATTGGGCAACTACCGAACTGAGCTTTGTGAAAACGCTCCAGTCACGGCACGACCGCTCCAAATTTAATATTAATACCTTATCGAGTCGACCCACATACTGGAAATAACTAACACTAAACTCTTCGCCTTCGGACGATTAAAGCTTCCGTTGGCTTGAACGAGTTTCATGTACAAATTACTGCGCTTGTTAAGCTATTTTATATAAGGTTGGTTCCTAACATTATCCTCATTTACATTTTCGAGTTAACGTATTACAAGGCTTATTATGGTTATACTTTATGCATGTAGTCTGGTCATCTGTCCATTAATGAGCAAGTAAAAAGGCATTGACTCTGGTTTTAATTTTAAGTCCAAGATAGTCAAAAGAAAAGACCTAACTTGATGGCCACTTCGTTGATCTGTACAGTGCACCATTAGCAGGAGAAGTTGACTTTAAGTCAAAGATGGTAGAACTGCTTAACAGCATAGTTTCTCTGGCCTTTGGGACCTTATTAGATACCCGTCTGAAGTTTGAAGCAGCTTCTTTAATAACAGAAGTAGAAGCTATTATGTCATGCCTGTCCCACGTGAATTCGAAGATTCCACCACAAACAGTAGAAAAATAATAATCATAATCTGATTGGGAACGTTTAGCGTGTTTGTCGAGGTCGGCGGTTAAGCTTCTTAGGCGCCACTTGACCGCAATTGTGTGAACACGTGGGCAACAGTACCTAGCTGTTGTGTGAGTCGTAGTTATGAGCCCTTTGTTCACTGATATACGGCTTCGGTACTCCCTACGTTTACAAGAACAAGCATGAGCTACGAGATTTGTGGTATATTGCAAATGTGGGCACAGACGTTTTGTAACAGTCAAAGCGGAACGGAGAAACATAGAGTAGGTATTATATTATTATATTGAAACAGTTCTATAAAATTGTATTTAGTTTGCGTACCTCAGTTGAAAGTTGAAACCAATTTAATTGTGGTTGTGGCAAAAGTTTTGCGGACATTTCTTAACAAACTCAAAGTGATGTTTTGAGATTCAACTGGAGTAACTAATAATCGGATTACACATACCAAAAGATGAAAAAAAAGTAGATTCCTGTAGTTATCATTTGAATTTTGGAATTTTATACACCTTCCTTTCTTTTGTTGTGAAATCCATGAATCGTTACAAGAAAGATTCAAATAACTCACAAACTATAATTAAATCGTAACATACTCTTGTGTTTAAGCTGGCAGGTCCTAACAGTCTTATCAGGAAAAAGAACGATTGCTATTCCTAACCGCCCTCGCTACGCTTCCCGAAACGTATAACTTATTATTATTATCTTCAAAATAATGTTTGGATGGGATTTTTAAAATCGACACATCTTATTGGTGATCCGATTGAAATAAAACAAACACTAAATTTTACCCCAAGCTTAACTATCATCAGTAAGTTTACTATCAGCGAAAATGTATCTAGTTAAATTGGTTAAACTATATGTGAGTTTAGCGGATACAAACGCAAAGACAAATTCACAAAAATTCTAAAAACCATTAATATAGGATCTATAGCGTTAATTAAGAGGTACTCCGTACTGATACCTAATAAAATGTTCAAATATATTGCATGTACAGACTTCATCAGTTAATTACCAACATATTTATATACAAATAGAATGTAGGAGCTATATGTAGGTACGTATCTGCTTTTGTCGATAAACTAGGAATTGGAATGTAATTATCATAATTCTAATTAATAAATGGAACAATTGAATTCCTTAAATTATCAAGAAACCCATTATACTAACCGATCGTCGCCCAGAATAGCATATCGTTGTCAAATATTTTAGACTATCGACAGAGCTGTGGAACTCGGCTCACTATGGAAGCCCTCGAATTAATTAAAACGATTTCTTGAAGAAACCTTTTGCGGTGAATCCTTTAATGCTATTAGCCGATGGATCCGTAAGGCTACTGTAGCGTTCTTAAGACTTGTTTTTATGTGCGAGTAGTTTTTATGTGTTTGTTGGAAGACTTGGAAGCCCCGCGTACAAACCACAGCTTAACCTGGAGGTTGGTAAGTACGTGATTTTAACATTCTGGTTACTTACGTGCGGTTTGTTTATTTCCTGTGAAATTCAATTCCATGAGAGTCTTCTTAATGTTATTTACTTACTCTCTATTGAATTACTTAGGTACATTAATTATTTACTTTAATTATTTTAATAAAGCATTCCTTTGAAAACACTCTATTCATTCGATTTGGTTAAATTAATTGAGTTTAAAGCCTATAATCAGCTTTGGTTACTCTTTAGGTATCTTTTAATTATGAAATACGTAGAAAATGAGTAATTTAGTGTAACATTGATTTTATAGGCAGTCATTATTAAACAATTTATAATAAGTCAGCGATAACTAATAACATAGGCATATTTAAGACAATCTACAAAAAAGATTATCACACTATCAAGGAATAATCTTACACATCATCAATTTTTATCTGTGGCCGCGCCTTATGAAACATACAGCCATATATTATAAAGTATTGCCAATCTAAAGATGATATCTCATGAAATAAAGTAAAAAAGTCTCTAGGCAGCCGATGTAAGTCACCGTGTGAAAATAAGAGGAATAGTGACAGATTTGTACAATACCAGTCGCTAAGATAGCAGCCGTGCCATCCGTCTGGTAAGCTGATTTACTGGGGTCCAACAAAGCCCCTGCTTACAATAGAAGATACCTCGGTGCACAGGATTAAAATAATTCAGACTTCAACTGCAAACGTGCGCTCTGTGAGGGCACCAGTGATTAAATATAACCCACTGGAGATTTATAAGTGTTTATTTCTGGCATAGACACAGTAAGGCCCTCACCGCCCAACGATGCCTTTGTGCACCGCTTAATAAAACGTTGTTTGTCGTAAGTGAATGTATTGTTACAGGGATGTGAATGTAGTCGAAGCCGGTGAAAAATTTATGGAGCCAACTCCCAACGACTAACTGAACAGTTGCCGTAAATATGAAACAGATAATAGCGTTCGCTTAGATAAAATGGAGAATTGCTAGTTTATGTAATAAATTAAAACAGAATGAAATTGGTATCTGCGACTTAATACAACGAGAAGTTGTTAATCATATTTGGCTATAACGCGCTGCGGCTGTTGTTTCTATCTAAATTATTCTTGCTGGAATTGTTCAGCTGTATCGGTACAATTACCTTTATTCATATCAGTAGAAACAAGCGGGGTATAAAAGTAAATGGTAGCTGCATAATTTGTCAGTGAATACAAAGAGTTCGATCTGTGGTAACCGTTGCTCGGCCATAAATCATAGGTGCAGTTGTGGTGCGGCGGGCGGACACACGACAGATATTACGAAACGACAAGTCTGCTACAAAGCACAGAACAAGGCTGTACCCGCCTGAGTGGCAGGCCCTAATTAACTGTCAAGTAATTCGACATTATTACCATTCGATCACAGTTTTGTCTAATCTCATTTTTTAAACAATAACATCCTTGTTGTTGTTATTATAAATATACAGAGCTATTTGCGCCAAATCTGTTGCTTATGAGATGCAGGGCTTGTAATTCGAATATTGCAGATTTTCGGCCATATTGAACATTGAATGCCGTTTCATTCTAATATTGTGATCATTTCAATTTTCAAGCATAAATTGTCTCTCGAATGAGTCATAAATTAGTCAGGATTATAATTATAAATGTTAACTGTAAGTAAAGTGAATTGTATAGATGCTCATATTATAATTATTTAACTAGGTAGGTACATTGTTCCTTACATTGAAACCGCAACTGGATCTCACAAAACAAAATGAAGAAGCTATAAGCTCGCATGCAAATTTCAATGCACGCTTTTCATTCTCATCGCGTATCGTATGCTACTCGGGCCATCGTTACGGGTGTTTAGGCACGGATATTAAGCATCTGTAGATAGCGACTGCTTAAACTGTTCGAGATGGAAGGCAAGCGCGACGATGAGATCGCGTTCGCACGCATATTACCGTGCGGACAGAGTAGCCGCAGGCGAAACACCGACCTAACAGTACAGGCCGTGATTAGACGCCACACGATAGTGCCCATTGTCGGTACACGATTGCGTCTTGTACGTCTTGAAATTGCGGAAATGGATACGGCTCGCATTCGCCTGGCTCGCTTGCGGGACGTTTCAATTGCACTCCGAGGATCTTGCGAATATTCATGCGCAAATAGAATTGTCCTGCGAGGATCTATAGAGTCAAAGTATTAAATTTATTAAATATTACCTGCCGCCTACGGGTTGGTATTTTTCCCTAATTTTAAACAAACTTTCATCGTCTTAAACGCGGAATGTGACAAAATTGACGTCTTCTGTTTATAAACCTTACTCCGTCCCTATCAAATTTTATATTCTTTGTCAAGCAATTTTCGACATTTCATATTTATTCAGTGACAAAGAGATATTATATCCTACCTACCATCCTTTCGGTTATTCCAATATTCCTACTTAAGATATTTTCTTTATTAACGTATTAAGATAAGATTTGAGAGAAGATTTTGGCTTGTATAAAGTAAAATAAAATAAGATTTCCGAAGTCCTAAGAATACCCACTTGACCATTCTAAATTTGACACACGCTAACATGCGTATCTAATGGGTTTTCTGAAATTTATTACGAACCCATTATGACGTCATTTGGGAGTGTGGAACTTAATATTGTAGCTGATTATAATAAAACCATGACGAAAGAACATTAGTAAGCGAAATCTCCTTGTTAAGACGCCGCGTCTTGTCTACTAAATAAGAAAACATTATGAAAAAGTGATCGTTTCACAAGTTTTCTTACACTTATAAAAACAAACTAGAAGAGAAATTGACAAAAAAAAACTGAAAAGAATTATTGCGATTGCGTTATGTCGAAAATATCCTAATAATAGTTTTTCTCAAATATCTTCAATTTAAAGATATTGTACAGTTGCAGTTTTATTATACCTATGTAAATATAGGTTGCAGTAGCGTAATAATAAAAAGTCCGTTTCAGAAAATATGGCGATGACCAGAATCACTGACAAAGGATCTACCACCGACAAACTCAAGAATTCAGGAAGTAATTTAACTCGACGTTATTGGAAACGCGATTGTGTGCACCCACCTAATCATTATCCGCGAGATTCAACTATCTCTTTAAATTGTATTTATTTTGAGACTATCTACCGATTCGTGCGTCTACTCACAAGTGGGTACTCGGTTACTGCTCGAAGGAATAATCTGAGAACCTTGAGGGTTTCGTTGTTGAATTTCATCTCGAACGTTCCATGACGAGCGAAATTCTTCAAGAATTCTCAACGTAGACAATGATCATTAAGTTTCCTTTTTCTGAGTCTTTGATTTGATTTTTTAATCCGCCTGTCATCCAAAAAGTTTTAAGAAAACAACGTCTGTTTTTGTGTTAAGTATTGTAGTCTTATTGTGAATTTAATGTTTTAACCAAATTATTTATGCTTTAGTTATTCACTGAGTAACTAGGTAGATAAGTTTTTTGAGCTGAACAATTTACAAAAGACGTCAATGAAAAAAATGGGATTACAGAAGAGATATTAAACTCGTATGTTTTATATAGATTTGTTCATTTTTTAAATTAAAAACCGGCATGTTTTAATCGTAGTAGTAGGTATGTCGTAAAAGTAAATATAAGTAGTATAACGAGTAGAACTATATAATAAAATTTAAAGGTAAAACGTGAAAGATTTATCGTAAAAAAATTATAATTCAAACGTAAAATATTTACACTGGAGCGCAATCAACAAAAACTCCCACACCCTATAGAACAATCAATCTTCCGAAGGCTCAAAGAAGCCTCAATCAAAACAAAATGCAGAGAAGCAGGGCTCGAATAAAGCGCCCTATAAATCATAAAATCAAGCCTCCATTCAAAGCGGTTCATTTGACCGCGGTAAAAAATTTGACCCTTTACTCCTCACGGCAGTCCCGGCTTTGTTAAGTGTCGGCTGTCAGACGAAGGGTGCATTTCCAATTTGTCCTGTCTTCCACCAATCAACGTTACCAGGATATTTATGGGCTCATTAAAATTTCGATAATCACACTGTTTTTTCTAAGGTATTCGGTACTCGATAGATTCGATTCTTTTTCATGAATAATAGTTATGAGACTTCAAGCTGAGCTGTCGACGCGAGTCGCTAGTGTGGTGTGCGTAGGCCGATTTTAATTGGATGTTGTTTTAATTTATAGACATAAACAATGACACTAAATTACGATACATGTTATGTTTTATGACTTTGTTCGTATTAAGTTATTGTTGTTCGGTTACTGTTCATGTATGAACTAGATAATTATTTAATAAATGATTTATAATTAAGGTATATATTACGTACCTACCTACATATATTAGGTAAAATAGGAGATAATGTTCTGTACACTATTTAAGACTGAGCTTTATTTTATTTATGTATTTTATTTATAACTCTTCATTGTACACCAAGCACAGGACATTAACAATTATATATAATAGCGGGGAAAACTATGAATAGCATTATGGTCGTAAAATGCGAAAATAAACAGTACGTATTACGAATTTATTAACACGACTAGAAAACGAGCACGACTGGATCGTATAGTAAATATATAGCAGTTCGTACCTACCTAGTACCTATTTCAAAGGTAGGTGAGTTACTTAGAAATCCATAAAAAACATGAGCTAGTAAACATTTTTAGCATCTCTTATCATAAAGATGAAACTGTGACATTAGACACAATCACACGCGCCTCTGGAATTAAAATTAATTTAGTATACAACAGAAACATGAAACTTCGTTATAATAGCCTTTCCTTGACAAATAATAAACCAGGCATGTTTATTCTTGATATTCAATAAAATTTAGTACTATCGTGCTTCAACGTAGGTGGTAAAATGGCGATCAAATTGATTGAGATATTGGCGGAAAATGGATAAGGTTGACATCGAATTGTATTCGGAGTAGTGAACATGGTAATTTATGTGTATTACTGACAAGCTTACGTTGTTCTCAATTTATTATAACAGTATTTTAGTACATTTGTACTACAATACCTACGACACTATTTCAATTGATATAGGTACACAACAGAATTAATTAAATTAGTCAGTTGATATAGTGCAAATATTTCTAATTGCTTTCCATGTACCGTTCGTGTTGATTGAACGTCAAGATACGAGTACTAATACTAACTAGTTATAGTAATAAATAAATGTTCTGTCAGACATAGCTGCGTAGATTTGGACTTTTGTAAGAGTTATATAGAGCACATGAAAAGGAAACTTTAAATTTAACAGCGGTAAGAGTCATTTGCTTTGGCGAAAGAAAACATCGTGAAGAAACTTGCATACCTGAGAGTTCACAATGTTCTCGAGGGTACGTGAAATGATGAGGTGACCGCTAGTGGCAAAATTTCTTGAGCGCTTCCGTGCTTCGGAGGGCACGTAAAGCCGTCGGTCCCGGTTGTTACCATATGGTAGCAGTCGTTAAGCCATGTCGGATACCTTCGGGCGGCTTAAAAATATCCGACACTTGGGTTGGCCACTAACCCCTCCACCAATCCGCACTGGAGCAGCGTGGTGGAGTATGCTCTAGGCCTCCTCATGTATGAGGAGAGACCCGTGCTCAGTAGTGGGCCATAAATGGGTTGAAGCCAGTACGTGAAATCCGCCAATTCGCAATTGACCAGCGTGGTGGACTACGGCCTCTACCTCTCACATTGCGAGAGAAGACCCGTGCCCATCACTGGACAGTTATGGGATGCGATGCGATGATGTAGAGAATACATACATTTACATATAACATAGGTACGCTTTTTTACGAGAAATATATATAATATGCGTAGTCGAAAAAAATAAGGATGAAACTATTACTTAGCAACTAATTCCTTTATTAATTAGGTACATCTCATCCCGTGGGAATAAAACGGTTTAGATAGTAAGCGATCAATAAATAATTCTCATTTAAATCGTGACAAAAAATGTTTATTATATAATATGTTATAATTGTAAAATATATAATAGGTATAACGTTTAAATGCATTTCATGTTACATCAAATGTTTCTTAAATAGATAGTCGATTAACCTCTGCCCCATAATCGAACCCTTCTCAATTACACTTTTATCGTGATAACAATGCTCGATTAGCCGGCCTGATCGATTTATCGATACATCAGATCGTTTTTCGTATCGATACGAGTGAGATAGGTACTGGGAAGATGATAATGAACTTTAACCTGCTGTCTAGTTACCATGTTGACTATCAACTGGTCTGGAAATTCCTCGATGGAATTTTAAAATAGGAAAGAATTTTGTAAGCTTTTTCCATAAAGGTATTAAATAAGAAAGACATTTACATCATCGGGCTATTTTATCTATTGTGACTATGGGAACCAAAGGAAGCTATTTATTGCTCACGATGTTGACTAATTTTATTGGGTAATCTTGTGGGCTTAATTCCTCACAGACGGCTATACGAGTTACCCCATGGGTCCCTTACCATTTAAACTAATACGAGTAATTAATTTTATCCGGATATTAATTAAGAACTGCAAAATGTGTTGACGCTACCAATTATGCTTCCAAAATGTTATGAAGATTGTTCATGATAATTTTTAAAATCGTTTTATATTAAAATTATTGTTTTTCTCGACGGAATTCCAATGCTTGTTAAGTATTGTCAACAGTGCTTATGAATGTCTGGCCAAGAAATAAGACCATTCATTCGTCCATTTGCGTTCTACATAGAACACAGGATCCAAGGCACGTCATTCGTCGAAAGAATCATTCGACCGCTATTTTGAAATGCTCCATATAGCGCTAGTTGTTTTACATCGAGTGCCCATACATTGTGCGCTTAAGGAAATAAGATTGAAATTCGATTACGACTGTATTTGAGATGCAACAACTTGGGACGACGTATTTATGGTGATTCGATACCATTCACTAGGAAATTGGCGTTAACCACTCAAGTTCAAGCCGAGTTCAGCCAGACATGACGTGAGACGAATCGCTTATCCCAAGATATAATCATTACTGCCAAGTATTGTGTGAGATATGTGGTATAGACGGCAATGGGAAAGAATTATTACGTATAGCGTTGCGCGTGTATTGAGGTCCGTAAATATGCCTTATTAATACCTCATTTAATAGCAATGGTACCTATATAAATAAATAAACGTTAACACACTCATACCCCTTCTAGGATTCCCTGTGTCGCGGGTGGCATGGACACAACACTAATACCCATGACCCGAGAACAAAAATTTATCTGTCCCATAAACATCTGCCCCGGCCGGGAATCGAAACTGGGACTACTCGCTTCGCAGGCATGGCCACTTCCAACTAGGCTAAGGGGTCGACGAAGGACTATAGTTTCAAATAGAATAAAAAGTCGTGGCCTGAATGTATCTGGTTCTGCTTCCGATTCTTTTAAAGTAGGTAGGTACACGATAACAAAAAAGCAGGAAACTTAAATAACGCTCACCAATCTGTCGATACAGCTTCATTTCTCGGAATGAATATTATATCTAACATTAGATTTGTCCCATTGTAATATTAAAACTTAAGTAGATTTTTTTAAATATTATGTCGATTCTACTGACAGGCAGATAGAGAGAAAAAAAATAAAAACGTACTATGTTGTGCCCTCTACATCATCTCTACGTCCTAAGAAATACCTACTTAAATAATAATTATTGACCCACCCACCTTGTCCTGCTGTAAATCATTTCACACCTTGTATAGCTAAAACGAATGTTCTGTAACTTAATAACATCGTGCGTGTCCAATCCCGCGCCGCTACTTCCATAACCTATAAGGTAAGAAGTTTTATGTCGACAAAATATGCAGTCCCTTTTAATTAAAGCAGGCGACACGCTCACGTGCTTGTTAAGTACTAAATGAGAATCCTAAAAGATTAAAAGCACTAAGTGCTCGCTCGTGAAGTTATTAAAGGTAACATACCTCAGCAGGAATAACAATGAAACGATTACGTGCAATATTCCACGTAACGACATATCCGCTGGGGAAATGATATTTGCGCTGCATACGAGGCGAAGCAGGAATCCTCGACCCTGACCCAAGGGCATCGACCCCGCGCGTGACACTTCGATTCTCTATCGATCACGACTACGATCTCGCTATCGAATCGATATTTTAGTCGATATTTTTGTACTCGTTATCAGATCGAATCGAACCACGAATCAGCGTGACTGCGGCTTAGTGCACTTGCCGAATACGACCACAATCAAATTAACTGTTATCTTTTGTTATTGTTCTTTTACACCGTTACCGTCCGGTTAACAGGTGTAGTTTGTATCTAATCTATGTACCTAATATAAACTAAACTGATCACGTAACCTTACGATATACCTTTAACAACGCAATAGGTTACAATAGAGTTTCATAATCGAATAACAAAAAACGGGTAGATTTATTGTTCCGTTTCTCAACAAGAAGTTATCGTGATTGACCCTAATAATATCATGTGATAAATTATATCGGAGTTGTAAAAAGTTTCAATTCAATGCATCATCTGTCCTTTAATATAAATAGATATCATAAAATCAAGGTCAATGTGAGATAAAACTAATATTATTATAATCTATAACTTTTATGGATCTCAATATCGATTCGATCCACCATTTACTGGCGTATTTTTAAAATCGTTAACATAATTTTAACAATTCACTATGACCTTAACAAAAGTTCTATTACGAGTAAATCAGTAGGAAGTTGGAAAATAACTAAACAAGACGCTTTTGTGTAGAAATATTCAGTTGTGTTTTTGTAGTTTCATTATTTACTTACCTATTTTTCCACTTACCTCATTGTTACTGTCTTTTAGACTGGGTTTTAGTGAAAAAACTAAAGAAGCAGTTAAATTAATGCTTTTATTGCTTCCCCACATTTATGTAAAATGAAGAGAGTAGACGAAAATTTCATTAAAAGAGGTCACGATATTCCTGGATATAATACAAGAGAGACATACCATAAGCTATAAGCTGTTCAGAAAATCTTGGAGGTTAAAGCGATCCCAAGGTCCAAATACGTGGAGTATAAATCAAAAAAAGCGTCTGGTACGAGCGCGAGGGCCCGTATAAGGAGAGGTCTATATCAACTATCACGATGGCATCAGACTGCACGCAGAGCCGCAACGAAATTATTATGAGACCTAGACATTTGTTAAAGACGTGGATGGAAGGATGCAGGGTTAACCGTGTAACTGCTTGTAGCTTACAATGAAATATATTTCTTCGTGTCTTCAAGGCTTTCCGAGTTGTTATACCATGAGTAACAATTACAAATTATTTATATGAGTTAAATAAACAATAAAGTCTGGAGTTTTTACATAAATATTATTATTCAGGTTATTTCTAAGATACTTTAAAACGAAGGTTGTTTATTTCACGTGTAATTATTGTGATTCGCATCCTAATATTTCTAATAATGAAGAATTACTAATGGATAAATTACATAATCTAAATTACTGACTGGTTAGTAGTTCATTTTTGTTTTAATTATTTGATTATATGAATTTCTTTCAAATTTCGTTTTCCGAAAAATAGTTTTAAATACAAGTTTATATACTTTTAACGCTTATTATTTAAACGCGTATACCTACTTTATACGCATATACTGTATACGCTTACAATAGCGTATGTCGTCGCATAGTAAGTAGTAAGCGCCAACCGCAACATAATGTTACACGTTCAAACGCACATCGTTTACGCTGATAATAATCTGTACATACGCATGTAACATGTAACTTAAACGCTCAATTATACGCACCTTCGGAGAAGGCAACTGCGCGTTAACTTCAACTGCCTTCCGCCAAGAATGTTGTGACCGCGACGTTAGAAATGTGACACCGAGATGAACAATGCGACGACGCTGCATCTTAAGAAGCGAACTGCCTCTAACCAGTCCCGCCCACACGATCACGCTTTCGACACTCAAATAAGCCATAAATTATAATTTTAAAACTCATGTAGTAACGCATGGTAATCAACGGCACCGTCTTATTTTTGTCGCCTCCGTAAATAACATGAATGGCGTATCTTCCATTGATCGTAAATTCGGGATTACTAAACTTCTATTACCGAAGGTCATTTCACCGAAGCTCTTTCATGAATATTGGTATAAGTTCGACATTATATCCAAGCGTATATCACGTCGTAGGCAATAATGCATTTAAATATTTGTGTGAAGCGCATTTATCAGGTGTAATAGCCGGATAGGTTGGACCGGAGGGAAAGCAAATACAAGAGCTAGGGGGAACAATGCCGCGGGCGATTGGAGCCCGAATGGGAGAACAGGGTTGGCTCGTGACTAGAACAGAATAGCACAGGATAGAAAAGAATATAAAATAATACGATATATACATATAATTATGATATCTATAATTATGATAACACAATAACGAGTTCAATAAAAAAATTGTAGTGTGTTGCATTATAGTTTAATGTAATAAAATTCATTACAGCATAATTTTTAACAAAACATTTTACAAAAAATGAAAATCATAATTTTTTAAGAGTTTGTGGCGCAAATAATATTTTCTTCGCTGTAGCTTGTGCTACATTTTCAAAGTAATTGTCTTTAATTATATAGAAAACACTATTCAGTTACTTGTAGGTAACTTCAATGGTAACTTTGTTTTAAAACGAAATTCAAAGCCTGTTTCGTAGAGATATTGTGTTACTTAACTCAGTATATATGAGTTGTTTAAATTTATTTATTTTTTAATTCCGTTCCGTTCCAAATAGTATCTACGAGTTATTTCATACAAAATTATAATCAATATTGCTAAAAGATAACACATTAGATGTTTATATGACACCTAAAATATTATATACATATTATGTAATAAATTTATAAAAAAATACAGCGGTTACAACAACGGTACAGGTACAACACAAACAGTAAGGTGAAGCTGCAATTTGACAGCCCTAATGGCTGGTTCTTGGGTGAAGCGTACTCGCCTCTTGCCCACTGATTGTACCTTACGATGACAAGCTCGCCTCGATAATAAGTGTTTATTGCAATCACAGATAAATTTACTTTAACCTCCCTAAACCCTTTGTGCACGTGTGTACACATGATGTAACACGTCACAATGGAATCTGGTTCTCATCGGCATCAAGGCGGACGGTATAATAAAAAGTCGGAGATGTGATGAGCGCCAGACACGATTGTTAGGAGCAGAGGTCAAAGATTCCTATCGATACAGCTTCACCATTTATGTATAAACTTGAAATAGTATAATGACATTCATTTTACAAAGCACGATCGGTTCGAGATGGAGAAATTATGTTAGCGGTTGCTTATAAACAATTTCTGGGACGGTCCCTACAAAGCTTTTTACAAGACGATGGGTTACAACGGGATTCATGAGACTTGAATTGAAACAACAAAATACATTTGTGGTCTTTTTAGACCCTAATTTAATTTGTGTCTGTCCTTAGATAAATCCTTAATTTAAACTACCTCCAATATTTTGACGCAGTTTTTACACCATCAGTGTTAAGCAATAAATTCTCAATTGTTGATAACGATATTACTAGACAATTACATATTCATATAATTAGTTATAAGTAAAAATTACGACACGACACAGGACACAACAATTACTTATTCTTATATCGCCTTTCAGTTGCCCGAAATTATATTATAGTTCATAAGTAAATATATACATTTATATATATATATTTATTATTTAATTATATTATTGCATTATAGATTTATCGATCAACGAACTCATTTCAATCAATGACGAATTGCGTGTTCATTTGTTATGGTTGCAATTCATTGACATTTATTTCAATATGGGAAGGTCTGACCCCGGAAGCCACAATGGCCAGTGATCTTATCTTTATACCTCCCAATAAACCCACCTACCAACTGTCTGTAATATCAGTCTCGAATAGAATTTGGAATACGGTTGGTATAACAAGTTTCGACATCCTAGGTGGGGTCAGCGATAGGCAGATCGCAGTGCACGGCTATGCGAGCTACCGTAACTCTTTATTGACCCCTGTTCGACCGCAAGCGTTCCTTTTTAGCGTAATAGCATGCTAGAGCAAAATATTGCGACCCTCACTAGTCTCCACTGCTATTTTTTGAACTTAGGATGTTTTCACAGAATTATGTCTTTTTTAGTTTAATCTGAATCTCGGAAACGGCTCCAACGATTTACATGAAAGTAAGTATGCAGGGGGTTTCGGGGGCGATAAATCTATCTACGTTTCATTTTTAGAAAATTCGTTTCATTTTTATCCGTGTTTTCAGGCAATGAAAAAGTGCTACCATATCATTAGAATAATATCATAGAATTTTTTAGTAGGTATAGTCAGATCGAAAAATATTATTCATATTTCATCAGTATCTAAATATAATTTCCAAATAACACGATTAACAAAAAAAAATACCGAGCAAAGCTCGATCATTCAGGTATTTTATGTAAGTGCAAATCCGACTGCCGTGCCAAAGCCTATTTTACGTGTAAACACCCTAAGAAAATAAGGACCTGTCGCACAAAATATGATTTCCAATATTCGCAACACTATCTAATGTATGTCAAACACAGCGACAGACAGGGTACACGAGGGCTCGCGTGTCGCGGGCACTTCCCTGACCTCGGTTCAACTTGCATTCCATCTTAGGCTTAATAATACACACGGCCCGCAACCATCTAGCTACACCCTCATTAGAACCTTCGGATCCGCGGCTATCGACAATGCTTCCACATTCCGTGATATATTCTGAAGTTTCTGAACCGTAATAACGTTCCCACTTTTATGGTAATTGAATTATTGTATACGTATGCGAATATTGTTTATTAGATTGTAGGAAATGTAATGGTGCCTGTTTGAACAATATTGTTTAAGTGGTTTGTAACGGGGAGTAATTCGTTTGATTGCTGATTGGCAGATGTATAGGTACTTTGCTTTTGTTTAAATAATGTGTGTTTTAATAAGTATAATTTGCCCCAGCAGGAAATTGAAGCCGTAAACACACTTAGCTGGTAAGGTCATTCAACGGAGCTATGATATAATGTACTACCAAGAAATTCCCAATAATTTACCTTTGAACTTTAATAAACAAAAAACAATCGAACGAAATTCTAAGAATTAATAAAAGGAATCAAATACGAGAGGTATGCGAACAAAAAATCATACAGCATCCATATAACAACGTTAATAAGATGAGAGTGGTTCAAGGCGTTCTTTTACCACTAACACCTCCAGCGAGACGTTGAAAGGCTTTATAGAAAATATTTCAATAAGGACCATGTAATATGATAATGCACTGATCCTCAATCTTCAACATCCGGCATAAACCGTCCCGTTGTCATCCTTAACATGAGTGTATTATTAAAATTACTTACATATTTGTTATGGGACGAACCGGAAACCTACTTTATATTCCTGTATTATTGGGCTAGGGAAAGACCAGTACCGCTCAAACCTGTTTATGGTATTCCATAAACAAACTATTAACAGTGTTATGTTCAATTATGGGACTATTAAAGGATCATTTAACATCGAGCATTGAGAATTATAGAGTTTATTCTCAATTATATTATGACGTTAAGTGTCGAGGAGGAGTGTAATTACTCTGTTGTATAATTTATAGGAGAATATTCAAAGATTTATGGCCTTCCGAGTAGAGTATTAATCAGTAGATATACTTAATTAATTGAGGGATGCATAGGTGGGTGAATTAAGTCAAGTTTTAGTAAACCTAATGAACTCCACGTAATTCACCTAATTAGGTTATCAGTCCATAACCTTAGCACGAAGCTTACACACTTTAATTTTTTAATTATAAATGTCTCGAACTAAACCATTTTATATAAATTATAGTTATTACCACTATATAATGCTTGTAAATTATTACTGTCGTATTCCTAATTTACTTTTTAAATAGGATCAAGATAACTAAATTGTTTAATAAACTCATAATATGAGTAGCCTTGAAAACTTCCGTAATTTTCTTATATTTTTAATAAACATTATAGACTTTTTAATTTTGTCGAAGGCAAAGTACAGTATGAATTTAAACTCATGCAACATTATTAATGAATGCTATTTTCACAAAGTTTGGAATATCTGATGGATGGATGGATGGATGGATGGATGGAAGCCTAAGTACTTGTCATAACCCCTTTTCATGTTTACCTCTAGCAAGTAGTATTTTTTAAATCTCAAAAATAATGAAATGCTTCCTAATCGATTCAGTAGTTCTTCAAACAGAGAATAGCTTTGAAAATCGTTTATGCATTTTAAATTTTAATATAACTTTTTTCTTTTTTTACAATAGCGCAGTTAAAATTTATTACCTATTAAAGTAGGTACCCATATACCATAGTTCCTTATTGAAGTACTTTGTTTGAAACTCATTAACTTTCTAAGTTAAGTACTAGTCAATCATGAAGTGTTGTTGAGTGCCCAACAATTTACAATAAATTGCATTGTGACTAACTTTCGAAGTAGTTCCGCTTTCAACTACTTACCTATTTAGTGCGTAAGACAAGTAAAAGATTTAAAGCCTACTCGGCGTAGCTTTCTATATACATACCAGAATAACCTTAACGGAGTATTTAATAAAATATTTTATTTTATTTCTTTAACACTAACATATACTAATATTATGAAGCTTAAGAGTTTGTTTGATTGAATGGGCTAATCTCAGAATATTTGCTCTCTTTTGGCCAACTCTGCTAGTAAGTACGTAATATTTTTCCATGTTTTGCACAGTGTCCTCAATGAGTAGAGTAGTCACGTTGGGTTAACACCTTAATACAGCTGTACTATGACAATGGATTCGTCGCAGGACCTACTGTGAAGAAAGAACCGACTTTCAAAAAGCGTACAAACGATGTTAATTACTGCCTTAACGAAGGTTTTTATTCTTAGTTGGATTTTTAGACGTCTTAGACGTACGAACTTACCAGAGGTGTGTACCTACGTAAATACAGAACCAAACGCAAAAATCAAGCTACTTCGCACTTTTAAGCTTGATGCATTAAAACTTCAAAATTATATTATATTTGTATGAGAATTATAGTTTATATGAGTATTGTCATAAAATAGATAATGAAACTGTATTAAACAATCTTGACCTAGTGTGTTTATGCGGTTTTTCTTCGAAAATAATTTTAATGTTTAATAACATAATTATGCCTACAAAATAAAAAAAAAAACATAATATATTAGGTATATTAATCTATTCTAGGTAATCGGTATATCGATTCTAGGAAAACAGACCAACCCTCAAACAAAATAACAACAACGAAAACATAAGAAAAAGGCTATTTATGACATTTAATTACAAAATAATCGTAATGTGTTTTGGTATTACAATTTTTTTTTTACCGTAAGATTTTTTAGAATAAAGATTGTTCGGATCTTCCGACATCGTATGTTGCATGTGCATGATTAAGAGTGGACTTTAGCATCATTTCTTTAACCGCTTCATTAGAGATAAATATTATCTTCTCTTAATATTTTACAAGGTGAACGCGTACGAGTACCCTAGCTTTCATTCTATTTATTTTTTAGACGAAAGTTATCGAAACACCCGAAAAAACTAAGCGGGGCTACTGACACATTTCCGTTTTTTGTAACACTACGTGTTGTTATGCTTCGTACAGCCTATACTTCGAAAACTAGAGTACTCTCAGGACTTTGAGAAAAATTGTAAAAACAAATCGAACTAAAATGAACAATCCGTCGTTTAAAATAAGGATGGTTGTTGCTGGAGCGTGTAAGGAATTCCAATTAGAATTGAAAGAGTATACAAAGAATCGTGTTAGCGTAAGGTAATTGAATGCTTCAAAGTATTTTGCGGCTACCACGAACGCTATTGAGATGGATAATCGTATTCACGTGACCTACGGACGAGTCTAATCTCGTTTACATTTTCAACTCCGCTGTGTAAAATAATCCTTGTATAATTAGATAAAGAAATGTATCTTACGACAAAGCAGGAAATTGATTAGTAAAAGAAAACATTACCTTTTTTCTTAGTTGCCAAACTTGCAACACAAGTAACTTTGCCATAGTTGTAATACAAGTAACATCTGATAGTTTTCTTGTAATTGATTTTTAAATATATTCAGATAATCCTGAACCGTTTTTTAAAATAAAGGCTGGTAAACGAATGAGCCATCAGTTTGTAAGTTTTCTCCGTCAGTCTTAGACACCAGTAATTATCACTGTGTAATCAAAAGCTACTCCATATAATTATGTATAATAAGCTACTATAATATGAACACTTCTTATTTCAACAGTTCTTAATTCTACAACAAAACCACTGAGATAACATAACACCTTTCCGAGCATAATAGCGCACTGCAACGAACCCGGCTATTAAAAGAACAACTGTAAATTAGATAACTCAATAGATAAGCGTATACGCAAACTGACGGACAGACTCTCATTGTTTCTATTCGAATAAAGAGTACAAAGATACGTGTGGGCGCCGGGAAAAAATACTTGAATTTTGTAATGTGATGAGAGGCAGTGATAGCCCAGTGGTTTGTTCGGCCACCCACGCCAGCCCAGGTTCAAACCATATTAGAATTTAATTTTATTGTTCTACTCTCCCTTTCACATTTCCTTCCTGTGTGATAGCCATCGTTTGGAGATATTAAATTATATCTATTTATAAGCAGCTGATAATAAATTATTTATGTCCCGTAAAATTTTTTGATGGACTCAAGGAAAGGATTAACTAATTTTCAAAATAGTTTAAATTTGACTTGCATGCAAACACAAATTCCTTATGCAGATTGACATTCAAACTATCTTTTATTATCCATGTACCATGTAACATGTAAATGTCATTCATAATCCAAGGCTTAGAATACACTACAAGGATGTTTTAAATTTTTATTTCCATTCTACATTGGATGGATTTCTGAACTTTGTAAGTCAAGGAATAGATCGCCAATTAAGTAATAATGTAACCGTATTATAAGCCTTGTAGTTTGTAGCCCAAGTATTTGAATTGTATTGTATTGTAGAGTATAAAACCTTTGCCTGGAGACTTGAGTCCAAGGGACTCTAATAGCTTGTAATGATGTTATGCGATGGGAAGGTTGATTGAGCAATACCCTGTACAGAGCAAACCAGTCGCAAGATCCATAAATACACCATAAGTGGCTTGGGTTGAAAGCTTTTCGCTCATTACGCGATATTCAGGCCGCGTTGTGGACATATATGGGCGTCACATACTGTGCAATTAAACTATTAAGTCAGTGAAGTAGGTAATACTGGATATGAATCACATTTGTCACGTAATTGGAAACAAAAGTTTATTCTATTTTCTTATATAATTTGATTGTAATATCCAATAATGTGGTTTTATGATCCTACTCTTAGTAGCGCTTGCACAAATATTTTTGATTATTTTATCATGATTTGTTATGTTATTTTAATGTAATTGTTAGACCTTTGTATTTTATTGAATTTTATAGGGTAGGTTAATATTTATGGTGTAACTAATTTTTGAACATCTTGATTAGTTAAGGATTTACTGATTCATTGAATAATTTTATATTTATTTTGTGAAAAAATGAGCATAGCAATGCCAATATCCGATATCTATGACGCCTGGATGCTTCGGCTCTATGTTAGTTAGGTAACTTCTCCCTTTTTAATTCGACTTTCTATTAGAATCTATTAGATTAATGATTAAAAGTTTAAGGGAAAAGCCCTGTAACGAGCACATTTATACAAGAAAACTGAAGAATTGAAGAAATTCTATAAATATTACAGAGAATTAATTAAATAGATTTAACTGCGTTTCTACTCGTCCATTCGTAATATAAATAAACTAAATTTTACTACCTTCAATTTTATGTTTAATTTCGCTTAATCCTTGATCAATTGCTTAACCTGATTGTTATCGTTCTTAGAATTTCATTGCGTGCCGCGCTTACAATACTTTCTTATGTCATGTTAGGTGTTAACCTTTGTATCGCTCACAAGTCAAGTTATGATATAACTAGAGTGAAGCCTTAGAAAGTCGTTTCCGGAGTACACAAGACGTCATATAACGGTAGCAACAAACCTTGGCTACAGACACCGGCCAACATCAACAATTAGCCGATAATATCAGTTACTTCGTGACAAACGGCTCAGCGAGATGTTAACACAAAATCGATTATGTTCCAAAATCGATTTCGATTTATTGTAGAGTACATTTATCAATACTTCGTTAAAAGTTACGCCTCGATTTCCAAATAGTTTATTAACAAGTCGTTAGTGTATGTATGATACATGTGAAGTTATGCGCAATAGTAATTAATGAATTGCAATAGAAATAATTTCCGAGAGCAATTGGCTGTTCGGTGGAGAAGCATTAGGAGTGTGGCGATTATATTCATTTGTGCTTGATTTAGAATATTTCGTGGTCCCATGGAACCCTGCTGGTCAAATTTGTATTTAAGGTTTGCACTGGGTCGTGCTTGATCAGGTAAATTGTCGGCAGAAGGTACTTTCCTATGTTTGTAATACTCTCATGCGATCATCAAGGGTGAAATGAGCGAGATCAGTGTAAAAAAGGTATTTATAAATTTTCTTCCCTCGTCGTTTTCTCTCGTGTTAAGGATGCTCAATTATACTGCCGACGATCAGCTCATTGGCAAGTAATTTTATAAAAACCTATTTTCGTTTTCGGTTAACGTTAACTGAATCAGTGATATAATCTTAGAGGTAAATAACGTGTGACCTCAAATCCATCACACTTGATTGCCACCCGCCTCAATTCCAATTTGCATAATTCTCATTTGGCTCAACAATATACATAGTAAGAAACTGCCGTAGGAAACATAAAGGCACCTATTTTATATCTTGATAACCTTTTTGTAAAAGAGCATTTTATTTTTTGATGTTACGAACTCATTCATTACAAGTAATTGTTTTTTATTGTTAGTTAAATTAATCACTGCCTGTTAACGAAACTTGATATTTAAATGTTCAAATTGACCTTACTTGTTATTATTTAGTATTTATAGCCTTTAAAATCTCTGTTCCTTATGTGACGCCATGCTGGTCAATGTTTACTTTTTCTCCTAGGTATGTATTTGAATACGAATTGGTTAAGGTTGGCTATTACAAGAGTAGGTCTTGGAACTGGTTGCAAAAATCCCATAACTTCTGTCATCAGCAGATTAATTGGGAATAATGTGACGTAATATGATGTGACATATTATTAGCTTACCTAAACAGCGATAGATCACATAAGCTTGAGTTCACTACTAGGGCGATCGCCGTCGGGTCACAAGCGGCCCACGTATTTTGTCACGAAACTTATCGTAGCGGGACCTAATTAATGACTTCACTCGTGACTGACCCCATCTCACTAACTAATTGCTAGTTAATGTCTGGACAGATGGCAATGATTCGGAAAATAGCAAGCAAACTACCTTTCTTTCTTTGAATGAAATACTGTGACAAGCTTTCATAGTCCACTGAAAAAAATATTAAGTATGCTTACGAAACTTTACAAATTATGTTTGAAGTATAGATTCTATGAGGATATTAAATTATTCTATGAGGTAACGGATAAAAGTTTTGCTCTTTTTAAATGTAGGTAGATTGTGATTTGGTGATGATATTTTTGAATATGGAATTGGAATGAATACCTGTTAATATAGAAGTTCATCTATATTAACAGTAGGTACTATATTAACAAATCAAATCTTGCTTTTATTGTATTCAAAACCTTATCCAAAACAAATCATATATGTATGTAACATTAATCAATATTAATTAGAATCATAAATATGGTATTTTAAAAATTATACTTGAATCTAGAATATTGTTATTCATCAAATTTTCGTAAATAGCAAAACTTCCAGTACCTAAACAACATATTAGGCCGCGAAGTATGTTACTTACAAATATGGAATAAACAAAGATTTCCATGCTAAAACAGCGTTTAGGCCTTTTCATACCATTAATATGCTGCAAGTACAAGCAGTCGCGAGTGTTATCACCATTTGGTACATTTGCCTGCCCCGAGGTTGTCGTCACGATCTGCCTCACATTTACATAACTCATAAGTAGATGTTTGAGTACCGGTTACTTGGGAATACTGTTTCAAAACTTGTGTAATTCTAGGAAATAGTATACTACTGGCACACTATGTGATAGAATGTGTTTACATTTAACTCGGAGAGGGGAAACCACGATCACATACATATTTGCACGACATTCGAACTTATTCTTACTTTAAATTTAAATCATTTGGGCGCTTAATAGTACCAAAAGTTGTGCAGTATTTATGATGGTATTATCATCATCATTGTAATCCATAGTCTGTCCTATCGCTGGGATATTTATGATAACGTACTTTCGTATAAATAATAAAATAAACGCTCGCTCTCTATCATATCTGTACATAATTCCCCAGGTCGTAACAAATACTAATAATAGAAAATAAAACCGACGACTGTATTGAGAATTGAGAGTCTTTGTCTTGTCTAATTTACTGAATGAATTAGAAGATGTTTTGTTACATACATTGCTATTTACGGGCCTCCTACGTGCGTGTCATGCGTGAGTTCTCACTATACAACACAACAAAATACGGTAAAATAACCTAAGTAAATTCAGTAAACCGAAATAGTAGCTAGTACTAATTTATAAGAAACCTTCAAAGAAATACAAATTATTCGTTATAGTTTCTCTCGTATTTTTTTATAGCTAGGTCAGGCGATATAATACAAAACCCTCAGTGTTCGTTAAAAGCTAACAAAAATTTGTCCTTCGGTCTAAATTTAAAACTCTCCGCTTTGATATTTCATAAATTAAATTTAAAAATGGATATAGGGCACGAGATCGTCTAATAAAGTTGGTTATACGCAACCGTAATTTTAGGTCACCTCGGCTTGTTTAGTGGGACAACAATGAAAACTATTCAGGAAGAAGTACTTAAATACAACAGAACTGTAATAAGATTTTTGTCTCACTTCTAGCTCGCTCTTACCTGTCATTTGACAAGTGACATTTGGAGTGACGAAGTGTCACTTATCAAATTCCAAGTGAATACAGTCCATCCGCCTTAAATGTCCATGAATACAGTTATCTCCATTTTCCATTTAACAGAGCACAACCTATAGGTTCACGGATATGAAATAACTAGTTCAAATACCTCTTAAATGTAACCACACAAACAGGACTATCTACAACGGCATAATGGTTATAACGTCGGAGGGTCAGTTCGCGTGATCCTTGCCATAAAGTTAAGTTTTTGTTCAGATTTACTGCGGCGATACCAATAGGGGTCACGATGTCAAATCCACCATGTTAATAAACTTTAATAAGTCAGTTAACTATTTCTTAGATGGAGACGATTACCTGTTACAGCTACTCTATTTAAAAGCTTATCTTCCTAATTATCTCAAATCGAGATAGCAGTGGAATGGAGTACTATTTGTAACAATTAAAACCGTGCTCGTTCGTTTGTACGAAGCTCGCGTACGAATGCTCGGTTATTGACTGCTTTTTGTTGATTTATTTGTTAAGGTATTAAATTTAACACTTCGATGTTATCGTCTTTAAAAGTATAATTTTCATTCGTTAACTTTATAACCTCGTATATTTTATATTGTGCATCTGGATAATAGTTATCATCTATTGTTAATTTAATTTGTTGCCATTAATTACGGTCCTGCTTAAAATCGGTCATCGCTATTTTGTTTTATTTTTACTAAGTACATACTTCAGTCGGATTACAATAGTAATTTATTAAGAACATCCAAATACTATCCCCAAAGATAGAGCAACCTGTCAGCTCTTTCATATTTTAATGATTCTTCGGATGTGATTTAATAATTGCTTTCACAATGTAACTGACTTTTAATCATTATATTTAGTTTTACACTATACTACCTAAAGTAAACTTATGAACTGGACATAATTATGGAAGCCGGAACAGCGAAAATCAATATTATTGAACAGCGCCCAACAGACAGCCTAGCCTTGAAAGTGTAACAACTTACTGACATTGTAATCGTGCTCGGCATTTACTAAATCCATATCCAAGTAAGAAGCCTATATAATCTGGAAAGGTATAAGACCCATATTTAACCCATTAAATGCAAGTCAAATACGGTGTCAAAATATTGGCGCCAAAATTTTCAATCGTGCTTACCGTCGGCGTCGTGCGAAAGTGTTTAAAACAAATCGAATAAATACTTGATTAAATACTTGTATTTCATTAAATGCAGGATTAAATTTATGGATGTTAAATTAATTGCATCTACGAAAGGCTTTCGGCGGGCAATAACCTTCTGACCCAACAATGTAGCCGAGAATGAAAACTGGGAACGTATTCTTGGGAGTTGGGACCCGACATTCGACGACGTTCGACATTGCGCTTAGTTAGTCGAAATTAATAGCTTTTTAATAACGGTCGAAATATTGAGAAAGTAATGAATAACATAATAATGATTTTAATGTTGAAAATGGATGACTGTCGGTGAGTAAATTGTGTGGGGGCAAAAATACGTCTCTAATTCTCCTATCGAAGCTTTTACATTTTAATCGACTTCAAAAAAGAAGGAGGTTCTCAGTTCGACCGCACATATATACGAGTACCTACATACTCGTATATTTATGTGTGTTCGCGAATAACTTCGTCGGTTTTGAACCTATTTTGATGATTCTTTTTTGTTAGACTTATTATCGTAATAATAAGCCAATGGTTAGAAAGTAGAAATCCCAAGGGTAGTACCATGATAAGGAAATCAGGATCTGATGATGGAATCCTAGGGAAATCTAGGGAAAGCCTCATCGATGTTCAAGTTGGTTTTTGGTTTGTTAAATTATCATCTAAAGACCGCTGTTTAGTACGAAAAAGCAAATGACTATCAGGCAGACTATCAAACAGAATGATTATCAGTAAAAAATATTCTTCTGCCATGGTTATTGACTCTGAAGCCTATCGCTTTGGTCTGTAGGAGGCAGTGACCTGGTAAACTTGGTAAGATATATGGTAATAGATATGAACATTCTTACGTGACTACCACCTTCTACTTTATGGATGTAAATTTGTCTTGCACTAATTTCCCAGCACAAGAATTCGAAGAACTTGAGAACTTGCTTCCAAGAACTATTTCAAGAGTTAACGTTTTGAAAAGCATCATAACTTAACAACAATTTAAGGAAAGATAACTCATAATCTTAATATTATAAACTTACATAATGTTATACAATAGAAGAATTCTTTTGGCCACTACATTTACGAAGTCCATTCCGTCTCTTTGCTTTCTATTTTGTATTTTATAAATCCATTCGGAAATCATAAAGAACCTAACATTTGAACTTGAAATATTCAAGTGGAAATGAAATTAGCAATAAAATTTTATGAAGGACAGTCATGGTCTGAGAACCGTGACCCTGTATCTCAAATCGATCGGTCAGTGCATAGCGGGCGTTATGAGATTTTACGAATAGGGGTATTAGAATTTATAATAAGCGCGAAGCGAGACTATCTTGTTACGTCCACTCCGGTCTTTCATACGAGCGTTTTTAAAAACAAAACTAAGAATTTATTACAAGAACTTTTCGTTTTTTTCGATCGTCAGATATTACCAGAGTTTACCTGACAATTTTACGCGGTAAATACAGGGTCGAAATTCTCAGACTGACTCTCCTTCATATAATTTGTTTCCCATATCTGGTAACCTAAACACCATCTTCCACGGTCCCTTAATTTAATTTGCATATTACTAATTAATTGGTAATAGCTTCAGTGACGTTAAACATAATGAGAAAGATGCGAGTGCACCATAATTTTCTCAAACCAATTCTAAGAATGTGCACTTCACCAGCGTGTTGGTCTATTTAACCTTCTTAGTGTGAGAGCAGGCTAGCAATTGTATTGTCATGAGTTGTCATGGTGCTCATGAAACCATGCTTTGTTAATGACAATGTCAAATATTACCTTATCTAAGTCAGCCATCCGATGATCAGTGGTGATAATCGCGTAATTACTAAATTTTAGCGTGTGTTTCATTAAAATTACGGCGTTCATCAACGATCTAAAGCTACAACCCAGCAAGTGATTTGATCGGTATTGTGTAATATAATCCGGATGGAACGGTTTTTGCTTTTATTCAAAATCTGAAATCGGATCTTTGCTTTTTATCAAAATAACTGTCAAATATTAATAAGTACTTACGTAGAGGGGCCCAATTCTTTTATTTATAAATGGTTCAATTACGTCGTGTCGCAATAGTTTGACACATTTTGGACACGTTTTGTATGCAAAAAGTGTCAAACTATTAAATACGACGCAATTGAAGCATTTATAAAATAGCGGACTTTGTACCCAGTTTACACTGCAATATTTACTAGCTTAATCACGATATTTTTCAATAAACATTCTATAAATTATCTCAACGTTTTATATTATATTTAATTCCGTCCTCTTTTCACTTGTAGCTCTTGACGCAGCTTCCGTTTACCAAGTCGCTAGTACGAAAGCGCTGTTAGTTCTATGGTAATAGGGAGCCGTGACCAAAAGAGAACAAACCATTAGGCGGTGAGCAGGGGTCAACAACGACATCGTGCGGCCATTGCTATTCCCGCTGTGGTGCATGCTGCCCCGCGGCTCCCCGCACTTTCAATCCAACAAACGCTCCCAATAAACTACTATGACAAATGATCCTTCTTACCATCATACCAATGATATATTCTTATTCGAATTTTCAGCACGTTTTATTATTTATAGGCATAAATCTGAAATGGTGATAGCCTAGTGTTCTGTAACGATCATGTAGGACAAATGGTTGTGACTGAAACGCCGTTCCCAGGTTAGGATCGAGTTAACATTTATGTATATGAAGAAAAAAATATTCTAACTGCACCATACAGGTACAAACTTAGCTAGATTATTTGTGTAATTATCTTTACTTTATTTTCCCTTTTTGCGCCTAACACACATTTTCAACATAACCCAAAATCTATCAGCAGAGAACGATATTAGGTATGACCTTTCCCCTTATAACTCCTGCTAACCTAATGAGTTTCCGGGGAATAAGTAAATAATTTATTTTTTACTATGCACGTTAACGTCAACGAGGTATTATTTTTCGCTGACTTCAGTGCATTCCTTCGTAAATAAGATTTAAAACTACTTATGTTTATGTGTACTTATCAAGAACCTACCTACCTTTTATAACCAAATTTCTCATTTAAATTTCTAAAAGTAAGGAAATAATCTTAGATGTAATACATCCAGCTAAAAATTGTCACCTAATCCTACGAAACACAACTTAACTTTACTTTAAAGTTGTTATTCTAAGCCGGATGCAGTATCATTTACAATCGTGCGAGTTCCTTAAACATTTTTCGAGAATAGTCACGACCACAGAACATAAACGTCGAAGGAAAAGGGACTTAGATGATTTAAGGTTTAGCGGTTGGAACGTCAAGATAATAATCCTTTAATTACATTCCCTTGGTTTTCCGAGTGATCGAATGCCAGTAATTGCTTTTCTGTCCAGCCGTTTAGGTTGAATTTCATTAGGCGAAAATGTACGCGTTTTCTCGGAACTAATATTCGATTTAATGGATAACCAAATTATAGTTCATGTTTCTGCCTATAATTATAATGCAAGCCGTTAATTAAGATCCGTTTTGGGGTCTAATTTCATACATCCTTGAGGCGAAGCCAACCTAGTCTAGCTGTGAAGGATGAGGCGGTTTTATGCATTTAAATATCTGCCAAAACAGCAGATTACTACGCACTTTTAGGTTAAATGTACTAATGCTTCTAAATTAGTACAACATTCTTTTAATTGTTAAATATGCTAACAAAATATCGCAAAAACATGTTTATTTGAATATTTATTAATATAAGATAGTAGGTATCCAAAAAGACCAAAGTGGTGCAATTTGTGTGGCAAGGACTATTATATCAAGAGTTTATGATAGCAACTCGATGTTATTTAGTACGTGAGAATATAATATATGAATTTGGTTGTGTGAAGGCAATCTTCATAAATGTTATATTTATGCGAATGAGCTTTATTAACCCTATGGGAAGGATGAGTTTCAATTCGCGAGAATAATATTTCACGTCTCGTCCAGCGCGGTTACTCCGTTATCTCACAATCCGAATTTATAACTGATTCTGTTTATGAACACTTTCTGAACCTTATTGTAAATTTGTATTAATTTTTCATAAAGATACAACCACAGAAATAACATTATTCATACTGTTGATGATATTAGAAATGTGTTTTCTGCTGAAAACGTTTTACCAAAGGTTGTTTATTTGATTATGAACGCTAACCGCAAATTCGGTGTGCTACAGCCAACGCTTTTTTGCTGGCTGCAGCATGTTATGTATGGAATTGGGAGTGATCGATGATGACGCTCAAGATATAAACTTTTTGTATAAATGACTGTCAAAAAATAGACATGCCAGTTGATAGTTTTCAATACAGTCCATTGATAGCAGTAATATCAAAGGCATCACCGATGCATTTCCAGCCAGGAAGGAAGCAAGGAGCCCTTACTGCCTCAGGGATTGTTTGCTCTTGAGTCCTTTACACACTTGCCAGACAGGTTTTACCAAGTTTTACCGACGAAATAGTCACGACGTCAGACTCCTTTTTGAAGACAAAATTATAGTTCTTGGAATGGCATTTCCGCAATCAGAACCACGAACATAATACCTATAGGTTCATATTACAGTTAGTAGCTCGTGGTATTAGTCTATTTATTCTTGCTCCAATATGTAAGGCCTAAGATATTCCAGTTAACAGCGCTTGTGTTCACGCGACAAGATTTAGGGCTCGCGTCGGACAAATATTTCACCTTGGCTCGCGGTGCTAGTCGGAAACTCGCACCCGGTGTGACGTTCTGCGCGTTCGATGTAAATCACTGCATAGAATATAAGTGCTACTTTTTACTTTACAACGGACATTTACCCAAAAATTGATCTATACACTATATTGTTCGCGGTAAAGGTATATATTAGGATATTTCATTCATAACAACTCTGCCTTGATTAATATTGATTCGACAAAAAGAAAATTTTACTACCTACAAGTAAACCGTGAAGCAAATACCTACTTCTTTAAGCTTTTAAGCACTTACATATCCTATTTAAATTCTAAAAATTTTGTTTCCACATCGATCGTATTAAATCTATCGTTATTAATCACTTTGTTGTTGTAAATTTAAGTTATAGTACATAAATACCACGTAGAACTAATTTAACGTTCTACCTTGACCCGCGCCGCAATCTATACTCATGGCCAATGTGACGTTGAGACTGTAATAAATAACACTACAGGCTCTGCCTATCTTCGTCATTCACTGAGAAACCTATATCATGAATAAACTCGGGACTTTGATCTGACAGGCAATAAATCTGCCCCTGTACTTACTAATTACGTTTGAAAGGCAGCTGATTCAGCCATACAAAATTATTGTTTATTCAGTAGAATATTCTTAGCACCCATCCCCGTAGTTTCGGGTTACCTGGATGATGCGTTTTATATTGCACCTCTATTGAAAAAGTTCGTGTGACGGTCTCTTATTTGTAATTTTGCATGACTTTTTGTACAGTAGTTAAAACTCAGCAAAGGTCAGTACTAACACCTCGAGCTATTTATTAGAAAAGTAGATTATAATTAGGTATATTATATATATGAGTGGATTTGGATTTTATTAATATTTAAAGAAGCGTATCAATTTTTTTAAACATACATAATTCGATAAATATTCGAAATACTAGATGTCCCGGCTATAATTAATTGTTGTGGTTACTTAGTAGCTGAGACACTTGTAACACTGTCACGAAAAAACAAAACAGTATCTATAATTTCGATACAATTGTTTTTGTGCGGACTTTGACAGTCTTTATTTTTTTGTTTAACCGGTATTTTATCTTGTGTCAAATACATGAAATGCACAAAACGAAAGAATGAAATGAACCAGTGAAAAGAACGTGACTTCAGACCGTCAGGTGAACTAGGAAACGCGTTTATTAACACCACCAGCTCTGCTCTCCTGGTACTTCATCTCGTGTCAAAAACGAAACACCATCAAGAAACAAAAACAAAACACCGTCACGAAATAAAAATTAAACACTGTCTATAATTCGACCCAATTGTGTTGCTATGGACCTGCGAAAAATTGGACAATCAAAATTTTTTTCTTTAAATTTTCTAATGTTTTAATACTTATTATCCTATTCTGGACCAAGACGAATCCAAAAACACATAATAATAAAAATTGGTCCAGCCGTTCTTGAGTTATAAATACTGTAACTAACACGACTTTGTAAAATATAGATTTTGTTGTATAAAATTAATCTAACTTTCTTAACCATCTTCACAACGATTACGGCAATCACACTGCATCTTCATAAATTTTCATCAAAACTTATAAAATATATACAAACAAAACCACATTCAACACTGCAAACAGTCGGTAGCTGCAAGAACATTTACGGGCCAGCGCTTTCCTTATTCGACACTTACAAAGAGAAAGATCAATATCTTCTTTCTTAGCTTGGAAACTGAAACTTCGAAACGTCACATTCTATATGTCGTTGCTAGTTTCGTATTTTGTACACGACTGTGGGGTACGTTCAAAGGATAGTAGTTACTCAGGATGATTATGTTCTGCTATGTATGTCAGGCTTTTGTTCGTTCCATTTGGTGACTGTTGACATATTTTTTTTGGTTTTATTCCGTGTTGCACTTTCAGGTTGGCTTATGGAATCAAAATAGGAGCTCCTTACACCCAAAAATGCCTGAGTTTTACCATCCTCCTTCTAGAGTTTATGTTATAGACTATTTATTGTTATAGACAAAGCAGGTAAGAAATAAAGAGAGCCAGAATTAAGGATATCCTCCGCTTCTAGTTAGTAGATCGCTCGCGTCGGCTATACCATTCGCATCGCCTCGACTACATTATCTAAGATCGACTAATGTATCTTATCATTACTTACTTGATCCAGTTGATTATTTTCTATCTTCACGATAATTATGTAATGTATAGGCATCACCGTGGTTTTAATTATCAATCGCTACCCAGAAGCTGTTATTATCTTGTGTATTTATAACATTACACGGAAATAAAACCGAAGATTTACACAGACAGGATACACATTCACGTTCATTAGAAAATATAGTCGGCAAATGACACACAGTCTCGAAATTGAAATTTTAAACGAGTTATTACCTGCAAAGCTATAAAGAGCGGTTGTTTCCTGCTTGCACAGCAGCGGAATGATTTCATAACACCATTTTCCCTTTCGCAACTCATGGCGGTTGCGGTATCCTTCAGATGCGCGTAATTTATAATTGAATGTAGCGCCTTCCTTCTCACGAATGTGACGAGGGTGAATTAGTTATGAATCTTATGAAACATCATTGACTAGGGCCACAATATCAAACAGCCTTAAATTGCCTTTTATTTATTTCATAAACGCGTTTAAAGTTAAAGCCAGTTAGCAATACATAGCTGGTAGACAATTCTATAATATCTTAGCTAATCTCCAACTAATTCCGTACAGAGTGGAAAAAGTTAAAAATTATTTATTTATCAAAGAAGTTAGATAATATTTGGATACAAATGATATCGTTGATGACAAAAAAGTGCAGAGTTGTATATTTGGGACTATAAATGCTGACAATTAGGCATTTGAAAAATAAGTGACGTCATACCGACAAAATTATAAGCCGAGAATAGAGACACAGTCGGCTCGCGCGTTTGATTGTGTACTTGTGCGCGAAACACGACCGATTGTTCATCGAACCTTAATAAATAGTTTATTACAATCTATGGTTATTATTATGCTAATTTTAACCATAACAATTTGTAAGATTAATCATAATACCTATTATTTAATGATCTCGCCGCGGAATCAGCTGTAAATGATTTATTACATTGCTGCGCTGCCGCTAATTATATTTTTAAACTGAATACCTATTGTATATCACCAGGACAACCTTCGCATGCCATTATTGAAAGTGTTAATATTCTTTAAAAAAAATGACGTTCGCACACGATTATTAAAATTCTTTAATATCCTTGTCACAATAATGAGGTTGCAGACCATTTGAAAGTAGCTGTATAATTTCCTTGCCATCAGGATGGTACACGAACACCAATTAAAAGTATTTGTGCCCTTATTTTACCACGACCATATTACCTATTGTCAACCCAGTAGCCTAGTTGGTAGTGGCTCTGCCTGCGACGTGAGGGATCTCGGTTCAATCCCCAGCGAGGCAGAATTTTAAATGATGAATTTAAATTTCTGTTCTTGGACTGGGTGTAGTGTGAGGCTCTGTATGTGTGGCTTAAAAATTATTAAAAGTATTCTATCCCTTGTCACCAGGATGACGTTCGCAGCAACGCTGGTGGTGGTAGCAGCGGTGTTCGCGAGCGTTCGGGGCGGCGAGCCGGTGTTCGACCCCAGCACGCTGATGCGGCTCGTTCTGGTACCAGCGGATGCGGCCGTGGGTTCCGTCATCTACCGCGTGCGCGCCTCCGATCCTGACTTCGACTATCCGCTACACTTCGAGCTCATTGGTAAGCTATGTTTATGAGAGTCTTCAAGAGGAGAGTGAATTGGCTTTTATAAATCAGTGTAATCAACTTGGAGTTCATCGCTGCTTACCATCAAGAGGGATTGTTGTCACCAGTGAAAAATAATGGATACCTGTCACGCGTTTACTTATTTTATGTAAAAAAGATGATGAGATATTGATGACATACTGCCATGATAAAGATCTCCAGTCTACCTAATAGCACACGCAATCCTTAAATGAAAAGTCAAGACTAAAGTTATAGGTTTATTTCCGGGACCCCCGAATCGGAAGTCCAATTTATAAACCACTGGGCTATCACTGCTCTAACTTTTTATATCAAGTCTGAAAAATATAGCTTAATTTTTTTATGTACTAATCTCTGTATTACCTAATTCGAAACACGTGCAGGTCAAATGGGCCGACTGGACATCGGCATTGAGTCGCTCCCGTGCACGCGCTACAACTCGGTCTGCCAGGCGAACGTGGTCCTGCTGCGGAGGCTGGAGCCGGGCCGCTACGTGGACTTCAGGCTGTCGGCGCGGAACACCCGCGGCCGCAGCGCGCGCATCGCTTGCTCCATCACCGGGACCAATACCACCACTCCACGGGACACCATCTTTCCGCACCAACCCAGCATTATCTTGGTTCCAGAGGTAAGTGTCATCTTTATCATCTTGATTTTTAATCGACTTCAAAAAAGGAGGAGGTTCTATGTACGTTTGTTAAATTTTTTTTATTTATATTCACTGATTTCAAATTCTTTTGTTTGTTTTGTGTTTATCTTGGTTTATGATGTACCTTAGTGATCCTCTTTATCCCAACCCATAAAGTATTGAAATGAAAAAGGAAGCAGCGGACTCGCGTTTTTTATGTCTGTCATATTACTCGTATTATCTTCAAATCGTTTCAGTATTCTTAAGACTCAAATTTAAATCTATAATAATACTTGTACATATACATAATAAAGTTCTCGTGACACGGTGTTAGTGGTCAAACTCGCTAAGCGATAAGGATGTCCCTATCGAGATTTGTTTTCTATTTCTATTTTTTAAACCGTTTCTGAGATTACCGCGTACAAAGTCACAGACATTAAATTAAATTTGAATGAACTTGCTATCAATATGGTGTTTATTTAGTTAACTGTGTGTTACATTGGTATACCTAACACGTGTTTGTAATCTGCAAATGAAATCTTGTAAAGGTTACACAGGCAGGGTTTAACCTACGTAGATAATTTGATGACCCGATGACAAATCGAACGCGCTGAGATTTTATCCGGTGAATGTCGAGCATTAAGATTCATGGAGTGTGTAAAAAGCTCCAACCTCGCTCACAGATAGGTTTGTATACGGCAACAAATGAGGCACCGTCAGCCGCCTGCCGCGTGATGTGTCATGATTGATGATGATGACGCGAACCCTCGCTCCTTCGGCGCGAATATGAAAAATATCAAAATTAACTCCACTTCTATTAAATGCAGCGCTTACATTTTTTACAAAACTAAATCGCTTCGCAGGACGCCAAGCGTGGGACGGATCTCGAAATAGTGATTGCGAGGAAGAATCCTTTGTCACCGAAGCCGTTGGAACTGGAACTATGGGTGAGTCGCATAATTTATTTCATTTGAAATTTAAATGAGATAGGCCTTGATGATTGAAGAATGGTTAATGACGCTTTCAGCGCTTCGTGATCGACACGCATTTCTCGGTAACCGCATAATAAAGTTTCTCTTGCGCTGATGAGGCTCATTTTCACCGCGATATCTCGTTGACGTGTCCTAGCGTTTGCGAAATACGTTCATAAATTAATCAGAAACCTCCTCATGAACTACGAACAAATCCACTATACCCACTCATTAGCTTCTACACGTTTTGCATTCATCAGTTTATTGACTGCTGTAAATTTAGTTTAATTTATGTCACGAAACACGTTCCAAGTACAGTGAACTTAGATTTCATTAATGGTATAATGTTTATAATTTTAATGTTTGCGTTTTACAATATTACTGATTAGGTGCATGCTTTTAGAAATAATATTATAAAATTATCTTACAGTTGTAGTCGACCCATTGGGCTCCATGGGGAGGCTGAAAGTATTACTACTTGTCAAACGAAGGATTCCGGATTTGATTTCTGAATAAAGTAGGCATTTATGTGTGATACAAATGTTTGTTCGCCTGTGCTAGTTGATTGTGATATTATATTATGTCATTTTTATTTGATAATCCTAATGTATCTACTACTGAAGACTGAGTCAGGGTATCCACAGATAATAATTAGGCATTGTATGAGCTTTCTTAGGTCATATTTAAAAAAAACTTACACTAGCGTATTGTGTTATATCAATTAATAGTAGGACACGGCATATATTATAATAATGCATAATTTTTACTTTTGACTCGGTTCTCCGCGATGATGTTGCACGAATACCAGGCATTAAGAAGACTTGAGGCGTGTTAAATTCTCGCAGTGCATGGAGAATGGCCGGCACCCGTAACGTAACCCGTGTTCGGTTTATCGGCCACGTAAATGCCATAATAATGGGAGCGAGTCCTTACACGTACTATAATTTCAAGCGTATCGTCTATTAAGTAGGTACGTGTTCTGGAATTTACTTTTTTCTCTTAATCCTGGTCAAAAATACCCCTGATCCGTTTATAGCTTTTTAATTCGTTAGAAGTTTTTTCCTCATTTCATTCTTCGGTCGTTCAACCCGTTCGTGCGTTATTTAGTAGCTTAAAGGTAAAGTAGGTTGAATAGTTAATGTTGTCGAATAGAAACAAATGCATATTAAATTGCTGGCATTAATGTTACAAATAGTCGAAGATAAATAACTTTGCATTACTCCAATATTCATGCTCTTTTAAAGTTTTAACTCCAAATGCAGAATAAAAAATATTTTAAATGTCCTATTTGTACGAAAATTTTGAAATCTGTCTATGAGTCTGCTCTTTCATTATAAAGAAGAGGGCACAATCCAAGCCATACATTACGATGGACACATAATTAAAAAGACGTCCAGTAAATATTCCTACATTAGGTAAAAAACCTTTTAGCTAAATTAGAATCTTTTATCTTTTGTCCCTATAATGGGATGAACTTTCAAATCTGGCATAAATTGTAAGTAAAAAGAATAATAAAAGTGTGAAGAAAGGGAAATTAACCAATTTTCGTTTATTTCCAGGGATCACCGCTCTTTGCGATTCGTCAGCGACGGGTGTCTACTGAGAACACAGAGGGCACGATTTTCCTCGTTGGTCCCTTGGATTTCGAAGCTCAGTCTATGTACCACTTAACGCTATTAGCGGTCGTAAGTAAAATATACCTACTACCTATATGAATCTAAACTTAACTAATCGCGAATTTAAGTTTATCGTAAAATGGATAGTTACTGACAAAACGTATTTATGTGTTCGGACGTGACCACGATCCATGTAACTGGGTCGGAATATCGGCGTACAAAATACATATCGTGAGTACCCGTATCATAATAACATAAAACGTACTATTTATAACTATAGCGCTTACAGTAGGTACCTAATTTAATTAATTAAACCTTAAAATTAATACTTAATTTTCAACTTCAAGTTTAACTTTTTACATTTATGTAGGTACACTAGGCACTAGCAGATCCGATAGTCCAAAACGCTTTAAAAATACCTCTCCCGTGGGAACATCGGAATAAGTTTCCCATTTTATTTATTCCCAATACTAACGCTCGTCAATTGCTAACAGAAAAAAGAAAATCGGTTGGCTAACAGGAGAAAAAGGTACTGAACTTATTCTTTACCTATTTGTATGTATATTCATAATCTAATTAAATAAAGGTTAGGAAAATAAGTACATTCACAAAGTATTTTTCACGAAATCCAATACGGTTCGATCATGATCAAATCTTTGTTTTTGATCCCAGTGCTAAACACATTTTTGGTACTGATGATTTGGTACAAAATGATGAAATCAAACAAAAATCCTTTAAATTACTGACAGTCCAGTTTTAAACCAACAAAGTACAAAGGTACGCTTTGGTTTTTTTAAGCCCGGTTATTATTCCATAGTCGAGTTACAACAATGCGGATTAGAGAGTAGGTAGGTACAATGCTCACCTTATTTCAGTGTTTTGTAACGTTTTATAATAAGCTGGTATTTGGATCAAACCCTTATAATGATTGCTTGCATAAATGCCTTGACTTGCACTGTAACAAGGAAATGTTGAATAGGTAATAGACGGTTATGGGTTGTTATAACGTTAAAATAATGATAATGAATAAATGAACATTAAAAGAATGGTGGATACTGATGTGATGTGAGCCGCGATTGTTGACTAATCAACACACACACAAATACATTAGTTGCTGAATGGCTTCAACCAATTAATGGTCTATGACTGAACATGGATCTCACCTCACTTTTGGGCAGGCCCAGAGAGTACTCCACACGCTGCTCTAGTGAGAATTGGTGGAGGGGTTAGTAGCCAACCCAAATATCGGAAGTTTTTATGCCGTCCGAAGGACTCTGAAACGGTTTCACAACTGCTATCTTACGATAACAACGGAATTAATGATTTTACGTGAACTCCGAAGCACGGTAATGCTCAAGAAATTTTTGCCACTCGCGGTCACCCAACCGACTACTGACCGCGCCCGCTGTTGCTTTACTCGGTTACTTAAAATCGACAAAAGCCGCTGTGCTATGAGCGCTTCATGTTGATTGATGGATAAAAAGAAATACCTATTATAAGTTTTGAACTAACAGCCTGGAGATAAAACGTAATTTCATGTTACAATCTAAGTTTCAAATAAAAACTTTACCAAGGACACCGAAACCTTTCAGGATCCGTACGTAGAAATCGGCAAGGATACACGGAACATTGCCGGGCTGGAAGTGGTTGTGGTGGTACAAGATGTCCAAGATATGCCGCCAGTGTTCACCTCAGCGCCACCTATCACGCACCTGCCGCGACAAGTGGTCCCTGGAGACATGGTGGTCAAGGTTCGGGCAGAGGACGGGGATAAAGGCGCTCCCAGACAGATCAGATATGGACTCGTGTCTGAAGGCAATCCCTTCACGCCGTTCTTCAACATCAATGAAACAACTGGTAAGTTGATTTGAGTTTAAGCTGGAAACAGGGCCGGTTCATCCATCTTTTTTCTTTCTTTTCTTTCTTGGCCGGCAACACCTCGATAACGACCTCGATACTTGGTGTAACTGATGTCAATGGCCGATGGTGATCACTTACCATTAGGGGGCTCGTCTGCTCGTTTTTCGGCTACTTACATTAAAAAAGTGTTTGTTTATTACTACTATTATAACGCTGTCGCCCCGTTTCGTGATACTACCTCAAACCTTTACCTTCAAGAGGAGAGTGAATAGGCTTTATCTAAATTAGTGCGCGTTCAAGGACTTCATCGCCATTTACCATCAGGTGTGATTGTTGTCAAGCACTACCTTATATGAACTAAAAAAAACTCCATCGATGCAGTAATATTTGAGATTAATGCGTTGTAACAGATACATCGATTCTAGAAATTAACTGCTAAATTTATGTATGTTTAGAAAAGAAAACCTCATTATTAAGACGTAAACGTGTTATGTCTATTAAAAAGTTTTCTTTTTGATCAATTGAAGCAAATATTTAGTACAAGAAACAATATCGTACACCCAAGTTACGGCTTTGCGTGATACGAGGCAGAGTTACAAGTGACGTTTATGAGCAAGACTTTTTATTGAGCTGTAAAAACTGATTAAAGCACACAAGAGGAAATTAAAAATATTTCTTAAACGGACACTTTTATAGACATTCTGTTATCAAATTTTTATATTCATTACCTTGAAAAAGTAGGTTAACAAGAGAAGACACTTTTGATATATAAAAACACTTCTTTTATAGTTTAGAACATTATGAAAAACGGGTAATTTAGTACGGTGTGAATTAGTGATATAATAATTTGGAAATGTTAAATCGTTGGTAGTTACCAGTTTATGACCAATTTCGTAAAGTAATGTGATCATGATTGTGTCATTAGTAAACTTCTTAAAGGTAGGAACATGTTGAAGTAACGATAAGAAGACCTTAAGATCACGTCTTGAGGCCATTTACTATACGTGACCATGCAATATAGATATTTCTCATACTTCATATTATTTTGTAAGTACATAGCCGTTAGTTTTGCTGGTTTGGTTTTAAGTACGCTATTTTCTACAGCGCCTACATTGTCTTTTAACGGATGTTAAAAGACAATCATTAATTTAAAATGTAGCCAATAGAAGCAATTAATGTTTTCACGCCTTTTGTTTCAACCAGGCGCTGAACAGAATAGCGTCCTTTGCCTTGGGATACGATATTGCTTTCAAGTTTCAACCAATTCTACTTTTGTAAAATAAGTTTCCAATATATAGTTTTTAGACTACGATAAAAACAATTTAATTACATTCCGTACATTCCGTTTTCTTGGTTTATCAAAACATATTTTTTATGAATGTATTCAGACATTATTATTTTCATATGACGAACACTGATAATATTCTTAAAAAAAAATATGCGCGTGTTTTAGGTACACTGCAACTTCTGAATGATAAATCGATTTAAAACCTACACCCAGTATCTACACAACTTGCTATTTAAGAACTTTCGCAATTACGCAACTTCCGTTTCAAAATACGTGACAATTTTTTGTTTTATCCCTATCAATTTTTGAACTATGAGTTATCTTATTTCTTATTCATTTAAACTCAATTCTTGTCTTGTGTGTTGTCCACGGCACTCACGATACAGGGAATTAGTGTGAGGCTGAGTGTGCAGCTTTAAAAAAAAACATTGGACAGGAGCTCTAATATTTAGTAATTTATCTACTTAAATACGACAAAAACACTTAAAATGGTGTATCATCATCATCACAACCCATAACTGACCCACTATTGGGCACGGGCCTCGTGTCACAATGTAATTGTTACAGGCCATAGTCCACCACGCTGGCCAAGTGCGGATTTGCGGACTTCACACACCGTTGAGAACATTATGGAGAACTCTCAGGTGTGCAGGTTTCCTCACGATGTTTTCCTTCACCGAAGCAAGTGATAATTGCATTCTAATACGCACATAATTTTTGAAAATTAGAGGTGCGTGCTGGGGATTGAACCCGTGCCCCCTGGTTCGGGAGTCAAACGGTTAACCGCTCGGCTATCACTCTTTTTTTTTAAGTAAATTAAAGGACTAGCAACTAAATTGTTTGACTTGTCAATTCATAAAGGCAAAATGGCTGTTTACTCATTATTTCGCTTTACAAACCGAGATTAGCATGTCGAAACATCCACAACTTATGACTCGATGTTTGAATGTCTGAATCAGTAATGTGGTGCTTATACGTAATCGTTTCTTGCAATTCAATTCAAGCTGTCACTTCGTACAGACCGACATAAGATTCGAATCTTGTATACAAATATATTTAACTTCGCGCTAATGTTGTATTGTACCGACCCTACCTTTAAACCTAAATGAGAGCAAACATTACCATACATTTTAAAAGGAAATTATTTAGCTTTATTTTCCCTCAGACGGGGTTATTTCCCACAAAAGGCATTTACTTACTTAGAATGAGGTCGTAATTTTTAATGAGGGTTCTTAATTTATTTAATTCCATTCATTTGTTTACTGAAGTTGTTATCATATTATTAACTTTCCTTCTTTAACTCATAACAACTTGACTGAAACAACTTAAAAAGTAACAAAAAAATCGGTACAGGTAATTTGTGTGTTATAATGAACACTATCCGTCCCGGTTAAATTTAAAATTGCATCATAAAATTTTACTTGCATTTGTATGTCGAGCTTTAGCACAAACTTTTATACTCGGCAGTTTAATTCAAACTTTATAAAATTAATAAATCAGAAAGAGTAAAATTCATTGACTGTTTGTCATGACTGTTCATAACATGTAAAAGAAACAGACACCTAAAAAAGGAAATCATCGCATTATAAAAATGCATTAAATCAATGCGTTAAATTAGTAAGGCTCTTTTAGTCGTTGCTAATAAATTAATAATGTAACTATATTCACACATTCTACTTGTAAAGACATACAAGACATAATTATAATGTTTTGTGATGCATTTTATTATTGTGTCGGCTTTCGAGATCTTCCTTAGGATATCCTTTACTACCAACGTTTACTTGGCATCCACTCGCGTGTTCAGCTTATAGTTAGCTGCAATAATTAAACATCTACGTAAATAAACCTGCACCTCATGTACAACTTAACATTCAAATACAAAGTTTGGAAACTTTTCCAATTTAACTAATGGTTCGCATCTTTAGTAGGTAAAACACGTCGCGTGTTGAACAGAACGATGCAAATACTTAATGAGTTTTCAGGTTTATTGATATTTAAGTTATTCAAAACTTTACTAGTTTATTTTGTAACTCAAAAATAAACCTAGCTATCCAAATAAGTATCTATCATGTTCAAACAATATTGTGTATAAACGTTGTTCGAATTGCCCTAACAAAAAAGGTTTTATGAAAAGATAGATTAAAGTAAAGAACAAAGTAATGGTACCACCATAATACGAGTAGCATAACATTATTACAGGAACACGGTCATAGTCCACTACCAGGGAAAGTCGATATGTCTTATTTCATTACGTGCTATCAATAAAAAAAATGATAATTTCATTGAATTGCAATATGATTTTACTTAATCTATGAAGAACCTCACATTGATATTCAATGATTACTCATTATTATTTTACATTACTATTTTAAATGCAGTCTATTGCAAATACGTGCATGAATTCAAAGCGTTTCCGATGTCATTTGAGTCATGAGAAAATACGTTTTTAGTGTGTGAACTAACCCGTCTATGTCGCCTTGGCATACTATGTTACGAAAAATATGCTGCTCGAAGCAGACTTTTTTCTATAATAATCATTAACATAATGTTAATTTTTCATCCCTAAAACGGGTTAACTTTAAGTACGTACCGGCATTAATTATTTTCGTAACACATAACCGAGACACAAGTCTATCTCTGTTTTACGTGTGTGTAACGTATGGTAACATTTAAACATTATATTTATAGGTTCAATACTAGGTACCTCCATTCATAAAGAAAAAAATGGATAAATAGTTTCAAATCCTACATGATTCGTCAACAATGAGACCCCGTAGTCCAGTTTTGTGTACCATTTGTGTAAAACAAAATTCTCTGTACCAAACGTTCTTATTTTTTGTGCTAATCCACTTAAACAACGTAATAAACTATGTCGTTCCATGTATGATAACACTAAAATCAAACCTGACAACACAAATACAAAAATGTTGAAGACTTATTGACTCCTGCCAAATAGTATGTTTTCTGTATAGGAGGATCAGACGGGCTAAATTTAGAACAAACGTAGGTTTGTACTAAAAGTGAAGAATCGTGCCAATACGACAAAGTCAAGCACCTATAAATTACATACTAAATCCGTAGGCGGCATTACTGTTTACACCCCCATAAGATGACGTAGCTACAATGGATTATAAAACATTAATGAGGTTAGTATGCATTGTCACAACTAACGAATGAGCTCATATAACATTATCGTAAGAATTTCCTCTTTTGTAAAACATAGCTAATCGTTAATGCATTTTTTCTCTTCGTCATTTCGTACTAGATCATTGCATATTCGTATTTGGGTTGATAATTTTTCTAATTGCTCTATATTTTTGGTGGTTATGTTTTTTCCATTATTAAATCTGGAATATTCTTATGGAGTCTTAGTTTTAGGACTCGCGAATTAACTATGTTAACTAGCGATGTTAGCGTTAATTACGTAAAGTGTGAAACTCTTTCTAGTACTTGTTTACTTTAATTGTTTCTTGACAATTAATTATTTATTTGGTTATTTGTTCCTCTAATCTCACAAAGGAGTAGACTTCATAGACTTTGAACTTGAGCAACTGCAATACATTTGCGTCAGGTTCAGAAAAACAAACTAGTTACAATTAGTTTCTGTTGCTTTTATAAATAAATCTTTTATTGTTCATACATCATAAAAAGATTGCAAATTGTTTATTCAAATTATTTTAAGATCTTTAGTTTTCTCTAACTTTCGTACATTGTTCCTGTCACTGTTTTCCGTGGTTCTCAACTTCTGTTTGCGGTTATCAAAATAATTACTTATTATTGTACTTTCTCTAATCTCTATCATTCCATTGCTTTTTGCCATTGACATAAATTACTATATGTCAATTCTTTTTGCCTAAATAAGCAATCGTAATCAAACCAGCCTAGATGCAAACCTGACAAATATTTATTCTTCTAGCAAAACATATCCTTACCGGATCCCCTTTACACGTGAGCACAATAATGCATGTTTTATTCATCGTCGAGACAGGTTCGTGGTTCGCTGGTTTGTACGAGACAATAACGTGACGGCCGACGGGAATATATTAAGCCGAATGATAAAGAACTTTTAAAAACATCTGAGCCATGGACTGAGAATGCTTCCGTGTTATTATGAAAAAACTCGTTATGGTATAATGACAAATTCATATCAAGAAACCCAACAACGCGTATAAGATCCAATACGGTATACTGTAGATGTTTGACTGATCTATAATAATGACTACCTAATGTTGTTGTTATTAACAAAGAAACAACAATACCTACCTACAAAGGTTGTCATAAAATACGTGGTATAGAATATAAAATATGTATGCCTATACGATTACAATGGACCTTAAAATGTTAACTGCATACCAAGGACAGGAAGGTGGAGACTGCGAGTTTATTGGATTGCCCCTTAAGCTACATGCTAGGGTGTAACTCATAGGTTTACATATCATCATCATCATCACAACCCATAACTGTCCCACTGCTGGGTACGGGTCTCCTCTCATAGTGTGAGGGGTATAGGCCACCACGCTGGCCAAGTGCGGATTGGTGGACTTCACACACCTTTGAGAACATTATGGAGAACTCTCGGGTGTGCAGGTTTCCTCACGATGTTTTCCTTCACCGAAGCAAGTGATAATTAAATTTTAATACGCACATAATTTTTGAAAATTAGTGGTGCGTGCGGGGTTTGAACCCGGAACCTCCGGTTCGGCAGTCCAACGTTCAGTGCTGGTTTACATATACCGATAAATATTTCCTGTCATTATGAATGCATTAAAGCGCTTAAAATTCACCGAAACATGGGTCAAATGCTTATTACAAACTATTATAATGCAAATTTTGAAATACATTATGCATGGTAATCCCTAAATGTACCTAAGTAGTTTCATTCGGATCAGCCTCAATTTGTCGTGCTGTCAAGCTGCCGTTTGAAAGCTTCCTCCATTGTTTGTTTTTTGTTTATCAAGATCATTTATATTCATTTTTATATTGTTTGGACATAAGATTATTTTTAGGATTGCGTAGCCCAATAAAAACAATAAAGCAAAAAACATTAAAACAATACTCGGCATGGCCTTCTGCATTATTTCTTGTCCGACATGTTTTCATTAAAAACCTCCAAAATAACGAGATAGATAAAATTAGCGCTTATTGTGTAGGTAATTATTAAGATATGGAACATTCTGCAGATCACATGACAATTACTCAAAGTAATAGGTACTCTAAGTTTTACATAATTATTTACAATGTTTAATAGAAACAAAGAAATAGTTTTTTCTAAAAATTACTACTACGAATTATTACTACGAACTACGAACAAATTTTTGCTGACGTTATTGAGCATTTAGAAAATTCGTTATAGTATTCGATATTATACAATTTAATTAATTTCTGTTTCAACCCAAAATTCTTCTTACAAATTACGTTGCTAATAATTTTTATCTGCGATTTTACATGCCTCTGAGAGCTTAGTAAAAAATTTTCATCATTTGAAAATGTATGACAGTGCCATCTGGTGTAAAGTTCGGTAATATAAATGTAGTTTTCACTTCGAGAACTCACACCAATTCGGAATTCTGTTGGATTAGCTTTAGCGAGATGATATTGTTAACTCGAGATTCAAAGATGTCGCTGCATTTATAATTTAAAGCTGAAAATAATTTCGTTGAATTTCTGGTACCAGTACTCGTATTATACATACTATAACATCGTAAAATGATCAAAACACTTGTATTTTTTTCATAACATTTATCGAAAATGCGATTAATTAATTGTACATGGATATAAATTCTAGATACTCGTATAACTAGGATATAACTGTTCTACTTAATAATTGAAAAAAAAATCTTATGATATGAATACAATTAATAGTAAATAATTTATAAAACGTTTACTTTGAAACATTTAATAGTAAGTAATTTATAAAAAGAGCAATTTCAAACCCAAAAATTCTCCTGTTTCAGGTGAAGTGACTCTCGAGAGACCGATTGAAGAAATCGCTGCCATTTCTCACGCTGGCACGCCAATTCTTCTAACGGTAGTGGCGGAAGAAGTGCGTCTGTCTCGAGAAGAACCTGAGGCTATGTCATCCACTGTCCAGCTCGCCTTTATTCTGCCTGAAAGGGAAAACTCTCCCCCTTATTTTGAAAATCAGTTGTAAGTATTGTAAATGCCATAAAGCTTTAAATGTGAATTAATGTAAAAACTTTCAAATTTTGTCGGAATTTTATTTTAATTTATTTCATTTAGATATTTAGACACTATTATATTTTATTATTATTTTAATTTTTAATAAATTTTCAGCTACATCACATACTTGGACGAGAATGCACCGCAAGGAACGGCTCTAACATTTAATGATCCCTACATACCTCAAGTAAATGACAATGATGCTGGAAAAAATGGTGTCTTCTCTCTTTCTTTGGTTGGAAATAATGGAACATTCGAAATATCGCCAACAGTAGCAGAGAGACATGCCCAATTTATTATCAAAGTACGCGATAATACACTACTTGACTATGAAGCTCGCAAATCAGTAACGTTCCAGGTAAGAAATATAATGAATAAAAAAAATCATTTTTCCTATGATTGAATTTCAGAACAATTATTATATATTTATTATTACAGGTTTATTTATGACTGTTTTATTTCCGATGTGTAATTGTCTTTTAAATTTACAGATTTTAGCTCAAGAGCTTGGACCAGCAACGAATTTGTCAGCTACAGCAAACGTCACAGTGTATTTGAATGATATCAATGATAATCCTCCAGTATTCCTTGCATTATCGTATGATGTGGAACTTCCTGAAAATGTTACTGCCGGTACAAAAGTTGTACAGGTAGCAGCCGATGATGTAGATACAGGAGCGTTTGGAAAGATTCAGTATACTGCCATATTAGGATATTTAAATACATCTTTACTCTTAGATCCTATGACGGGACAGATAACCGTTGCTACCAATAATCACGGATTTGACCGTGAGGCGATGCCAGATTTGCATTTCTTAGTAGAGGCTAGAGATAATGAAGGTGTAGGTTTAAGAGTAACAGTGCCATTAATTATTAAGTTATTAGATGTAAATGATAACCCACCAGAGTTTGAAAGAGCGTTATATGAATTCGTGTTGTCGCCAAGTCTTAATAATTTCACTTCAGCGGCATTTGTAAAGGCAGTTGATAAAGACGCTGAACCACCAAATAATGTAGTCAGATATGAAATCATAAATGGTAATGGAGATGGAAAATTCTCAATTCAAGAAGAGACTGGTAAGTTAACAGTTTTAATTTTATCTTTGAAATTTCATTTTAATAAAATTACAAATATATACATAAAAATAATTGTTATAGGTGAACTTTACCTCTTAGAAGCCTTGAAGAGGACCAAGAAACAAAATGTCCACAGAAAAAAACGTCAAGATGATGGGCAACAGGAAAGTGAAGTCTATGTGCTCACAATTAGAGCGTATGATCTAGGAATCCCTAAACTATATTCTACCACAATCGTAAAAATATATCCACCAGAAAGTAAAACTAGGACAATGTCATTTATTGTCCCTGGCACTAACCCCGATAGAAATAAATTGGAAGAAATACTGAGCACACTATCAGGTGGTAAAGTAAATATTATTGACATTAAACCTTACAAAGGAAATGATAACAACGTAAATGGAATAGAAAGCAAAGAGTCACAGGAAAGGTAAATAATTTATATACTCAAACAATATTTTATAAATTATTGTCATATATTACCGTGTACTTTGTATTTTTGATACTTAATACATTGCTTCTTATTCCAGGAGTGAAGTGATAGCCGTCGTACGTGCTTCTGAAAGTTCTGCTATTGATATAGCCAAGCTTCAGGATCAGTTGGCAAAGAATATGACTATTTATACCACCGGAAATGGCGTTGGATCCAAGGAAATCACACAAAATACAGCTTCGGATAATGGAGATTCGGTAATTTTATTAATTATAACATGGAACAACATTTATCATATTTATATACGTAAAATATCCTGTGTAATTAACGTGTGTTTATTTTTGATTATTTGCAGAACCTGTATAGAGCAGAAAGTCGATTACTATTCTGGCTTCTAATATTACTAGCAATTTTGGTTGCTCTAGTGTTATTACTTCTTATTTGTTGCTGTATTTGTGAAGGATGTCCCTTGTACATGCCACCTAGGTAAATTTATACATAATTCAGAATATTTAATACTACGTAAGATATGTAGATACGCTTTAATCAATAATTAACTTTTCACTTAAATTGCTAATTCTATATTGTACACAAAGATTTCTATTCTTGTAAGTGTTTAGGTAGCCAACTAACACTTCCATTCTCATTAACAGACTAAAATGCACCAATTAATTGAGCATGTACACCAGCTTACCACGTCGTAGGTAATTATGTTGTTATTTTTACACGTTTAATTCAGTCACAAAAAATTAAGTGTTAACTAAACAACAGATATTTTTTGCATGCCACAAATTTTTCATTAAAGTCTAATGGAAGTTTTACATTTTAAGTACAGCATGTCAAAGCAAGGGTATTATTTATTAGTATTTCAATATAATTTGTCTCCTTTATTTGTTTGCTCAATTGTTGTTATGATTAAAATGCCTATGAGATATGTATATGTTTAAACATTCAAAACCTTTACTACGATATGTTGTACATTAAATTTGAATCAATGTAGTAATTTCATAACAGAATCGATAGGTACATAGAAACCCATTAATAAATTCTAGGAAAAGAGTGATACGTGTCAACTCCACAGAGGACGACGTGCATTTAGTAGTCCGGGACAAGGGACATGGGAGGGAAAACAAGTCGACGCAAAATATAGAAAATAAGTCAATACAAGCCACAGATTGGAGGAGACGGGAAGCTTGGAGTGCAGAACAGGCGGACTTGAGGACAAAACCTACGCAATGGAAATTTAATAAAAGAAACTATAGATCTAAAGACCCAAATAAACCATCTTCTACACCGGGAGATATACATCAGGAATTTGTACATGCTGCTGAAGACAATGATTATAAATACGATGATACAAGACAGTCATTCAGAGTTAGGTGCGTAGAAAAATTATATTAAAACCTTATCCACTCATCATATTCAGGTAATATACTAATAAAAGATTTTTCCTTTTTAACCGTTATCATTTTTAATTCCAGGGATGGACCTAACATCATTTATACAAAAGAAATGCAACTACAAAATGCCTTTGCCAATAAACATAAAGAATATATTGAAGATCTAGAAAACGGCTATGATAGAATTGCAACACTTCATTATCAAAGAAAAGATCAGGATAACGATTCTATATTAAGACATGAAATTGACCGTGGTTCCGAAATTAATGTTTTTCATAAATCTGAGTTAGAAAAGAATCAAGAAAAAGATGAAGCTAAACATAAACATGAACATAATGATAATATCCATGCACAAACATCCCTTGGTAGAGATCAATATTTTATTAAAGAAGGTAATACTGAAATTTTGAGACTTGTAACACGTGGTAAAAATGAAGAAGAGAGGTATGTTAATCTACCAGTTAATCAACAACGACCACCTACATTGATACCTCATACACAATATGTTGTAATTGACAACGGGAAAGAACTACTTATGGAACGATTCATAAGAGAACAAGGCGAAGAAGCAAAACATATGAGAGATAGAATGGTGGTCACTGACTTAGATAATATTTCAAATGGTAAAGATAGCAAAAATGTAGTACATAGATCTCAAATGGGAAATGAAGCCTCCAGTCATTCACACGACTATAGAAATATGCATCCTGAAGTACCAGGCACAGTTCCTTTAAAAACGGACTATTTGCAGTCTGCATTAATGGAAATGCAAAATAAATCTTCTATTCATCAAGAATTGTTGGAATCATCTCTTCGAAAACAAAATGAATTATTACATCAAATTCTTCTAGAACGAGAAAGAATGTTACAAAATCATGAAACAGCGTCTCAGGTTGAAAGCAAATTAGAAACTCAAAGCTTACCTGGTCATTCAGTAATGGCTACACAGACAGAATGTCACATAGGAACACAGACAGAACCGCAACTATTAATACCACTTAGAAGAAAGGCCAGAAGTGACAACGATTCATACAGCGAAGATGAATCACAAATTACTGTTGAAGATGAGTCACAAAAAGTGGCGTGGTTGAAGAGAAAAAAACCTAAAAAGAAAATAAAATATAAAGATCCAAGACGAAGTATCCGTGTGTATGAATTAAAAAGAAAAATTAAAACTCCAATAATAGAAGAAAGTGAATTATCTCCTACGCTTGAAAATGAAAAGCGTGTTAAAATCAGTAAAACAAATGAAAGAGAAGAACATTTTAAAAAATATGGTGATGTCACTAAAAGCACGGTAACTACATCAAAAAATGAAACTGTGAGTTCTACGGAGATTTTACTTTCAGATGGTGATAGAAAATCACGATTAAGAAGAGATGTACTGATGGAAATTTCCGATTCTTTAGATGAGAAAATTGAATCAGAACATGGTGATAGTGGCAAACTGCAACAGCGAAAACAATCTTCAAGTTTACAACCAGAAGGCTTAAAATCTCCGTTAGCGCTTGAAAATGAAAGCAGCAAAAAAAGTCAAAGTGGTGATAGCTCTGCAACTAAGGATCATCGAAATAAAGTATATTCTAGGCAAGGATCCTCAACAGAAAATCGTGATGGTTTAGAAGAATTAATCAAACCCTTAACTAGAACCTCTGGTGACAGTTCAAATAAAAAAAAATCAGAGGGTAACATTAGTGAAAAGGTTGCAAATAAAATTGAAGAAGACAGTGATTCTATAAAAGAGACCTCAAAAAACGTACAAAAAGGTTTACCGAGATATATGCAATGGTACGGAAAAAAGTCTACTCCGGCAGCTAAGCCATCGATATCAGAGAAGACCATTCCTGATAAGCCAAAAAGGCCTTCCAAAATAAAGAACGATACTGATCGTGATATAAAAGAAAAATCAAGTAGATATGGGAAAATAGTAAGTAAAGAGCATCAAAGTGAAGTTTCTCAAGTAAAAAAAAACTTCAAAGAAAAAGAAAATGAATTCATTCACCCTCGGATTTTGAAGGAGGGCAAAGTCACACCTGTACCGGAAGGTCCTTTGCCAGATGTTCATCCCTTATTGCAACACTCAGAACATAGGTATGAACATCAGTATGAAAATCAAAATCCCCTTTGCTACATCCAGCCTACTCACATACCAAAATATTTAGGAAATCAAGCTAACATTCCAGTATTACCCAGAAGGCAATCGGTAGAACAGCAACCAATATATGTGAACCAAGACGATGTTAAAAGCAGCGACAGGAAACAAGATATTTCCGAAAGTGCCCTCACTCATAGTATTTCAATATCAACTAATTATGAAGACGAAAGAAGAAATGCGGCTGAAGTTCATGTTTCAAAAATTAATATAGGGGGAGATGGGTCAGATTTAAATCAAAAAAACCTATCCACAAAAGTAGATGATAATGATTCTGGCATCGCCATGAACACACTAGTACAACAAACAGGTAATATGAAAAGATTACCAATAACTGAGAAGAAGAGCGTGTTTACGATAGCCTATGATGATGTTCAAACGAAGCAACTGAGGCCGGATAGCAGTTCAACTTCTTACTGAATCGAAGAGTTAGGATTCATTGTAATTGAGTGCCTTAATGAGATTTATTACTTCTAGTTGATGATTGTGATTTATACAGTGATGAAAATCCAACTGTGCTCACAAATCCGTCCAATGTATAACCAACAATTTTGTTTAATTTAGTATTTGTACATACATACATTGATAACATTGTTACAACTATTATATTATATAAAAATAATTGTAAACAACTGCCTTTATTTGTCGACTGTTTTATAAATAATTTAGAGATATATTTTTTATTGTAAATAAATTAAACGTTTAAACTAAAACGATAATATTTAAATTGATTAGAGCTTTAATGTCTACTGTAAATACTATTATTTTCTTGTCCACAATAACGATCATAAAGGATCATTTTGCGGTTCTATATATTTGTTATATAAAACATAAAGTTATATTATTACAGAGTTTTATTTAATTTTACTTGTAGTCCATATTAGCACAAAATGATCTTGAGGGTCTGACGACATGATCATGATTGCCTTAAACTCATTAATGGCCCACTATTGAGCACGGGCACACATAACTGAGTAGGTCTAGAGCACCGACCACACAGCCACTAGACTCCTATTGTTTGATTTTCCGTATCAATTGAGAACATTCAGACCAGTAGCTGAGGTAAGACGAGCGGGGGGACTGGCTAATTCAACGCTGTGATTGGCTAATTCAAAGCCACACGAAACGTTGGAAATAAATAGATTAATTTAAGCAACGGGAAAGAACGAGACGGCACGAATTTATATCAGTACTCGCCTGTTATTAGGAGTCTAGGCTGTGTGGTCGGTGGTCTAGAGCAACCCCACCATGCTGCTCCAGTGCGGACTTTTATGCCACTTTTATAAAAAGTGCCCTCCGAAGCAAGGAAACACAAGAAATTTTGCAACTAGCGGTCACCCATCCATCCACCTACCGGCCGGGCTTAATTTAGGAAACTTAGCAATTATCTCAAAGGGTCATGAAGCAACAGGCGTTCACGTGTACCCAACAGTGCCTTATTTACTCGTATAATAACTATTTAAGTACTAGCTGACCCGGTAAACTTCGTACCGCCTCAGTATCAATAAATAAAAAAAGCTGAATTTTCGTATTTGCGCTTTTAAACCTTCCCTGGACTTCCTCAAATAATTCAAAACCAAAATTAGCCAAATCAGTCCAGCCGTTCTTGAGTTTTAGCGAGACTAACAAACAGCAATTGATTTTTATAAAATACATTGACATAGATGAAGCAAATCTTTGTACCCCTTTTTACGAAAATTACGCAGACGGAGGAGTAAGTATGAAATTTGGCACGCTTGTAGTTTATACAGAGGAGGACTGTAGCATGCTAATATTTTTTAACTAAATATGCATTATAAATGAATTAAGTTGATAACTATAATATTATGCCTTTGACATGACATGACGTTTAAGATGTGTACGTTCACATTCATTTATCATACCGACAAAATGAAAACATAATTATTATTGATTTTATCGTACGAGTCCGTTGCCGAATACGGCCGATCGTAGCAAGTATGCCATGTCGGATGATTCTTACTAGGATACCAGGAATTGTAAGAGGTGATAATATTGTCGTGCCGTATAGCTTTTGTAGAGTACTATTTTCTCCGTGAGAGTACTTAATAAAGCTTAATGCTATTTAGTACTAGATGGTGTAAGTGTACGTCGGTTCAGTTCAGTTAAAGTGACATCTTAGGCGCTATCCCCTGAAAGATGGCGTTGGGTGTTCATTCATTGGTTCATCTTACCTTGTTATTCTGTGACAATACAGTTTTTTCGAGGCAATTCATAGTTTGGTTTGTTCTGATATTTTAATCACGATGCAACCACGTGTTTTTATGTGTAAATATAATTAAGTTAAAAGTTGGTTTTCAATTTTTTAGGTTTTGACGTGACAACGTCTTAAATTAGGTTAGCTGGGAGTCACTTATGAAAAATAGTAACGCTCGGTAACGTTACGATGAGTCACCGAACGAGAGAGAGGCCCGCCGAATGCCTTGCGTCTCTCTCCCACTCAACTATGATCGGTCTGTCGCGCGCGCAGCACTAGAGAATTAGGCGCATTGAATCGGCGCGTTAAGTTTAAGTTTACATGTACAATGTTTTAGTAAACAAAATATATTTCTATAGTTAAAATTTGTGCAATTCTTATTTTCATTCAATTCCTTGTTCCTATTGCGCAATTTAATTATATTCATATCAATAAATATTCTACCGAGAAAAAGACGTTGTCACGTAAAATCTTCGCCCGTAAAACCGACTTTACAGGCAACCATTTTTTTTCTTTAAAGTGTTACTGGTATCTCGACCTTATTCCTTTATGGATGGAATTTAAAGGAGCTGAAATGCAACAAATGTGATCCCGCAAATGTATGGACCAAAAATTAAGGGTTTTTCTTGAATTACCCGGGATTCGATATTTAAATGGAATTCGATAATCAAAAATTAAAACTTAAAAATATTGAATTATTATTACTACTTAAAAAGATAAAAAATAGTTCTCATTTAAATTTATTTCCATAGAAGACACTAACATACTTACCTAATAATCCACAAAACGAAAATACCTAACTTTTAAACGAAAATCATTTTTACTTTAAAAATGCTCCAATAACAAGCAAGACAAAGCGAGTCTCTCTTAAAAAATGACGTGTGGGTAGTTCATTGAAATGTTACAAATTTTAATGCCGCGTCCGCAAGCTTGCGGCTTGCCACAAACTATACAATCGTATATTGATTTGAGGAATGAAGCATGACTACCCAATCCAAGTTTCCACACGCTTGCAGTTGCGAGCGCGTTAGTGTGTTCTAAAGCAAGAGTAATAGTGTTCAAGCATGACGGACGGCCAGCTTGTTGCGTGGGAAATTATATTTGGGTTGAGTTATTTATATTAAAAATACGAGAAAACACATAAAAAGAAACGAAACTCTGAAACAACTAAATACTCCCTGGTAACATTCAAACTCAAACTCAAATAATTTATTTCATGTAGGTATTTTTTCAATACACTTATGAACGTCATTTTTTGCATTTACCACAGTTTCGCTAAGGTGCCTTTAAATTTTAAATCTTTAAGGAGAAGAAACGGCGAAAGAAACTCCTCGGCACATCTTTTGAAAAAAAAAAAGAAATGCTTACAATTACTTTATACCTACATACAAATACATTCATACATACTAACATGAGCAGAACCGGTCGCGGATGTCTATTGCCAAGCATCTTTGTCATTAATATATTCATCGACTGTATAATAAATACCCTTTCTCTATGAGTCGTGTTTTAACATGTTTCTTAAATATTTGTATTTAATACGTCTTTGCAAATTTAATACGTCTTTTGACCAGTCATTTCGAGAACGGAGTGTTCACAAACGTGTAGACGCATCGCAAGCACTTGTAGCCGTCTTGGATCAAACTTGGATTTAACTTAACACATACTAACTCTTTATTTATTTTTTAAGATAAAACAAAATTGCGTGAGAAACGCAACCCCAAATATAACTTTGTAAACCCAGTGCGATGAATAAAATTATTCGTATAGAGACGTCAGACAGTTTCGTCACTCTCCTGTCGCCAGGACGAGTTCCTATCCTACGCTCCTCGAGTGCGCCACGCACGCGCGCTGCACGTCACGATCGCACGGTCATTCGGGCACGGCCGATCGTAGCGACGCCGCCATGTCGGAAGATTCTATTAGGGTCTCAGAAACATTAAGAGCTATAATTATAATTGTCGAGTAGCGCGCAAACTCATAGAGGGCATTAAAGTTTACTTGCCGCTATTGCCCGCTAGATGGAGGGAGTAGATATGCAACAATGCAATATGAAAAGTAGTAAGTTGTGTTGTTGTAAGTTGTAACCTATCCCCTGTAAGATGGCGCTGAGTAGTTTATTTGCGTAGTCTACATAATAGTTGGTCACTAACTAGCCTTGTCAACGATACGAAGGGCCCGGCCGCGACACAGGAAATTCTAGTGTAGTGTAAATGTGTTTTTTTGTTATAAAAGTTTAATTGTTATAAATTTTTTTAATGTTTAGCCATTGCAATAATTCATAATAAATGATTTTATAACATAGGTAAGGCAAATATTATCATATTGATTCATACCCCAATTAATCCAAGATAAATAGAAAGTGAACGGTCACGGTTCCATAGATGGGATTATCAATGATATAATTTAAATAAGATAAGATATGATAACCTACAAGGGCTACAAGCATGAAGAGCCAGTGCTTTATCTTTTTTTAATTAATTTTATAAACTCGCTCCTCTTTTAAAGTATGGGTACAAATTGCAAATCTGAAGCCACTTGATGCTAACGAGCTTGTAATCTTAGGTGTTCATGCAATTAAATACATGTTAAAAAAATTAAGGAAGCAACAACTGTTTTTATTAATAAATTGCCGTCAGCCTGTCTAATTAATTATAATTATTTACGATTTGCTAAAAAAATAATGAAATTGACGATAAATTAAGAATTAATAACATAATCGCAGATACTACGCCGGCCTAATAATTGAATTTGAAAAACATCTAAATTGCTTACAAAAAATGTAAAATGCCTAAGTCGGCGTTTACACGGCCACTTCCAACTTCATAATACAAAACCTACCTCTTATTAGAAAAAATACATTCATTAGAAAAAATAAACAAGGCAACGTACAGAATTTCATTCGTCAGCTGGAAAAAGGAAAACAAACAAAAGTATTGTTAGCTCCCCAGCGTTCGGTGAAAACTTTAAGTAAGACGTGAAAAATGGAAATATGAAAAGAAATAATTTTCCGCGCGACTCGTCTGTGCAAATGAGCTGAATGAAGGAGCAGCTCATGCGAATGATTGAGTGCTCGTGATGAAACAATGTTTAAGTTCCCTGTGACGCTGATTGGTAATCTTTAAAAACAAATTTAAAAATTGTCATATTGTCTATGGATTCGTACATAATGATGTATTGACGAATATGACTTGGTATTTAAAGTTTACATGCCTACCGATCTAAAGTTATCAGTAACATTACAAACCACTCCTACTCGTACTAATCGTAGTTAACTATTCATAGGTAAGATAAAATAACGTAAAATGTACTGATATTACCTTAGTTGGTTGTCACACAATCATGTCATAAAGTAGGTACTTATACGTGTGCAAAGAAAATTACGAATGTTAGAAATTAATTATTGAATTAATTGTTAATTATTAATTATTGAATTAATAATTAATTATTGTCTCTTATGTCCTTAAAGGAAACAATCTCAAGGTTACAAAACCTGCGAACTTTTCATATTACTCCAAAAAGGAAGGTGTATGAAGTCTGCCAATTCGCGCTTTATCAGTGTGGTGAACTAAGTACATAATATATCTTCTGAGCTCTCAAAACACTTACAAGAGTAAAATCGAACCTAACAATGGCTTAACAATCCATTATCCATGATTTATCAAAGGTCGTAGTACAGTTGATGCAGGTGCTAGGCTCTTAAAACATATATATGAAGCCTGGGAAGCATCACAGAACGCTATAGGTGTATTTTGTGATCTTTCGAAAGCGTTTGACTGTGTAGAACATAAAACATTACTTCGCAAATTAGGTCATTATGGCCTTACCGAAAAGGCACTTAATCTAGTATCAGCTTACTTAAATCGTAGAGTTCAGAGTGTCTGTATAAACGAAGCTAAGTCGTCAGGATCCCCGGTTTTGATCGGTGTCCCTCAGGGCTCAATTTTAGGGCCTTTTCTTTTCTTAATATATATTAACGATCTTCCATATCATATTAGTAAGTATGCTGATATAGTACTGTTTGCAGATGATACGTCACTTATATTTAAAACAAAAAGAGATAAAATAAACTTTGACGATGTAAACAGTACTCTCAACTATATCTCATACTGGTTTTCTATTAATAATTTGGTTCTAAATGCAAATAAAACTAAATGTGTAGAATTTGTTTTGCCAAATGTTAAAAGCGGAAATACGGCTATTAAATTGAATAACGAAATATTAAATATGGAAAGATCTACAGTATTTTTAGGAATAACTTTGGACTTTAAGCTCCAGTGGGGATCCCATATAGAAACGCTTGCGGGTAAACTTAGTAAGGCTGTTTATGCTATAAGGAAAATAAGACAATTTACTGACGTTGACACAGCAAGGCTCGTTTATTTTGCCTACTTTCATAGCATTATGTCCTATGGTATTTTACTTTGGGGTAAATCGGCAGATATCGATACAATTTTTGTGTTACAGAAGAGAGCTATTAGGACAGTTTATAAATTAAAAACACGCGAATCACTGCGTGGCAAATTTAAAGAAATAGATGTACTAACAGTAGCTTCACAATACATTTATAGCAATTTGATGTTTATTCGGAAAAATATGAGTTTATACAAACAAAAATGCGATGTTACCAATCGGCAAACTAGACATATGCACCAATTAGTTACCTCCTTATATCGCCTGCGTAAGGTTCAGCGATCTTTTGTGGGGCTCGGTGTACGCTTTTATAATAAATTGCCCAAGTCAATCATTGACCTCCCCTTACAAATATTTAAGAAACGTGTTAAAACACGGCTTATAGAGAAAAGTTATTATACTATTGATGAGTATATTAATGACAAGGATGCTTGGTAATAGACATCCGCAACCAGTTCCGCTCAAGTTAGTATTTAGGTATAAAATGGTAGTACCTAGCAAAAATATTGTAATTCGTTTTTTAAGCACTATTTTTAAAAGATGTGCCGAGGAGTTTTCTTTCGCCGTTTCTTTTTCTCCTCCAAGATTTTAAAATTTAAAGGCACCTTAGCGAAACGGTGGTAAATGGTAAATGTAAAAAATGACGTTCACAAGTGTATGCAAAATACCTACGTGAAATAAATGATTTGAGTTTGAGTTTGAGTTTAATTATCGATTGTGATAATGATGCTAAATCACAAACAATATACGAGGATAATCTAACAACATATACGAAGGTAGATAAAGTAACAAGATAAAGTAAAATTTTCCATGTTCCAAGGAAAACAAAAGGACTGACTGACTGACTATTTAAGAAAGCACAAGTTTTATTAAGAAAATACTAGGGCGACAGACGCAGACATGAGGTATGGAAATTACATCTCCCCCGCAACTTGCTTTCACGGTCCACTGGGCTGATCATAATAAAAACTCGCACCGTCGCCTTTGCACTGAAGTTTGACCATAAATTCGGTGGTCGGTGCAGTAATCGCCTCCCGCTCGCCGCCGGCAATCTCCACCCTAGATCTGCTTTTAATATAATAATAAATATCACCAGAATACACTACTTTTTTGCAAAGTTTTTTCTCTTTGTTTCCCGAGGGCGGCAACACCATTAAAAGGTGGGGTGGGCGATATTTTATGCGATTTTAAGTGTGTTGGCTATGATCTAAGTGGTACTGTTACGTCTTGGAAAAATGCGCGTATTTGTTAGGAATTTATGTGTCACAATCTGCGGATCTTTGGACTACGACGGATATTCGATCCATTACCACGATAGTGATGCCATTGTGACGTGACGTGACAAGTTTCAACAGTTCACATTCGCCTCCAAAGCAGTCCAAAATCAATGACCTGCTTTCATTAAAACACTTAATCAATTACTTATGAGACAATGAACTATATTTTCTCGGGTTGCCGGTGCTTTTGACGTTCCTTGTGTACACGTACGCCGCATGTAAACAGGATTACTCGTATATTTAGCGGGATTATAAGTATGCGAACATTCCAAATATACTTACTATAATACAAAATAAAGTTGAGCCTGTGGCTGTCAAAGAGGGACGTACTCTGGGTGATAAAGTTTCGTTCGTTAGTCAGTGTTTTTGTCTTACAATTAAAACAGCTTATCTCGATCCCGGTTAGGCCGCGAACACAAGTGGCGGTGATATCGCTCATTATTCCGGGCGCGAGAGGGTTAACTTTGAAGTATCATTGCCATTTATTAATGGTCAAGTTCAACCCCCCGGCCCCAAATTGAAACTGATTGCGGTAACTGAATTATTAAATTGACGTCATTTGTTTTTGAATACCTAGTCTGCGAAGATATTATTTGATTATTGTAGGTTCGTAAGGTTCAATTTTATTCATAGCAATCGAGAGTATATTGGTAACTATAAGATAAGTAATATTAATTACTTGCTTTTTAATGGTATTCATCAAGCTTAAGTAAAACAGTTTTATATCTTAAATTTTCAAGGGGTAACGAAATCTGTAGAAAAACATTAAAAGTTAGATATACTCGTACATATAAATATACGTATGTCAATAAACAAATTACCTAGTCACCTTATAGCAACGATTTTTCGCTGCCTTAATAGCAATTACTCAAAAATAAAATATCATAAACTATGTAATAAAATATTATAAACTATCATGACTTAGTTCACCTCACGCAGTAAAACAAAAATAGATAGCTAGGTACTTATTTAATGTCATTTAAGGTATGTACTGTGTTTCTAATTTATAGTCTACATAAGTACTTATAAATAGCAGAATAAGTGTATCAACGTACAAAAACAAATGTATGTTTCTACCAGTAAGCAAATATTAATTACCAACAAGGTTTCCATTAATTTTACAAAGTTTGTTAACGTAAAATTGACACTTATTGCTTTTGCTCGAATTTATCGGAAAAACCAATTAATCACGTCCTCTGTCCAATAAATCCCCTTACGGATTTTAATTATATTCTTATGATTTTAATTTCTGCTTCGACCCTCCCGCAAATCTTGGATTTGCGAACAACTGTCTCCACTCAGATTTTTTTTAACTTTAGTCAACTTTTATTAATAAAGGCGCAAGATAATTAATACTACTTAAATTTTGTTTAAGCATTTCAAAACTTAATTAGATTTTGTTTTGTGGAATTATACGGAATAGGTATAAGAAGTAGGAAGTCTCTGGAATAATATTTTCTTTATAAGATGTTTAATTTCTAAATTTACGCGAGATTAACCTGTGTAGAAAACAAGTAAATTAAATAACTTGATCTGATTGATTTTAAAATTCTCAAACTAAGTGAATACGGGTACCTACTTAGATCTGGCGACAAGCTTTTATATCATAATATAAATTTGGTAATGACGTTATCATTTCTTAGTTAAAGTCTTAACAGAAAAGTTTATTGTATTGTTTTAGGCGCATTTAAATAAAAGCTTGTTTTTGAAAAAGTTTTATACTTTTAACGAGCGGCTACGCCCGCCAATTTCCAAAAAATCAGTTTATTCCCTCTTTTATCCTTTTAGGGGGGAATTTCCAAAAATCCTCTCTTAATACTCCCCTACACTCCGCAAGGAACACACATACCAAATTTCAGCTTCTTGCGTCAAATAATTTCGGCTGTGCGTTGTCTGTCAGTCACTCAGTAACGGAAGAGTTTTTTATTCATAAACACAGATCGATCAACATATGAAATGTATTAATCTGTATAAATAGTTAAGTGTTTCTGATATTCATGCGATTTCATGCACTATGATAAAATATCGCAAACGGATTTGAAAATAATAATTTTAAACTAATACTGATGTTTTTTGTAATTACTACCACTCCGTAATGCCCATAATTTTAATAGTAATGTAAACGTAGCTTAAATAAAGATTTTGAATGCTGACATTTTTAATAATTGCGAATTAAGCCGAACAGTTAGCTATTCATAATCATCAGTAATCGCATAGCAGGCGATAATTGTCCAATTCGGACCAAAAACCGCGCAATTACGGCACCATTTGTCCACAACAATAGAAGCGTCCTTCGTCCCCTTTTTCTCGCGAAATTAGTGATGACTTCAATAAAAATAATTCTTGTCTTTTAGGCAAATTGCATCGCGAAGAGTCCAAGAAAGCCTTTAATTAAGGTCACCCCTCTGCCACCCCGTAAACAGCGAAAGCGTTGTTGCTACTATTGCTAGGACACTTGATATTATGAGGATGTCCCGATTTTTAGCGATTCCACCAATTTCATTAAAGAAAAAAGGCCTACGTGAGCGGATGAAAATTAAAGTCTAAGAACTCTAAGATGTATTAATATGAATATTTATATAACTATGTAAAATACATAAAAATATCATCGCTTTATTTACATATTATGTATTAAGTAGGTACATAAAATGTATTTTATAAAAAAGCAAGAAATTATCTACATAATAAGTCATGGTCTCTTTTTATCTAATAAATTCATTAAAATAGGAGAGTAAAAGTGATATTAGTTAAAATATTTTTACATCAATGTTGTTTTTATATTTTTAATAATTTCCATTTTTCCTATAAAGGACCACAAAAAATTGTCTAGTAATTAAATCAGGACCAAGGCGAAGGGTCTGTGTCTCAATTGTTTAATAAATAAATTATCGATATCCTGATTTGTTCCGCGATCCGGCTGGTCACATTACTTGTGGCCGTCACCTTTTATTTTTGTTAATTCTCGGGGCTCTTTCTTCGCCGCATAAGTTACTCCCTCCCCAACCTCCGTGATTCTTTACGCCATTTTGTCACCGTTTGAATTCTTTTGAAGAAACCCTTTCTTCCCATCTGCTACGCCCGTCAATATTAACTCCGCCACGAGTTAAACTTTTTAATATCCGTTAAATTTTGTTACGCCGGCGTAATGCCTTTTAAGGAGCTTGGAAAAATTCAGCACTTAGTGACAATCTTATTAAGGAATTTTAATCGAGATCAAAGATAAACGAAACAAGAACTTTCAGTAATGGCAATCACTATTTTTCTTTACAACAATCGTCTTTCCAAAATACATTGTATAATCAAAGGAAATATAAAAAAAATCAGGGCACCCTTACAACAATTGAGTGTATAATTCTAAGATTCATTAAATTATTCACAGGGGAAGTAAGAAACAAGAAAAAAATTATGTAAGCGAAATGTTTAAAAAAAGTTGTTTGAAAGAAAATCATGATGGGGCCACAGTTGTCGAGACACGGAATTTTTAATCCATTTCCCAGCCGATTAATATTCAGAGCCCGGCTGGTCTGGTTCATCTCCTCCTCCATTATTGCTTGGACGCCATCTCCGCCACCACCGGCCTACTCTGCTTTGATTTCCAAACTAATTACCTTCCTTTTGTAATGAATTACGTCGTCCAAATGTAAATCTTGTGGCCGAATTCCATGTAGAAGTACAAGGCAGTCAGAATTTTTTTCTGATAAACTTAATTCTCAAAGTTTGAAATACAATATGCACAATTTTAAATAAGATAAAATAATGAAAAGATTAATTACAATCTTTTCATTGTCTTCAATCCTAATATTATTTTTCCAAACATTTTTCTTTAAGTTGGCGCTAATAAAATGGCTGTTGCTAGTCGTACGATTAAAAAAAATATTAATAAGATGGTTGGATTAATGAGCACTTCGAATAAAAATATTGATGTAACTTTAGGTGTATTGTCAACAGAGGCGATTGAATATAAAGCTCCTTGTTTGGTTTATTCAAATAGAGGTGACCCAGGGTAAACATATTCATCCACGACAATTGATAGTGTAGATTCAGTTTGCAATTACATAAAGACAAACCAAGTCGGACCTGTTTTGCATCTCGAGTCACAGCAATATTGCCTTAATATATTCAATATCCGGAGAGATGATAATTTACCGACTCGGGTAGAATCCATTATGGGTATTTACTTGACCTGCGTTTAGTGCTTACTAAGACAACAGGGGTGACCGAGCGACGCACTCTATGTTGAGGGACTGTTCGAGGAGGCTCCACATCTCTGGGGACCAACAGGAAATCGATGAAACAATTACTTTTCCGTGATCACGATATCTTGGTACGGTTTGAAGAAAATATGTAAATAATGAACACAAATCATGATGCCCTAAAAATAGCATTGAATATTGGCGAAGCAAAAGAAAAAATATATCAATTTAATAATAATGTTAGGTATGGCAAAAACATTTTTGACGAGTTTAATTTATAGGTTTTATATAGTATGGTTTCAATCTGAAACTTTTAAAATTTTAATAACACTAGATAGTATTACTAAAGTTTTATGATTACTCTTAAATTATTGTTAATCTTATAATTGCTACGCAAAGTATTTTTGTATCAACGGTACGGTATAAACAGCGCAAGATAAGCATAGCTACAGCTACAAATCACATTTTTAAACACCGACAGACTTATTACCTGTCATATATTTTTACATTTCTGTACCTACCATTGTCAACGTATTCGTCTGAAAAATATTGATTTTCAAATGTAATAACGTTTTGTTTCCCGGAAAAATCACGTATGTATGCTTTATGAAGTACGGTGCCGGTGGCGCGAAGCACAACTCAAACGTTCGAGATTTGAATTCCAAATTCGTTTCGCGGTTATTTCGATTCACCTTTCTGTTTTTCTTCTTATTGTTTATCTTACGTTTTTGTTTGTTGATGGCAGCGGATGAAATGTTTGCATGTAGCAAGGCGTTGTCAAAAATCTTTTAATATGACTGGAGCATTTGTGATAAATAAAAACCATTAGGAACATTATACTTCTGCAGCTGAACCTACGCTAATTACTATGAAACCTTTACGAAGCCTTTCGAAGTTACTCCTAGGATAAAGGTCTCTTCTATTGGCGCCTCTTCTCCTCGGCCCTCTAAATCCAACGGTTTCACTCGGCTTTCTTTAGGCCATCCGTCCACCTGATCGGGGGCAGCCTGTTCTCCTTTAACGTGTAATCTAAAAGTAAATGATCGTTATCTAGTGATTTAATATGTTATATGTAACTAGTAGCAATAGTCAGTACTATAATGTTTAGTGTGTAAGTGCTGCATGCATCTTGGTCCAAGCTAACCTACCCTGCTCGTGCTGCTCAAGAATGAACGAGGCTTTGACGAGCGATCGTTCCCGTTGGAAGTAGCTGGGCTCTGTCTATATCTACTATGTAGTTTAATACCAACGTTCACCGATATTAATTTATTCAGTAACGTATTGGTAATGTCTTTGCTGTTATACATTATTATGTGTATGGGCGATGATGACCACTTGCCATCAGGTGATTCACATGATCTCTTTGCGATTATTTACGGAAACAAAAATACTCTTCTCAAAAACATGTCAAAGAGATAAAAACGTACTAGTAGTATAATAGCTATATATCTCGTAAAATCCGGGATAATCTATAAATATTGCCCCCGACATTTTGGTTCGCGAACCAAATTTTAAAGTGACAATATTCCTTATTGTATCGGCGGTGTGAAAAATGTATGCACACCCCCTCGAACCGGAATGATAGGTGAGTAACCAGTTTATTGTGTCTTGAACAGGACGTCTCATTTGGTTAGAAAAGTAAAAATGTTATAAAAACCTTTATAATTCGTTATATTAGTTTGTGTTATTAAGTAATGAATAAATATTGGAAACGTGAACTAATAAGGCTTTTTTTTAATGATGAACTTTTCTACCTACTAAAAGATACCTAATAGTGGGTATTTTAAATTGAATAGGTAGGTACATTATATTTATGAATGGAAAAGTATAATTATGTACCTAAATAATTAATGTACAAGTGTCGCGGTTCTGTTTGCTGGTTCAGTATACCATTGATTTATTTATTTTTATTATTTATGTACACACAAGAAATTAAAAAAGAAAAACAACACACAGGATACAATGTACAAAGGTACTGCTTATCTCTAATGAAATTTCTTCCAGCAGAACTGCGACTGGAGAGGCGACAGAAAGGTAGATAGCGTGCACATAGTTACATACACACTAATACACAAATATAATACAAATGCAATAATATATAAAACGACATAAATATGTATATATTACATATAATATATAATACATATGGCTTCAACCCATTAATGGCCCACTACTGAGCACGGGTCTCTCCTCATACCTGAGGAGGTCTAGAGCATACTCCACCACGCTGCTCCAGTGCGGATTGGTGGAGGGGTTAGTGGCCAACCCATGTGTCGGAAATTTTTAAGCCGCCCGAAGGTATCCGACATGGCTTAACGACTGCTACCATATGATAACAACCGGGACCGACGGCTTTACGTGCCCTCCGAAGCACGGAAGCGCTCAAGAAATTTTTTTGCTACTAGCGGTCACCCATCCAACTACCGACCGCGCCCGCTGTTGCTTAACTTTGTCGATCACTTGAGATCGACGCAAGCCGCCGGGCTATGAGCGCTTCATAATACATATAATTACGTATAATTATATTTAATATATAAAATTACGTACGAACAAAGAGAGAAAACAATAGTAGATAATAGGAATAAATATTATTAAACTAAGCCAAGGACAAATAATGTACACGGACTTTTTTCTTGAAGGTGGATATAGTTTTAGAAGCCCGTATGCTCGGTGGGAGCGAGTTCCATAGTTTGACCGCGTGACCTGAGAAGGACTTGCCGTATGAACAGGTTTTATGTAGGGGAAATTTAAGGAGACTTTTTAGATGAGTACGGCAAGGGGCAATGGAAGGACGAGCGAAGGAGAATCTTTCACGCAGGTATATTGGGGAAGTAGGAGAGTTCAGGATTAATAACCTTAGACGTGGTTTCCTCTTGAGAATCAATCTTCCCTGCCAGTTATTTATCCTTCGAAATAGATATGTTTCAAGCCCACAAAATATTACTTACTACATTAAATATTAAATACTACTTTAATTTTTGTCCTGGAATCTACTACCACGAGTATGGTTATAGTAGCGACGGTGGAATACTCGCGTACGTATTTCATGGCGCGCGTAGGGAGTTATTAAAATTATAAACAAATAAAATTATTCAGCACGCACCCTTACGAACCATGCATGTTCTGAATTCTTCATGTTTAGTACGCATACAGAATAAACATAATATATTATGTTTACTTTCTTATAGATATAGTTATTTTCAATCAACGCAGATTTTTTTAATAAGTACTGTCGTTGTTATAAAAAATAGATGAAGTTAAACATTTCATACAGATTGAAATACTTGTCAAATCATAAGCATGCCTATGCGTCTTAAATTACTACTTAAGGATGAAAAATAAATGGGAATAAAAATAGTAGGTATGCTAAATTTTCTAATATAAAATAAAATAAAGTTTACAAAAATCTTAAATAATAGTAAATTAAACTAAATTTTACTATGATACGATACGTATTTTGCCGCCGATATTTTGACCCAGTTGCATAGCTTTTCACGGCTTTGCAACATACTATCGAGAGTACCCTTAATATAGCAAAGGGCACAATCTGCGTTAAGTTTAAAATCATATATAAAGCTACTCGTACATGTCTACCATAATTCATCTCACGTCGATCTCGCAGCTATCTCGCCTCGCGATAAGCGTTTTCTCATGACTTGCATATTCTCCAAGGGAGCGCGGCCAAGCGTGATCCTACCAATCGACATGTTTATCGCTTTAATATAAAATAAAGGGAACAGGGTTAACGTATATCGATGTATGAGAAACGACACACGATACGAGGAGAGGAAATTGTATTTTTTTGAATTTGCGTGTCGCAAAATCGAGTGTCGTCTTTGAGTCGTCGCTTGGTGACGGAGTTTATGATTTATTTGTTTCAGGATTTAAAACGGGACTTAACAGTCATAAAGGTGCTATTTGCCTCTAAATATTCATCAACCGTTGGACTTTACAGTTACAATAGACAATTGTATATTTTTACAGCTTTGCCCTTACTTGAATTTACTATGAGAAAAGTTCAATAATGCACGAGTTACACAGTTTTATATTATTTAATGTAATTAAATAAAAATATAAATAAGTAAAATTCAGGAACTACAACAGCCACTTAGGTACTTGACCACTATAAATTATATCTGGATCAAATAAACCCCTACCGTGGACAGTAGGGTAACGGTATCGCCTCGGCGGACATTCCAACAATGCCGTTAAAAATGGATTCGCTATCCAGAATATCCATCTGTCGGTCCCGACGAATCACTTCACTGCACCCAAAGAAGGAAAACCTCTTGAATATTATTTGCACATTTCAAAATATCAATCAATTACTTGGTTCAATCTGATTGCAAATTGGTGAGATATTTTTATATTCAAATTTGTGATGGGATACAGTTTTTTCCGATAAATATACATAAACTTGTACTATAAAGTTTTTTCTTCGCTTATTTTCTTGCTTCTTTCTTGGCTTGCAACGCATCGGTGCTGACTTTGGTGATACTGATGTCCACAAGCGGTGGTGACCACTTACCGTGTTGGCTTGTCTATTAATTTTTTTATGGAAAAATATCAAAATTCTTCCACGACCTCCACAACGTACCCCATTCGCTTTATTTCATTATAAATACTTCCTCATTCGCGGCATAAAATATTAATCTGGAGGTAACGGCCCTGTTATTAGCAATAACGTTACACAGCCTCGGCTATAGTATTCTCTCAACAGCGGTATGCTCATAAAAGCTGCGTGTTGTTCCGATTGTGTGAACAAGCGGCCGCGTGGGACGCTAAACTTCAAGAATTCCCCGTTGGCTTGTCGCGAACAGAGTTTTACGGCCAAATTAATATGGCAAATTAATGCGTTCCCGCACCGTATAATTTTCACGTATAGGGGTTTCTTGCGACAAGCCGACATATTGTTACGGGGGATACAGTCCCACTAGGGCGAGATTCGTATCATTTTTCCATATGGAAATGATGTAACGAACGGAGCGCACAAGACAACAGCGATATGCTAATTAAAGGAAAATACACAGAACGCAGGCCCTGTTTATTTTCGGTCCACGATGAGAAACGCCGTTTGTTTTTTAATTCCTTCTATTAAGGCTGTGGATGGTCTAAGCACTTGTAGCAGTTTCATTGTGATATGTCTTCCCAGGCACCTGAGGTAGATAAAATCTTGGTTGTTTAATACCAAATAATCATATTATAAATAGTTTTATTATTCACACTATTGTTAACCACATTCAGTCATTTCAGTGGATTAGACCTAGTACTGTACTCAAAATAATAACAGATTAAAAGCGTAAATTGATTATACTATATCTTAAAATTTTAAATAACAAATGCACTCACTTTACAAAACAACAAAAAGGGTTGCAAAGGAATTTGACAATATCGTTAAAATAATTACACTCTCTAGAGTTAAATTATTCCTTAACTTTGTAATCGTACTAGGAGTGTATAAGGAACATGTGACTTTATGAACGCGATTCGTCACGACAATTGAACACGTGGAAGGGTCCCTAATGAGAACTGTTCTTAGCAATAAGCAAGGATCTACGCGCAATAAAAAGGTAGATCTTGTGAGTTTCGTTTAATTTCCGGCGTTCTTCCTCTCTCTGCATGTGTTATATTTAGAACCTTAGGTTAAAGGGTGAACGCGCAGTGGCAATAGTTTACTTTAAATATTTTAACAGCTACGTATACTTAAGTAAGTAGATAGGTACTTAAAGAAATATGCTGAAGAAGAAAGAAGAATCTGAAAAAAGACAAGAGGATCCTTTGATCGAGTGTTAGCTAGGAAGCTAGTAAAATATATCAACTCATATTCATAGACTGAGTAATTTATGAGTCTTGGTTGATTAATAAATTATTTTATGACTTATAAAAGTAAAAAAAAACAATAAATACATTTTAAATAGTATCATACGTGTGATGTTAACCGTTGAGGTGTACTGTCGTCTATAGTCTTGATTATATGTAGTATCAAATCTAGCTTATTATAAAAATGCATTGCCATCGGAACTAAACCAATGTTAAACTTTATTCGTAAGATAGGTCGAAGTAGTCTTTATCAATCACAGTATAGTGTAGTGTAGTAGTAGTGTAGTAGTATAGTGGGCATACATAAAACGGGAATCAATATTATGAATAATAACATCAAATATGGCAAGACGTCGACAATATCGAGAGCAAACAATTAGAAGCAAGTTAGGGGAGGCAGGGCGCCGATTAAGTTATACACATGCGGGTTAGAGGGTAACCTGAGTCAGGAAGATTAAGATTCATCGAAAGGCCCTTACATGGAAACAAACATTGTATTACGAACCGGTGTCTTGCCAATGTTTGCTAAAGGTAGGCGGATGTTAATTTGGTATTCACCCCCTTCCCCAGCGTCGTAGCCAATATTAATATTTTGGTTATATCAGGGACTTTCGTGGAAAAGGTTTGGGTAAGGAAGGTGACAGAAAGATTAGATTTTCTTAGTGAAGTTAATTTGCGGTTACAAACAAGGGGAGGTCCCTTGGTGCTCTTAATGTTCTCGGAACGCCTTCGGGCTGTCCACGCGGGTTGATCCGGCTTGACCGTACACCGGGGAGCGTTCCAAACTATTAAAGCGCTAAGAGAGCCATTATTTTACCCTCTTGGGTCCTGTCATCTGAATAAATTAACGTCTTAATTGCCGCTATTGTAGTTTTTTGTGGTGGTGGCATTTTTATTGCACATTAAGAATAATAACACAGTTAAGCAATCAGTACCTATTGTAATCGTGGATTTATGAAAGTTCAAAATCAAGAGCGATTTTTCTAAGTTAACATGCTTTACCATCTAAGGGCTACGTTGGCACTTACTATCAAGTGGAATCGTAGTCCATCGTCAAGCGGTAACAAAGCAAAGTAAAAAAAATCATTTTAGTATTTTGTACCAAGAAGCAGTAAAGGTCTTCCTTAAAGTGACCGGTTGTCGATAAGCAAGTTAATCCACAAGATAAATAGCGGTCATACGATCATTGTGAATCGCCAATACGAGGGGACAGTTGAGTGATGCGTTTCTTTTGTCTCGCTTCGGGCAAAACGAGACAATGTAGGAAGGACTTAGCGCGTCAGCAATCGACAGCGGATGAGAAATTTTCCCTACATAGACATAAGCTATACACGAATTCCCACTTTAGACACTCATATTTTCTAGGTTATTAAGTACCGCGGTCTAGCTCTAGATTTATTGGTAGCAGTCAAACAGGGTTTTACGAGATAAATTTTAATAAAAAAAGAGATGTTACGAAATATATGTACAATGGTTTTCACGTATAAGAAGTATACTAGAATTTTAGAGAGCTATAAATAATTAGTATATTAAAAAAACTTTGTCTTCAAGTCCGATTAAATGTCCTGGTCTGGATAGCTTTGAAATTTAAACGTCTTGAAAACCATTAGAAAAAACTAAGTAAGTATTAAGCTAGTAGTACTAGCTTAATACTTAACAATCATAACGTTCCAGCTCTATCGTTAGTTGATGTTTCTTGATTGTTTTATCAGTTGTTATAATGTAAATGAAACATTTAAGCTAAGAACTGATAAAACAAAAAACCAACTACAAATTTTTCACTGAAATTATAACTCTGTAATATAACTAATAAAATTTACAATCGATACAGAAGGTTTTACAATACAATCGATACAGAAGGTATAAGGAATATTCTCAATTCTTATTTCAGATATCAGAATCTTTCCAAGAAGTTAGTTATAAATACAAGGTTTAGGGAATATCTAAAAATTCTAAAGTCTTTTCACCAAATCTGTGGCAAACATCTAAATTCTGAAATGTCCGGCACATTAACTACAGTCCACAGAGGCCAGTGACGGCCGTACCGCAACCCATCGGAGGGGAAACGCTTTAAATCGCCACCTATTGTAAGGAACGCAAAGACCAGCAGTACTATTCTAAAACACTTCCTCCCACCGACCACTGAGAAAATGATTTTAATGGTAATTTTTGTATAAGTAATTTGCTTTTACTTAAGAATTTAACGAAAATGACAAAAGACGTAGTGTGTTAGAACTAGTGTTCTAGTAGGTTACGTAATACAAAATTTCAACGCCAAATTACGCAAAAATCTGATTGATTACACATACGTTTTATATGACATTATACGAAAAAAATATTTGGTTATAAGTCTCATACTTTCCTTTTATTACCTACAATTTATTTTTTAACTTTTTTCATCGCGGATGATTAAAGTTTAGTAAATAATCGAAATATTCAATATCATACTACTTCTTCTACTCTATAAGAATTTGCGTAATAACCAATGACATCTAAGAATCACGGAACCAATTCTCACTAGAAGCTTCGCTAAGTCGTTTTTTTGTATAACTTGTTATAAGGTAGTGCTTGACAACAAACCCGTGGCGAAGAAGTCCTTGAAATATTGAGCGCACTAACTTAAGTTTAGCTTCCACAGAGAAAATATGGATACGGTAATACATTGACCATTAATTTAATTAATAACCTTTGACATTAAATACGCAAAAGCAATCTACGAATTTCGTACACGCTGAAAGATTAGGACAATAAATATATTTGAACATCAGACAGAACCCTCCTTTTACGTCGTCGGTCAGTTTCCAGAACTGTTATCGGATAACCGTTACTAGGCAAACATGAGTCCGAGGATTCGCTGAGATTTGCGAACTGCTAGCCATCGGATAAATTGACCGGTAATAATAAAATGTAAGGGGTAAGAAGAATGTAGATGGCTATTTAGATAATTGTTCGCAACGTCCGCATACAGCGGCCAGTGTATCGGAAAAGTCATCAGATAGTGGGCGTTTTATTGCCACCGCCCGAGGTGGTCGTTAACAGAAAAACTATCAATGGTCATAGGAAATGGATGATTCGCAATTTATTCTGCAATAAATTGGTGCAATGACACAATATGTTATGAGAAGTACCTACATAATTATAGGTTTAGTTAAGCTACAATTAAACCTGGTTTACTGCTATTCTAAACTTTTATCATTTTCGACACTGTATCGAGTAGGCACGATATGATCTTTTAGTTTAAACCGAAATTTCGACCCAATTACATAGATCAAGGTCATGCCGAGCCTTAATGATGTCTCGTTAACATTGTCGGTTTTAGTTGACTAACCGTTAAGTATAACTAAATAATTAGCTAAACATGTTTTTCGTTCATAATGGATGTGCAATATCCTAATAGAATGTGTGTGCGAATATCCTATCAGAATTAATAATTGCTATTATTATACTTCAGCTCAATTCAAACTCAACTTCGTTTGATAAAATCTAAGTTACAGTATGCTATAAAACATCACCAAAAATGGTGATATAAACCGACAACAACGTACCTAAACAAACTGGTGACAAACAAAATGCTTCTGTAAAGAAAGACGAATGTTTGTAAAATGAAAGAGTAGGCGACTGTTTATTTGGTGCTGCCGGTCTAAATAACCCGGCAGGTGAGAAGTGTAATGGCATGCGAATTCCCTTTTGCTCTTACGGCTTTCTCTCGTAGGAACGAATATTTTATGCGTCAGTAAACGCATTCAGTCCCCGCACCGAATTATGACGGTCAACTGACCACCCGATGCGGAGACTAACGTAATCAGATCGACAAACATTTGGTCCTTTGACAAAGATAACCCGTCTTTGTCTTTCGCTTTGTTTTCGAATATCTTTGTGTACCTCGTTTTACCAATTGATAACGGGCTTAAGCAAAGATATCGGTATTATAGCTATGTACAACATTATGTCAAGGTAATTATAGATCCTAATAATCCTACCTACTTATTTAATTATTCTTATCCCAATATAAAGGAAAAAATTGTATCGTTGTACTATTTAACACAAAAAAAGGACAACAAATTATTATGTTTTGTTTGTTGCATCAAGGATTTTATCGCCACTTACCATCAGCTGGGATTTTTCTCAATTCTCAAGCATCAAATTAAATATGTAAAAACATATAAACGAAACATAAATATACCTAGATCTAACTTCCGTTTAGAATGTTTGAAATTCAACAAATTTAGTTCATCAGCGGTTTAAACAATAGGCGGAAATAATTTTTAGACCCAAAACGGGCTTGGTAAAAAGATCGAAAGTTTTAAAGATTACTATACAATTTTGGTCTGTATTTATTAAATAGAAGTTTCCACCCGATTTGTTTACACTTGCGTAATGTATTCAGATCTCGCGCGCAGTTCAAGTCGTTCAATAAAGAGGCATGCATGCGGCGCGGGGTGGGCGCTAAGCCGAATATTATGAGTCGATAGCCGGCACAGGTGGCGTTAAACATGCTTCTTGTAAACCCGGCGTTATTTCGTCTCGGAGCATGTCAGTCACGTCTTAGAAGCGAGTAAGTTTTGGCTTCAACACATTAATGGCCCACTACTGAGCACAGGGTTCTCCTTATACCCGAGGAGGCCTAGAGCATACTCCACCACGCTGCTCCAGTGCGGATTAGTGGAGGAGTAACTTTAGTTTAGCGTAAATATAGCTGCAGACATTTCAGCTAAAAGTACACAAATTAATAAATAATAATAACACCACACACTCATACTACCCCCCACTAGGTGTCTGTGTCGTAGGTGCCATGGACAACACACAAGACAAGAAAACACACTCAGACCAAGAACAGAAATTTAAACGAATCGAAACCCTTCAAACTACGATCCGGCATGGTTCAACCATTCGATGTCCATTCCGGTCGAGTAGTATTGTTTGTAGCAATCTTGACGAGGCTCTGTCAGCACGCTCTAAAAGCTTAGTTCCTATCAAGTTAAAGATAAGTACATTGATAATTCAGCAACATAATTGACTGTTAAAACCAGTTTTATTTATAGCAAGTTATCTCTAGCTGAACTCTCACTACATGTCTTCGTTAAAACTAGTATTTAAACAAGTGACGAATAACAGTTACTACTTTATTAAAGTACCTTCACATAACAGAATAACAATAGCCTTTGAATGAATTAATCAAAATTTAATTATTTCATCAAAGCACAAAATGAGGCACGAATAATGTAATAATTCTCATTCTTTGTTCAAATTCATTAAACATTGGTAGCATAAGTACTTAAATGAAATAAAACAGAGGAGCGGGCCCACACGGTGATGCATGGGGCCGTTGAAATAATATTATCGTTACGGGGTAAGTACTTATTCTCCAAGGAAAATCAACATAAAGTGAATAAAAGAAAATTATGAATCGCACGAAAATAAATTACCCCGTGTTGGCGGCAAAATAACATCACATTTGAATGCCTTTTATGCTTTATGGGCCCGTAACTATATGAAATAAGTCCCGGTGCTGTTTTATGGGACATGGGAGCACGTACGCGGCATAATTTTTAGCTTGTTTTATTTAGAACACGTAAAGATGAGATTTTGACAAATTCTTCAGGAACTATTTAAATGCTTACGGATATAGATTAGTTAATAGTAAAAACTAAATATGAAATTTAAAAGATTTTTATTACGAGTACTATCAGAAAATGCACACTGAATGATTTTAACAACTACTAATAGTACTAAAAAGACTTTCGTAGAGGTTTTCCTACAACTTTGTAAATTTTAGAGTCAATCATTTCGGGGTTACGAATTAAGCCTAGTAAATTTTCGTATAATAATGCATTTTATTTCGTAGAGTCAGATAGTTCCATTTTGACGAATTTCTTACAAATCTTGTAACTACATATTTTATTAGGTTTAAATAATACCATAATATCATACAAAGTTAAACAGCGTTTTCTAACTTTAACCACGTGGTACCGATGACGTCACAGGAGACAAGGGTGAAATATAACGTGTAAAATGTAACACTCAAACCCACCACTTAGGTGCGGAATAAATTTCCAATAATTACATTATCGAGAAAAATCGTAGCGCCGCCTCACCGTCGACAAATTTTTCTCCTGCGTACCTCCAAAGCCCATAATTCCTAATGACATGCAATAACCGTACCCCCAATTTTCGACATAAACCCGCCATAACAATATCGACATCAGCGAAATTTTTCCGAGGCATTTTTTATTCGAGAATAAGTAACACTTTTCGCTGTAATCAAAATTTTGCGAGACCCAGCGCCGAGTGTTTATCGGCCACTCAATTTGATTTTTACCACCGCACTGATTCCACTCCTTCGACGGAATGCTAAAATGTACGTGCGTCGTGTGTTATCTGATTTATGGATATTCCGTATCTCTATTTATTTTTATTATCAGTTTATGTAAATATAACGATTAATTTCATAAATTATTGTGTTGTAATATACAAAATGCGTTCAGTGTTTATTAGAAATTTGTATTTCTTCGTGATTTATCGTTGGCTAAGAATGTTGTTGCATAAGAGAGCATAATGATACGCTTTTAGTAAGTAAAACTTATGATTATTGTACCTACAAGTTATACATATTTTTTGAAATTACAGTTAATTAATAAATTCACAGTTTAAAAAACTAAAAACTCGCTTTTATGTTGCAAAAAAATCAAAAACTTTTGTGAATGTGCTGTTTACCATTGTGTAGTTCCTTCGTCTGATGACTCTGAAGCCATAAAGCCATCCGTGCAAGTGGCAGTCAGGTTATGATGGACTTTAGAGCGACCTATCACAATTTTATATGTACGAGTATATGAAATTCATGTCTGTAATGTTATCCATTCCTTCTGGAGGCAATCCTAAGCGCAGTACCAGGTAATTCTTGTTATAGTGAATTGTTATCGGAACTAAAACTAATGATAATAATTATGGAACATTTCAAATATGCGATGGGAGTAAGTAGTTTTAATTCAGATTACAAGATTTGACCCAAATTAATAAATAAACTAACCAACATTGCATGTTAAGTTATTTAACATTGCAAGTTAAATAAAAGTTTTTATTAAATAGCAGTAGCAGTAGGTAGGCATCTTCAGGCACGTCCATATAATTCTAACCAAATATTTATAAGCATGATATCTTGTGTCCACTGATCCACTGATGTGGAAACTTTATACATTTAAATTTTGTTCGGTCCGGCACTGGGCGACGTTTCAATCGCCTACCTTTACCCTCATAATCCGGTTACTGGAGAAGGGTGTGAAGTCGGTTTCTTTTTATTTAAATTTGAATACACATTGGTCATGTCAAGATACGAATTGCAATAAAATCTTAACTGTAAACATAAGTCTTTCGATTTTATAAAGAAATAGAGTATGTTGGGCTAAACCCACGGAGCAATTTGCTTCGTGGCTAAACCTTAAATTGTAGACATAGTTATATTTTGTTGACGATGCTGAAAAACTGGTGGAAATAAATTATAGGTCTTAAAGTCCAAAGAAATAGGTGAATGACTATAAATAATATAAATAGTAAACTACATGAAACAATCGTCATCTAAGCAACTGCAGAGGCCTGGGATGTATTATAGCATGCTTGCGTGCGGATTGTTGAAGAGTTTGGAAATATAGCTGGATTAGAGGCAATGGCTGAACCTTGGGCAATCAACCTGAAGATCCTGAACACTTGACTTCAGGTATAAAAAATTGAGCTACTAGAACATTCTACAGAAAATATCTAGATTGAGATTTTATATCCAGTCCAAATTTGAACCTAACTGAAATATCGTTTAAGAGTATAAAAATTAAGAAGATAATATGAAAGTGAATTGTAAAATTCAACATATCTATCAATATTGTATAGGTGTATGTTATCGTTTGACACCATAACCTACGGAGACGTACTCAGCTCCGATAAGAGGTTCGTAACATCTGCGTGCGAGTCACGTGTGGGCCGCTATATGACTAATGACCAGCTCTAACTCCGCGTTCGCCCGTTCGCGCTATGCCCCACACCTCGCTTTCCGCTTTATATTCAAATCATACAGCTTCCTGCCCTTGATTGATGCTGCACTCTATACGCACATTTGTTACGTCTTTTAGTCTTAAGACGTGTCAGGCGGTTATCTACATTATAGGTTTTATCTTTTAAAAAGTTATTTGGTTTTTTTATGTAAGAATACTTTATTGACCTCGGATTTTCTTAGAGTTCTTATATGCTTTGAAAATAAATTATAATTAATTGTAAAAATCGCAGTGAAAATATATTTTGACATTATAAAATATATTACGGGCATGTTAAAAAATTATAAGAATTATTTCATATGTAAGTAGATGCATCAATCATTAAAAACAACTTCTTGTTATTCTGATCTTCGTTTTAGTTTATACCTACTTAATTGCTTAATATAAGCACTCAAAGTAGACTGATATTGATTTATAAGTGTATCAAACACTTGCAGGAGTGGTAAGTTTGAAGAAGGAAGTTCCATCATCTTAAGTAAACCGCTTCAGCAAACATTCGCAAGACTTCATTTGTAAGACGTCTGGGTACTGCCTAGACAAATTAATAACGAGATAAAGAAACTCAACGAATCTTAATTCATTAATTAACCTAATTGTATTTGCCACGGACCCATTATTATTGTGGTTTTGTGATTAGAGGCACAGAGTACTTCAGACTCATTGGAATTAAAACAAGCATTGACAACAAGACATTTCTTTATAATCGTATTTAAAGTATTAATTTAAAAATTAAAGTAAAACTCTCCAATGAAATATTTGATAATAAAAAAGCTTGGCAAAATTGATTATGAAATTATATACTACAAATATTATTATGAAATTACCAAACACATAATTATAAATGCGTGTGGACAATCTGTGGTTTAAATTCAACTGTAAATCACTTAATAAAAAGTTCACATTATAAAAAAAATATGTTTTAATTATGCTACACTTCACATCCCGACTTGGGTGCATTATTCTTAAAAACAAATATAAGTATTTCTTTCACGTATTTATTAATAAGGACATATAAAATAATAGATATGGGTATATATGGATTACAATCTGCTTTGAATTCTTACGTGACACAGCTGTGAATGTTAATTTTTGATAACTAATTTGCCTCTGTCCCAATCTACCCTGGACCAATCCCGGTGCGGGGTTTGTTTGATTACGAAGAAAGGGGTGAATCGAAACTTCAGCGCAAGAAAAATTTTGGCAATTTAAGAAAAGAATAAGCGCCACGAACCACTGTTGCCAACTTTCAAAGATTTTTCACTTTCAACGTTAATTGCTAGCAAAATAAATTCCCGGTGTTTTGCTTTTCTTAAACTTCGGGTTCGCTGAAGGCAATCAATTAATTAATTCTGTTAATATTTTGCTTAAAAGGTTAAATATCAAGAGTAAGTTATGAAAGGTACGGTACAGTTTGAAAAAAATAAGGTTAAGGTAAAGAAGTTTCGCTTCGAAAGTTCGTACGTGTGTGTCATGCAAACATACCCTTAACACAAATGACTAAAAGGGGGTTTCAATTTTTTCATCAGATGTAAGGATCCCTAAAAACTGATTCGAAATCATTTGAACGTTCTCAATGCGAACACATTTAAATCCCTTCACTACACGTGTACCGGTAATAAAAAGAGAACGTGTAGGGAGCAAAAATTGTTTTTTTCGTAATAACTCAGTACCGCCATAACCGAACTTTGTAAATAAAATAGAAACAAATTATTGGCACGGCTCCCGTGTCGAGATACCGGCACAATCGAGCCGGTGCGACTTGCGACTTGCGACAGCGATATTTAATATTCACGAATTGTTGGAAAACATTGTTCACAATACGTTTAGTTTATGAATGGCTCTCGTTTAAATCTTCGTTAATCTTCGTATAATGGGCAGCCATTATTTTAAAAAGCCTGGTTTTAAAAAAAATGTTAGTAAATAAGCAGGGATGGAGAAAATTTTCATAAGGATGTCCCAAAAATACTCATCAAAACTCAATCGTTCTGTTAGGAATGTAACATTCCCTTGAATTTTTGCGATTTTTTACACTTTACTAGGTACATGGTACATACATACAATTCCCGACTATAGCCGACTACGAGTCACAAAAGTCACAGTCGCAAGACGCAGTGTTCCAAAGTCCACCATTATTCCACTATCGTTACATTTCATCATAGGTGCAATAGAATATCGGGGCGACAGTAAAAAAGTTGCTATTACAGCTCGCTGTTCATACTGTTATTTGCGAACTTTTCCATAACGCTTATTGGTTAGCGTTATCGATACTACACGAAGTTATATAAATATTGCTGGTGTAATTGTAAGTTTACCAATATTATAAACGTTGAAATAACCCATAGGTATACACATTATTAAGATGTTACAATTTTTTTTTAACAAATTACTTTTTCGAAGACGAAATTTTGTTAAAATGTTTTTTTATTTAAGTAGCTACCAAGATTCTTGAGTAGTTTCAGTGAAAATATTAACTTGGGATGGGAAGGACAGGTAGCGTCTATCTCATTCAGTTGTAAAGATCAACATGCAGCCAACACTTCACGGACACTCAATTTAAAAAGTTTTTCCTCTTTGTTTTGTCCTGAACAAACTCAATTAAGTGTGTTTTTTCTCCGAATATTTAACTTTTATTTTCGCTTGGCTGCCCTATGACTTGTTTAACAAACTAAAATGTAAGTACTATTTATACATAAATTTAAAATTTATACTTTTGCTTGGCTTGATCTAATACACAATTAATGTTTTGCTATTTTTACAAAAAACAATTGTAGGTAGATACCTAGTTTTCAGATGTCTATGAATATTTTGTATTCCTTTATAACGTCTAATTCCTGAACAGATTTAGTTGGATAGATATTGGTAAAATCCTTATGCCTCTCCGAGATACACAGGCATTTACTTAGTATTTTGTGGAAAATTTTAGAATACCCATAATAAAACAATTTTTTTTTTTTTTTTAATTGGGATAAGTTAATGCTTGACAACTATCCCACCTGATGGTAAGTGGCGATGAATGATGATTTTATTCAACAACCGAACATTTCCCGATATACGTAAGCCATTTTAATCAGCGTTGACAAGTACCAGGCAATCAGAGTCGAGTAGTGGGTGTCCCGGAATTAGAATTGAATGTAAATGTGCGGGCTTTATCGGGATTATAGTGTTCCGTGTCTGCAAGTAGGAGATAGTTGCGGCCCGGCGCGGCGTTGTCCGTTGCTTCATAGTAATACGTGTTGTAAGCCACCAACGTAAGATGAGCTACCATGTTTTTATCTGCGTTTTTAAATCTATGAGAACTTGAACGAGATTGTCGTAATCAGAGCTCCAGTGTAAATGGTTGTAAGAAGGCCGCGAGGCACCCGTATCTAGCTCGTCTTTAACAAATTTTACTGCCTAATCCGCCCTTTTCGCAACATGAGTGTGTGTTCCAACCCTTACATGTCTTGTTCTCGACCATCCCCAGTTATGAGGTTATTATCTGTTATAAATCTGGGTTACGGTAGACAGATTAAGTTAACTTAGTTGTGAATTATGTGTTCAATTAATTAGAAGATTTGAATATTAATATGTCTGGCAGAATTCGATTATGACTGTGATCTAGAATTTTGGTTGAACTGCGCAGTCCCTACTTACCTGAACCTCTTTCATTATGAATTAAAGCATGTAAATTTTTCATAATAATAAATAAAGATTATTTGTCTTTTTTATATTCTCATGAAATACTATATTTTTGTAGCTTTTCCGAAAAAATACTATAAAATATGTAGGTACATAATTATATCGATCGTAATGTGCTCTAATCCACATTATATGTACTTACTACATATATATAAAATTCTCGTGTCACAATGTTAGTTACCATACTCCTCCGAAACGGCTCGACCGATTCTCATGAAATTTTGTGTGCATATCGAGTAGGTCTGAGAATCGACCAACATCTATTTTTCATACCCCTAAACGTTAAGGGTTGTCCACACTAATTTTTTTTTTTCATTTTTGGATAAAAAAATTTATGGTTATTTTTGTATGGTGTGGCATAAAAAATAGACATGATCCCAAACTTTCACTTTCCTACCCCCGCTCCTCAAATTTAAATCGCGCTATAAGTAATCTTTATGGCGGAACAACGTTCGCGGGGTCAGCTAGTGTACTATATAATACAAATATTATAGAGCTATAATACAAATATTATAGAGCACTAACAGGAGATTACAAATAAATAAAATCATTTTCTTTTCTTCTTGTTCTCTTTCCTTTCATCTCGTGCGTGCAGGATTTGAACCCGCGCCTCCCGATTCAGGATTCAGTTCAGCGTTCAAACCACTTGGCCATCACTGCTAACATCCATAGCAAGTATTATATTAGCATAGAACTACCGGATATCGCCCCAACTGAACCCCTATCGCGGTCTCCCGCTGTATTTCGTAGCGCGAGCCATTTAGCGTGACGCGCGGTTTGGTCGGATTGACAGCCGTTTCCTTAATGATAGTTTGGTAAGTCCTGATTTAATGACAGGAAACAGATTGCATTCGGGAGGTGAGTTGTAGGTTGAAAGTTGTAATTGTAGATGAGATGTGTGTGAATGTTGAGATGAATGAGAAAGTAGAGCGGGGTAAAGAAAGAGAAACTATTAACGAGAAGTAATTCACAATCATTGACAAAAAATGCCAGAAACATACATTTTAACAATTGTTACATTATTTTGAACACAAATGTACTGTCACTAAAACATGAACTAACTATTTTTGAAACACACAAAACTAGGTGAAAAACTAAATACATTTTTGAAGTTTCAGAATTTTAAATCTTCTGGTGGAATTTTAATTCAATTTCAGAATTTTAAATCAAGCCATTGCAGTAGAGCTGTATTGCGATAAATCGAGCAATTAATAAAAGTCAGGACCAAACTCGCTAACCCAAACCCAACATTTCTCGACAGGTAAAACGTTTAGATATGTACGTAGATACATACGCACATTAAAATTCCGTCGCAAACATCCGAAACGGAGAGAAACGATATTCAGGGAGCAACATTATCGCTGTTTGACTTCACATTAAATCTTAGAAGCGCGCCATAAATAACGCAAACTTTTATCCCACTCGAAATAAGCACTCAAAAATGCAAAGAGCAGAACGGCATAGAGCACGTTCACTAAATTTATTTTGTTTCGCACAATTCAAATAACCATAACTCACCGGTCGGAACCGTCCTAAGCCTATCTAACGATATAATGAAATGCCATTAAGTTCGAGAAGTAAAGCTTAAGTTTAGGAAGGTACCGACTTACCTTCGAGATAAAGATGTGACTTTTCGATTTATTGATCACGCTTTCTTTAGATAACGATAAAGTTGTGGTTGAAAATTTGGTTTTGATTTTAATGCAACTGATTCAGATGTTCTTAAGCAGTTTTTGATTTCATTGTACACTTGTCCCTAGAAACCAAATCTTTGATATTTTATTAGAATTAAATTTTACCTACCACGAATAAACGCATATTTTCGAGTTGCTTCACCTAATTTAATTTTAATTCATGGGAAAAACAACAACATTAGGTAGTTAAACCTACTTCTTTTTTTGCAAAATATCATTGTGAATAAAGAAATAAGTCATTAAAACTTCACAAAACATTCTCACATCTTCGAAATTCAAATTAAAAGCGCAGTTCGAAGTTGGAACGCGGCCGCCATCTTGGCGATCGTATAATTAGGCGGTTTGCATTCAGAGCGCACGGGCCGTATGAATTTTACCTATTGTCTGACATTGGACCTCCGAAGCTATATCATATCGCACCTCTTACAGTAACAAGGGGCGCAAATGGCAGAAACACTTTATGAAAAATGAAAGGCTAAAAGTGTTATGGGACAAGGTTCATAAGGAAAACGAAAGGAAACGGAATATTAAGTATGCTTAGATTGACGCATCACAGTCATATTAAACCATTCTTTATGGACACGTCCTAATAAAACTGTATCTAGTCTAGGTCTGTACATTTATAGGGACAAAATAACCCAAAACCACTTAGAACATTAATGAAGATAATAACAATAGTACTTAATATCAAATTTTGTAATCGTAAAAAATATAGTTCCCAAAATGTAGCGAGGGCGGATTCACGTGTTTATTATAAAAATCTAAGTGGCGATGTCATTTACATATTTCATTATCATTCGACTATACTACCAATCATATACTAGAACCCAAAAAATCGACGTATGATACACTTTTGTTACTCTATGTTATAACAAACATTAATTACGTAAACAGAATTCGAAATCTCCATTAACCAACTCAGGGCCCTTATTTGTCGAGACGCATCCTCGCTCCAGACAATCCCTCAACAGTTAAACAAATGTTCCCATTGAAAAATATTAATCTCAGGATTCCGCCTAATAGATATTTATGCATGGTTGGGAGCAATTTCAATGAAGGCTTGCTAGGCGTCCTGAAAAACATTATATTTCGTAACAACGGATAACAAATTTAATCATCTGAAGCTGTTTACAGGCGATATAATTATCCGCTTCAATCTTCGCATACTAAGGTTTTAAGGTAGAGTAGACTAGACAATTAGGTATCTTTTTTTAAATCTACTAACAACAAAGTAATAAAAAGGCTGAATCTTTACAAGTACACTTTGAAGATTTCAACTTATGTACATATCAATACAGTAAACAAATCAATTTAATTTTTAAGATTTTTGCTATAGTAACAGGGTCTTCGTAAAATATATCGATGAACATGATGCACTACGTTAAATTAATCAATAAATAAGTAGGATATTTCCTTAAGAGGAAATACCACGCGAACCCTTTTTCAAATTTGGGATTTTTTCACTCAATATCTCTGTCGCGCTTGCGAGCGGCGTGTATGTCAGTGCGATAGGGACAACTGCAGCTCCGTGTAAAAACCCGAGGCAAAAATCATCAAAATCGAGGTTCCGTTCTCGACTAATCCCCCCGCCAAAACTAAAGCAATCTTAACGAAATTTTGGAAATTGAAGGGGAAGGAGATATTCTGTGTCGGACCGTTTAGCTTTTTGTGCTAATTATTATACAATTTGTGTACTAGGCGTTTGTTTGCGCCATATTTATTTGGCCGTTTTAAGCGCTGTTTGAAGTAGCCTAAAACTTTTGAAAACAAAAATATCAAAAAAATCAAAACGTACCGACATAGATAATGATGATATTATTCTTGTGTGAAAAAATTATTGATCTAGAGTCAAAAACCAGCGAGGGATTAGTCGAGAACGTTTGTATGGAAAAATGACCCGTAGCATTTCCTCTTAACATTAAGTTGATATTACCACTGTTCTATAATGTGGTAATGATTACATTGCTCCCTTTTGAAAACACTGTTTTAATCAATTATGTATAACTTACTGTTTATTGCGAACATGTAGCTACTTGTACTATAGGATAAAAAAGGTTACATTTTAAAAACTAAATCTCTATTAGATAATCTTCAGGTACCTAGAACTTAAAAGAAGAACAGCCAAACAAGAACCATTTATCTGTATAAATATAATGAAGAATAATTTAAGATATCTAAGATAGATAAGGTATCTCAACGTCTAGACACGGTATCTACGTATGTAGGTACCTAAGTATTGGAGCAGTTGATCGCAGAATATTTGATTATGTAAAGAGAGACGACTAGTGACAACGTTCCTGTTGTTTCGACTGGCTAAATATTGCAGTACAATGGACGCATTATATTTGGACTTACACTGCAGTTTAATTATACATTATTTAGGTTAAATAACACTTAATATTCCTTACCTTACCTTATATTATAAAATAAACTAGAAATTCACTCAAAGCAAAAAGGAATCATAGACGACCTTAAGCCGATTTCGCGTCGATAATACAATACAATACAATACAAATACTCTTTATTGTTCACCAGTTTTAACAAAGCAGTAGGATATTATGATAAAAATAAGAAAACAATCGGCGGTCTTATTGCTAAGCAGCAATTTCTTCCAGACAACCTAAATAGGGGAAAGCTATAAGGGACAAAGATTTTTGGTAGGGTGTACGAATAATGCCTAATAAATAAAGTAACATAACAATTAAATAACAATTGATTAAAGTAATCTGTGACAATAATAAAAATAAAATAAAATAAAACGAACATTATTTTGCAATCATCTTTCAAGTGATTATTGCATCAAATAGTGATCTTTAATTTGGTTCTTAAAGGATTCTAGGGTAGGAGCACGTCTAATACAGATAGGTAAGGAGTTCCAAAGTTTCACAGCGGTGACCGAGAAGGACTTATTATAAAATTTGGAAGAGTGGAAAGGAGTGCTCAGCGATAGGTTTACCGAGGATCGAAGGGAGAGGTCATGTGTGGAACAGGTGAAACGGAATCGCTCTTTTAAATAGGAAGGACTAGATGTATTGAATAGGACGCAGTAGAGGGCAGAAAGAATGTGAGTATTCCGGCGAAAGCGAATTGGGAGCCACTTGAGCTTATTACGGAATTCAGAGATATGGTCATATTTACGAAGGCCGTAAATAAACCTTATGCATAAATTTTGAAGACGCTCAAGCTTATTGAGTTGCTCCTCAGTGATATCAAGATAACATATGTCAGCATAGTCGAGAATGGGCAATAATAAGGATTGTGCAAGCGCAACTTTCGTGGATATGGGTAGAAAATTACTAAGTCTACGGAGTGAACCACTTGATGCATACATTTTTCGACAAACATCATTAATTTGAGGAGTCCAGGATAGTGTGCTATCAATTAAAATACCTAAATTTTTCACAGTATTCGTGTATGCTATTTGAACCCCGTCGAAGATTATAGGGCTTAACTGTGACACATCTAATTTGCTAAGCAACCTCGAACTGCCTATTATTATGGCCTGCGATTTTAAAGGGTTAACAGTTAGCCCATGTAATCTGCTCCAGTCCAAAATAGAAGCCAGATCCTTATTGATCAATTGTATAGCATTCGGGAGATTATCCAAACCGCTTTGAGTATATAATTGAAGATCATCTGCATATAAATGGTAGAGAGAAGATATATGGGAAGTTATAGTATTAATGAAAGTTGCAAATAGGAGAGGAGACAACACACCACCTTGCGGTACGCCAGCTACGGTATCAATCCATGTAGATACCTTATCTTGGATCCTAATACGCTGCCGGCGCCCATGCAAGTAACTATGAAACCAGGCAATAGCGGTTGGAGATACGTTAGAAGAACGCAATATACTTAATAAGATATCGTAATCCACAGTGTTGAATGCGTTGCTAAAGTCCAACAGCACTAACACCGTAACTTGACGATTATCCATCCCAAGACGAATGTCATCGGTAATTTTCAATAATGCCGTGGTTGTACTGTGGCTCGTTCTGAAACCAGATTGGTAGGGGTTAAGGATATTGTGTTTGTAGAAGAAGGAATTAAGTTGTAGTTGGACAAGACGCTCAAGGGCTTTGGATAGGAAAGGTAAAATGGAAATAGGACGATATTCGGAATAACAAGAAGGATTAGCTTTTTTAGGTAGAGGTATAATCTGAGCGTCTTTCCATTGATCTGGGAACGAGCTAGTGGAAATTGAAAAATTTAGGATGTGGGTGATGGTAGGTATAAGTATGTCAAGGAGGGGAATAATCATTTTCCGACTGATTTCATCACAACCAACAGCATCCGACTTAATGGCTAGTATGCTTCTTCTAACATCACAATCCGTAAATTGCCTAAAAATAAATGGAGAATAGTCTGGAGTGGGAAATGAAGAAAGAGTATGTAGTGTAGTGGATTTGACGGTGTCATCTAAGACAGATGTAGAGGAGAAATGATTATTGAGTGAATTTAAGTCTAGATCATTCGTTCTAGAGCTTAAGTTTGATTTCCCGACTCCTAGAGACTTTAAAAATTTCCAAACGCGACTAGGGTCTTCGTTCTGAACGGATTTGTGAATGTGGCGTCGTTGTGCATCTCTACACATCATGTTACAGTGATTCCGCAAGTTTTTGTACTTCTCCCGAATTCTATCATTTTTTGGGTTTGACTTGTATCTGGATTTCGCATAATTTTTCTTTATAATTAACCTTTTTAAATCTTCCGTCAACCAAGGAGATGGTGGATGACGTAGTCGCACTGGACGAACCGGGGGATGTCGATCGTACAACTGCACAAGAAGTGAATTAAATAACGCTACTTGTTCGTCAACAGTTTAAGCTCTTGTCACTATATTCCAATCAATATTGGTTGCGTCTTCTCGTAACAGATCCAAATCCATACCAGCAAAATTGCGCTGCAGAACAATTCTTGACCTGGCTTTAGGTGGTCTTATTTTATAAGAAAGAAATATGAGGTCGTGGTAAGAAAAGGCATCTGCGGCACACTGACCATGTTTCTCGACATGATCACGAGAGGATACAATTACCAGATCAAGGAGGGAAGGGGCACAATTAGGAAAAAAGTGAGTTTCCGAAAGGGGTAATATGTTTAAGTTAGCCGCTTCCACTAACGATTTAAGTTTATGGGCACGGATATCATTTTTTAACAAACACGTATTAAAGTCGCCCATTAAAATTACGTGAGAATACAATGGAGTAAACTCGTCAAGAAGCTTATCTAGGCTAGAAAAGTAGTCGATTGTTAAAGAGGGGCTGTAAAAAACACCAAGGAGTATTTTTGTGTGTGATAGGAGTACTTCCAAAAACAAGTACTCCGCTTCGTTCTCCGTTACCGATTGGGTAGACATACGTACAATAGAAAAAGGAATATGGGAACGAAGATATACGGCAACACCACCACCGCCCCGAACAATGCGATCATTGCGTATAAGATGGAATCCTGGAAGGGAATAGGATATTGATGGGAGACATGGTTTTAACCAGGACTCCGAAACAAGAATCGCATGTATATTTTTGCTTTCAAAGCTAGCTAACATATCGGGATAATGTGCAGGAATACTCTGTGCATTTATATGAACAATATTGAAGTTGCACGCGGCTTGTGAAAAATGGGACTCAAGAATTTCATTTAGAGGAGAAATGCTTACAAAACTGTCGTCACTACTCAAACCATCAGAAGCTGAAGAAAAAGAGAGAATACTTTCGTCACGATCACTATCTGTTTGAAACATTCTTATCATTTTATTTAATCACTAATAATATTTAAATTAATGTCTATTAGTCACAAAAATGAATTTCTAAGCAGACTAAATCTACTATGTGTATAAATCTACCAACCAGCAATATAATACAATTTACAATATAATATAAGATAACAAGTAAATTATTAATGGCAACACCACAGCAAAGTCTATAGTTATTACTATTACTACTAGTTATCTATGCCATACTATTCGTTATCTATGCTAAGGCGTAGTGTTTACGTACTCTGTGGTCTATACTCGCAGCTATGTACGTCAAGGGTGAATGAATGAACTGATGAAATGAATGAACACAACACTTCAATGTCAAGGTTAAACTTATGACACTCATAAATTAAAGTAATCTATCGACACAAGTTAATTTTATAAACTACGACTAATATATTTTAAAGAACAAACACTGCACTAAAAACAAGACAATAGTGATGGGTGTAATTAGTATGTACTACGAGTACACCGAAACAAGACGTTGAAGAAAGAAGATAGATACTAAGGAGAAAAAAAACATTACAATTAAACAGTTTATGATATGAAGAATTATAAGAAAACATACATTACTTTCTTGCTGGTTTTCGAGAACGCACTACTTTATTCGGAGGCTTGTTTCCACCATCTGTAATTTGCGCTTGGGACGTAGATGTTGGCGTTGTTGGTACGGCGTCGAGCTCCGCCGTGCATTCTACTCGGTGGTACGAGCCGTCTGGGGCAAGAATAATAATAACCCCTTCTTTCGTCCAGCAGTTGGTTATTCCAAACTTCTGCCTAGCCAACATAAAAACACTGTGTCGGTCTTTAGTTAAAAACTCAGACAGTGTGATACCTGTATTTTTAAGTTTGGATTTTGCGAACCAGACTTGGTCACGGACTGGTGCTTCACGGAACTTAACCAATACAGGTCGTGGTTTATTCTCTGTCGGCCGTCCAAGGCGATGGCAGCGACTGAAGGAATGAAGAGACAAATCAGTGATTCCCAGTTTATCCTTCAATATGGTAGCAGTGAGTGCAGGTGTATTCTCCGCCTTATCTTCAGACACACCATGTAACAACAGCATCTTGCGACGATGCCTCATCTCCATACGGTCAATTTGCATTCCAAGAAATTCGAATTGTTTTTGGACTGTCATCAAAGAAGACATGATAAATTCCCTGAACTTTGAGAATTCCGTGGAGAGTGTAGACGATGATGATGCAGATGATCCAGTCTTATTAAGATCCTGTTGGAACTCATTCATGCGGGTGATGAACAGGTTAGACATAGCAGAGAGGGATCCCTTCAGTTCTTCCATGGTGCTAGCTTATTGGAGCCCTTTGTAATTTGTGAAAAGAAGTGAAAGTTAGTAAGGAATTTTAAAGCTGGATGGTAGATCCACTAATACATGTATGTATCACACATAAACAACAGTTATTTATTATTTTAAATTAAAATTTGTTTAGGAACGTTTACGTTTACAACTTATTTTCACGCCTACCCTCAAATAAGTATAGACTTTTCAAAGTTACAACTTTAAAACACCTCTTTAAATTACATCTTCATCGTTATCAAAACTAAATTCGTTCTCACAAAACCATAAAGACAAAGTATCATCCGGATATACGATGTTCCAGGGCTATTTTTCAGGCAATTGTCCGTAACGAATTTCGCCAATGAAAGGAACGTAGGAAGGAACAAAACTGAAACAACGCAAATTAAAAATGTGCCCAAAAAGGAATATACCGTGGGACGGTGATAGGTTATGACAAATATGTGAGCCAATGGCGTTAATGAAAATGAACCTTTTTAAAAAACCAAACGGGTACGAGCATGACGTAATTACAGCGGATGGAATGGTTTTATTGTAAGGGCTCCGGATGTAAAGGAATGGTTTTCTGATTTATGAAAGTGAATCTTGGGTGTAATAGAAGAACTAATAACGTAGATGTTTGTATTAAATGCTTTACATATACCAATACATTATAGAAACTAAAAAAGTTACAGTTTTAATCCTATTCATAAAATCATAGAAATTTAATATCCCTTAATGAATTGCATTAATCTTCCTTAAATTTTAGTATTGACAATCACGTTATTGATTACTGATTTTTTTTTAATTTATTTGCAGAAGGATTATTGTAGTTGAAGAAGAGGTTAGCAAAGTTCTCTTTTAAGGTGATCTGCACTAAAGCATACGGAACCAGGCTGCTGAGAAAGGGCATTATAAAAGAAAATAATTTCGAAAAATATCGCTTAAAGTAATATGGCATGCCATAAACTGGCATGGTCCACAACGCCAACAGCGGCAGCGAATATCGCATATATCTCAACAGGCGTTCATGTCGCAAGTGCCCTTCGAGAACGAATTTCGGCTTATTTGGAAAAGTATTGCACATTTAGTAAATGCGGCATCGGAATCAGACAAATGGTTTAATTAACCTGATGGTGCCGTGACTGATCGCCTTGGAGTCGCAAATTTCAACGCAATTAGAAACACTTGCAAATCTCATACCAATTAGGCAGACACCCAAATTCGCGCCCTTCTAATTGTTTTTGAATGCGTAGTTCGTGATTTGTGTGATTTATTTTGGTTTATGTTTAAACAGCTAATCGTTGAAAGGGCTGTGATGTCGTCGTTACTTTTATGATTGAACATGATTTGAATTCTAGAAAGGATATTCTATTCACCGAAGAAATTCATTATCATAGAAACGACTAAGAAGTAAATAGCTATTGTTGTTATAAACACTTGTAAAACCTACTAAAATGTTTCATAAGTCACATACAAGGACGTAGAAAAGGTCACCGTCATCGGACACGAAACTACTTCTTTAAAAATTAAAATCTGCGAAATTTTCAAACGTTAAAACGATATCATCGTTGGCAACAACCTAGTATTAGTAGAGGTTTACGAGCAAAAAGCAACAAAGAATAACAAAGATAGCTGCAGTGGTTCCAATCGCATACTCTATTCACATAACGAAAGAAACCACTGGAGATTTCCTTTGAATAATTCGCATTTCTGGGATAGACGTGCGTTGGCCTGAAGTCTGCAGCCTTGACAGCTAATTAGAGCTTTCATTGTTAAACGAATCTTGCCGCATTTTCAAGTTTTTACCTCTCAGATCCAAACTAAACTTCCTCCCTTGCACTTATGGTTGAATATTCGTTATCCGATTTTCTTAGATTCATTAGTTCCTTTCTTAAATATTTCGAGTGCTGGAAAAATACAATAATCCGCTGTGAATGGCGGGTATTGTACTGAGCCAGTGTCCAGGAAGGATGTTTTGTCGGGGTGCTCCTTTTATTGCCGAATTTGCGTTTTATGGGCTGTCACAAAGGGAGCGTTAAGAGAATGTGACAACTCTGCACCCTCGGTGTCTGTTTTTTATTCACAATTCTACGATTAACTTATTAAAACATCAATATACATTGATCGATGTTGCATAGATAAAGGAACCGTAATCTTGTGAATAAAAACAAAGAGATGTCTATTGAGTAAGAAGTACTCAGTCTGCAGAAAATACAGAAGCTCATTAGGTTTTCGTATTACCAATAGATATTTTTTATTAAATTTCCGTTGTTTTTTATTAAGTTCTATACCACTTTTTATAATAATTAAATTAATTTATTTATAAAATTTTACTGAATATAATTATAGCGTTTCAAAAAGTGTACTAGAACTTCGCAGTATCTCGATCAACTGGATAAACTGGGTGTCCGGCCTAAAATAATTATTTATAGAGCATGCCCCTTTCTCAATGCCCGTGTCCAGATGCAAACGACTTTGAAATATGAAGGAGATTTGTAACCTGTAGACTCGGATTAGACTTCACACTTGTTTTCTACTCTTTGTTTAAAATTTAATTGTTGCCGACCTATGGACGATTCACGCTCTATATGACAATAAATATTTTTAATACAACTTCCACATGAAAGACGTGGGACAAATCTGGAATAAAGGTACCATAACATTAATTTCAAGTATGTCAAAATACAAAATGATATTTCTGTCTAAGAGATGACGCGGTATATATGTATGTATTAATCGCTAATCTCAACAAGTCATTATAAGTTATGGCGTCGTCGTCATCAAGAGTCATCGTCAAGAGTCGTCTTTAATTTAAACATGACAAATAAAACTCTCATTTATACCGGTTATGTCCCAATTAATCAACTTTTTGCAGGATGGTATAAAAAAAATTTCGTTTAAATGACTGTGTAGAATGGAACAAATAAATACTTATCGAGTTCATTGTGATTTTTATTCTATACGCTCGGCAATTTAGTTCCAAGCCTATATTCAAAATAAACTGTAAAACTAATAAAGCAAAATTAACTTTCTCGTTATCGGTAAACGAACGCGTCACCAGGAGCAGAAACCGCAGGAGTCAATAAAACCGATTGGCGACGAATGCACAAAACGAGGGTCTGTCGCCGTCCGCGGTCGGACGTGACGCAGCTCTTGACGACGGTCACTTTATTGCTGACCGTCGTCTGCTCTCCTAATCATTGATGTGTACGAAAACTTCTCGATGAATTCTGTTTTTTATCTTTTCATATGTGTACTCGTACTTATTAAAGGTCGGTTATTTTCATACTTGTGATGATCAAAGGTTACTTGAGCCTCATATGATACTCACTTCTCATATAACTTTTATAGGCGCTATCGTGTAAATTTCACCAAAGTAAAGAAGGTAATCGAGTCTGTGTTGTTTGCTGAAACTGATCGATTTCATAAATATTTCTACAGTCGTAGCTTTATTTATGTTATTTCGTGTCATATTCAAATTCAAATTTAAAATCTTTCAATCATGTAGGTATTTTGTCAAATCACAGCACATATTAAGTATATTTATTTTATATTTTTAAAACCATCATTTCGCAAAGGGGCTTTAACATCTGGACAAGAAACGGCGAAATAAAGATTCGCTGTCGAATTTATCGCTGTACTTAACCCAATAAATAAAAGTAAACATTATTCAGTTATTTGTGTAAATTAAATAAAAAGTTTCTGAACGTACAAACCCCTATTAATTAAGGTCGTATATGCACGAGACTGGTCCATTAGACGAAAGACAAACAGGCTGTTCCGCTCAGTTATAATAATCTCTCGTCAAATTTGCTTGACCCTTGCCATTACATCTAGGGCGCTTTTAATCTCTATATTTAGAGTGGGATTCTTTCCGTAATGTACCCACATTGTTCTTTTAAGTATGTGAGGATTTTTACATTACATGCTCTGTTTTTCTTGCTTTATGTTATGTTTTATTAATTTAAGTTATTTAAGGTTGACTTCAGTAATAGCTCCAGGTGTCAACAAGTTTACTGTTATTCCACAACTAAATAAAAACATTCAAACATACAATATAATCATATTAATAATATTCGTAGAATCGCTTAATAATTATAATGAAGAGTGACATTAATCAAGACTATCAAGATATATTAATTAAATTGATTACTTTGACAACATTACAAATTAGGTGTACAAAAAAGTTACCGTACCTACTTATTATAGGTAAACTTGTACTATTACTGAACAATGTAATGAAATATTTAAGCCAATACAAGCAAAATGTAGTAAATAAGTCTTAAACATTAACTTGCTTTGCTTCACACACCAATCATAAAATATACAAAGACATGGCTTGTCAGATTGATTATTTTTCATTATTAACCCATACACTTAAACTTTTCTCTATATAGGAAGATAATTTACATTTAGCAATTTCAGTATCGATGAGTTTCAGGATAAAACCTGTTATAGCCAATTCATCGAAAATTCCTTCACTATAATGCCCGCGATAATAGCTATGTGTGCACGTTTTGCCAACTGGCGGAATATTGTCTGCCCATTTAAACTTTTCTAACTGCGCGGACCGAACCTCGTTACCGACGGATTATTAAATATTGAAACAGTTCGCCAGATGAAATCCGTCAGACCAGCGCGCAAATCCGCGCTAAGGAACCAGAACAAAGAACAACTTGTTTTAATAAGCATTCGTTAATAGAAAATTCATTTCGGATGAACGTTTGATCGTACGTGCTTTTACAAATATCGGATTAAACTTTAATGAACATCACATGTCATTACTATTGTTGATATTTGGGTGGAAATAAATAAATGATTAGTATGTAAATGCAATGAATGTATATTGTTAGCACGTAGGTGACAAGCTTAGGAGTCAAGCGCAGATTGAGATACTTTAAAAAAATTTTGCCAACTTTCATAAGTTGGCAATCGGCAACATTATTATAATGTGGGTGTGTCTTTAAATAAAGTGTGAAGTGTGAAGTCTGTTTGTTCTACTTACTATCAGGTGAAATCTTAGTCAAGTGCTAATTTATACACAGTAAGAAAAAAGCTACAATCAAGCTAACTTAACAAAAATAAATAAATAAATATGGAAAAATTATTAGTTTTTTAAAGAATAAAGAGCTGACGTAAAATCGGACGGAGTTATAATTTTAATGAGCTACTGGACCTAGTACAGATAATGTTTTGAACAATTTTGTAATACTTTCTAACTACTTTTCACTACCATCAATATTCAATCGACGAATAGATACATTATCTTAATTGATTCGTATATAGGAATGCATAAAGCATTTCACCATAAAAGTTGTTTAGTATTCACAATCACGAACTGCCCATTGTATCCGACATTAGACAGTGATCCAGATGTAAACTCGCCCGATCCTTGGATTAGGGACCGATGGACTAAAAAACATATACAACAAACAGATTCAATTTCATTTCTACTTTGAAAAGTAAACTAGAGGGATTTGTTGCTATTGGTTCGGATTCATTCGTTCTCAAATATAAGATGTTTAGCGGATTTAAGTTTATAGTTTTATACAAGTCCTGTATAAACTCAGGTCAGGACATTGCCTAATTATTAGGACTTAATAATGACCCGTTGATATAATTATCTTATCAACTCGTCAAGACATTGCCTGTCTCTCACAGCAGAGACACTCATGTACATGATGTAAAATGTTAATATTAAATAACAAGGTATATACAGTGAATAAAATAGTTTATCATAAACAGCTCATCATAAAAGAAATATAAATAAAATGTTAATATTTTTCGTATTTAAGAAAATTCATAAATCAATAAATGAATTATAATAACTGAAAACGTGTGTACCTAGTTATAGTATTTTTTTCCCGTACACTTTGCCGTTGAGCAGTGAAACGGTATAAAAATTGAGTTGCAAGTGACGTTTCCGGATCTGTGCTAAACCAGTTATCATGCTTGCACCACCCGGGGGTGGTTAATTGTGAAAAGAAATCTTTGCTCTTTGTCAGCCGCGTCGAGGGGTGCTATTGATTTCTTTTGTTTTATGCTGATTGAGACACCTTGGCGATCCGCTATCCGCCACCCTCAGTTTTGAACGCCTGACAAAACACTTTATTCACAAACGAATTGCAATTCTCCGTTTCAGTTTTTTTTTATAGTATGTGGTTTAAAATTTAAACTATTTAGTAATAGCTTTTTTTATTTTACTTATTATTCTTACATTTTGTATTTTTTGTTTATGATAAAACTATTCCCAGTATAGTTTTATATGTTTAGCCTATGTGAAAAAGGTGTAAATTTTTTTATACAAGTAGCCAGTACACGAGTAGATGAGCGCTTTGAAAGTAAGTGGTAAAGTAACTTAAGGCCAAAGAGTTAGCAGGACCTATTACAACGGTGGTGGGTGTATTAATCTTCTTTGAAGCAATAATGTTTGACCAACTTTGGAAACCACTCAAAGTGACCATTCGACAATGGGCATCAAAAACCTGATATTAATAATAATATCCACAAAAAATACCTAGATTCTGAGACATATCATGATGTAAAATTTACTATGCGTAAACTTAGTAACTTGCGATCATCACTCGATCCCTCTTTGATCGTTTTAGGCTCATTTCACTCGTGATTGACTGGGACTTAAGAAAAAAATTAGATTGCCACCTCGTCGCGAGCGATAGCATCGACATTTTTTTGCTAGCTCCTGTTAATGGGCGTCTGTTTTATCTCGACGCCCCCAATGTTCTTATGCGGTCCCAATAATAAGATTTTGACACATTAATGAGTATCAACTTTTGAGAGTTTTGGATCAATTTTGATTGAAACTCAAGATTGTTATTATATTTCCTTAAACGTGATACAAAATATAAAGACCTAATGAATACACAAATGATTATAAACATTTTTAGTTGTAAATAGATCCGTAAGGTCTAGTGGATCCATAAAACGGTTAAAGCTCTCGATTACGATGACGACGGAGCGATCACGAATCAATTTTATAATTCGATCTCAAGGTGTCCTCTACTTCAAAGAGACTTAAGGAGCTCTTGTAATACCAAGGGTGTGACGTCAGCAACGACTTTAATTGCGCACCACTTCGTTAACGGGCGACTTGATGGCATTTTTAATGAACACCCGAATTAATGTAGTGGGTGAAATCGAAAATCGACGCGCGGACACCCTTCACGCTCCCTCAAGTCTGTTTGTTTAGGATTGGTTTACGAATAACCATTCGCTTCTTGTTTTCGTAGAATGAGTCGATGTGTCTAGTTTGGAAAGCCGTATAGATGTAGTATCTTTAGGATAGGAGGGAAATTTTGCGACTGATGATAAAAAGCGAGAGGATTGCTTTATTTGTTTCATTTGACGTCCAACTCTCTTCTTCTTCTCTTCTTCAATTGCAAGAAATTAAGAAATCACAAAGGTAATGGCGGTAATTATAACGCAACTTTTGGAATGTTAACCAAGAAATTTGAACGAATGACACTACTTTGTAAACATAACTGAAAAACTAATATTTTAAAATATTAAATTCATTCAATAATTTGAGATGCAATTCTTCATTAACATTACCCAAACATAGATCCAATCAAATTGCAAATTGTTAATAAAGCCTGCCGTTTTTTGCCGGCGGGTCCTAAGTAAATATACTAAAATAAGAGTTTTCAGAAACAAAACCCAATACCCAAACACTTCAAGTTACAGATGAGAGGGATTTGAAATAAAAATTCGGCATCTCGTGAAGATTGACAGGTGCGTCTTAATAAGTCGGCGGCAGCTGCTTGAGGAAATGAGAAAAGGTAAATTGCCGACTTTATGAATTGTAAGCATCGGCCAATTTTTTTTTGCTTTGTTAAAAAATTACAATTTTATTTTAGATTTTTGAACTTATGAAATTTTAACAATGAACCTTGTTATCGTAATTTGACATTAATTAATAGACGAATAATTAATTTTCATCGGACTTGTAAACAAAAGCTTATTCCCACACCGTCCACGTTGAACGTTGAAAACCATTATAGATTGCTCACAGCAGAGACTTCACCGTCCTATATTGCAAACCGAGAAAGGATGTAAAAACGTTTGATATAATTATGTATCTGGTCTTCTAAACACGTCATAATGAGCCTCAAAGAATCTCACAACCATTAAGAATCATTACTAATCAATTAATCATACTCATTTATCTAAAATCATCAGCTTAATGTTTCCTTTTTACCCAAGCGTATTTATAATTCTCTCATATATACATCTCATATATGTATGTGTGAACGATTCTGTCCGGATCAGACAATGGCCCACCGGTCCCTAGTCTGGGTATCTATGTAGCTCCGGCACTTATTCCGCTGGCCTAAGCAAATTTTCGACCGGCTCTGTTGGTTTTCCGACAGATTCCTATTTCTTCACTTCTGATTATTTTATTCCATACTTTGTATAAACAATGGTACCCTAACCCTTTTGCACTATTGCCCGCTTAGATAAATATGGAGACGGATTTTCTTTTAAAACTGTCAAATATTAACATACACGACTTAGACATTAATTTCATTTTATTTGACATCTAATTACCGTTACAAAGTCATTTTTAAATAGTCGATACAAATCTTATTTGAGATACGTGGGCTTAGGTTTTAGTTGTTGTTGTTAAGTAACATTAAAGCCTCATGTTTTTCCACATCAAATGAATATTATGGAGAAACAGCCAAGAAAATAGAACATAAGACAAATAAGCTCTCTCCTCACGTTATGAGCGTTTCATAAATATTTTTCCAGGGATGTAACCGCTGTAAAAGGTTTTTGTATACGTAGCTTTTTGGCTCCTTTTGGCAGCTAATCCAATATTGACCACCCCGCCAGGCTATTGACTTATGTTTGTGTTACTCATAATAATTCCGGTACCTTTTATTATTCAAAATATCAATTTACTCGAGTTGCTTTCTTTTGCTGCGGAGGAGGGCTATTAATTTTATTATGTTTATTTTGAGGCTAGACTTATGAAGCTGTGGAATTATTAGTAGACTTATTCTGCAGGAAATGTAGTTTGTAGATTCACTTTTTCTGGTTAATTGAAATTTACTTAAAACTCTATATTCGATCTTCGTTTTACTGATGGTAATAAACGGTAATGATACCAATTAAATAAATGCTTGTCCACGTGTTGACGACAAAAAAATATTACTTAACATTATGTTCTAAAACCAAACACTGACCACCACACAATGACCACTTCTCAAAGTAAGAAGTTAGCTCTTAACTTCTTTCTCTGAGAAGTGGTCATTTAATAATAACATTATTCTTGCATTTCTTGTGATTTCATTTTAGAACGCGTGGGGGAGATATATCGGTTTCCGTTCAGAACAAAAAGGCTTGCGGTATCTAAATGTTAATCTTTGGTCAGTCGCGCAAAAATTATGTTTTTCGGACACACGAAAGTTACTGGGTTGGAAATGAGCATAGCGGTTATGTGGCCATTAAGTTATCCCAGTATATCATTATTACAAACTCCTATTTGCTTTGCAAACCTGCATAGAAGCTTTTCTGGGTTTCTATAAAGGAAATTAATATAATGGTTTAAAGGACTCTTTCTCTTTTCTCTCTTGTCCGTCCAAAATACTAATAGATATTATGAAACAAAGGCCATTAAAGGTCACTAGGTTTTGTATCATTCAATTGTAGATTTTTATTATGGTGAGTTTTTTACCCGACTAATAATTAAATATCATCTACTAAAGTATAATTTCAAGTCTATAACGTGTTTTACTTAAATTCATGTGCCATAAACACAAATAAAGCTATTTATGTTTAAGTTGCGTAAACTTTAACGGCGTCCAAAAATCTCATTGCCACGATGCCGGTACTGAACGCCTTTTAAAAGGCTTCGTTTTATTTCGCGTCAATTTCTTCAAAGCTAAATGACTTCAATTTGAATATGTAATGTCGGCTTAGGATAATCGTCCCTGGCTTACACTAATAAAGGCGCGCTGACTTTAAAACGAGAATCTCCTCAAAAGAATCGAACAATCGTTCGATTCGATTCGAGGGAGGTATAATTTATTCGAGTGTGGACCGCCATTTTGCGGCGGAGCGTTCTCCGCTATCGCGCCGGAAGACGCTTTAAGACATTGATGCTGATTCTTTTTTATTATGCTCCCCTGGTTCCTTAAAGACGCTAATATAAAGCGGCCATATATAAATAAGTCGCCTTTGTGAGGATTCCTCGATTTCGGAGACAGGAAACGTTGCGACCCTCGCTCGCGGAAAACAATCTAAATTACATTTTCACGCAACTTCAAATGTCTTATTAATTACCAAAGACTTTTCAATGCAATAAATTTTCTTTTAACGCTTCCTTCCCAAATCGGCTTAATACACGCCGCTGAATACCGACTCATCAGCCTATTCAACTCGATTGTATTTCTAGATGGCTTTCGTATTCATTATTCTTATTGTAAAGAACATTGCGCCAAGTTTCATTCTTTTTTCAGTGATCATAACTATGGTTATGATATACCTACCAATATCAATAACGACAATCAGTAACTGCCAATGTATCGACTTAATTGCAATGTCCGTAGTGTCCGTACATTAACTTTATTATCATTTCATCATCTTTATTATTATCATAATATTTATGTTTTATTTCTCATGATTACATATAATATAGTGTGTTCATATTATATAAATGTTTTATCTAGTAAAATACTATTAATGGTCTGACAGACAAAAAAAAATTGAGTGTAAAATAGTATTGATTGTACGCCCTTACCAATCTGTCCTATAAATAACAACCCTTAAATAAGCACCTCTATTTCCAGTCAAATAGAAAAGCCTGGCGGGCCATGATTTAGATGTGTCTTCAGACAGCTCGCGATACGGCCGTCATCACCTCGCGAATGACCCCACATTGTTCATGCCGTAGATACGCGGTAGCTTCTCAACCTAACCTAATTTACTTTATTTTTTTAGAATTAGTAGAAGTCTTAGCTATTCGCTTTATTCTAAGGTATGAATTTGTTTTCATAATGTCATAATAATATGTTTATAATGATAAAATAAGGGATAACCGTACCTATACTTGGGGCGTCATTGACATATTTGCGAGATCTAATTGTATCGGACTTTCCGATAATCGTTCTGTGTTGACATCCGTACATAATACCCCTGTATAATTTAGAAGTACTGTAGTTAAAATAAGATTTCACAATGTACTACCATTTTTTATGTGGTAATAATATTTTTTATGTCAAACGGATTCAAAGAAATACTTTCATAAAGATAAAGTATGTAAAAGCATACTGTGTACTGTCTAAAAGCGAACACGCATTCTTATTTCTAAATATGTAAAAAGGAATGCTTATTTCTTCCTGAACATATTATAAAAAAATATATGATAAGTAAAAAAGTTTGAGAACCACAGCTTCAGATAATAGAGGATAGTGTCGCACCTCGCTATTCCCGAGGGATTTGTCAAACAAATGCGCCGCTATGTATCGAAAAATTCATCGGCTCAGTAGTGGCCGTTACGGCTATTTATGGGTGATTTTCGGGAGCTTTTTTATTAATAAAACGTATATTATGCGCACAAGTGTGTTTTATATCGCGGTCCTTTCTCTCCGCGCGGATATTATCGTCCGTCTTCGGACATCCAATAATATCGATTTCGTATTAGGAACGCAATATCGTTTTCTATTCATAGAGGTAAATGTTATGGAAAAGTCGGTTTATAATCTTGATATTAAATGCGAGATTGTATTAAACAATACTTCTAATATACCTACAATCGCATTACTTCAAAACTTATGTTATACCTACATCACAATAATTCTTTATGAGTGCATTAGATTTCTGTTTTTGTTAACGTTATATCTTAGGAAAAAGTAATTAAATTTTTAATTGCAACAATTGTGATCTACAGATTAATTTAAAAACTTAATTATTTGTTTTAACAACAGCATCCAGCATCATTTTTCCATGGAAGAAAAAACGACTTTCAGTGGCAAAGACAATCACCCTATTATTACAAGCAGCAAACCGCATACTCTACCTTTTTCTTCGTACATTTTTCATCAATCCTGCATTCTTTTTCATAATATGGCTAAAGCTATGACCCACTACTGAACACGGGTCTCTCCACATCATTGAGAAGGCCTAGGTAATACTCCATACTCCATGCTCCTGCGTGCTGATTTCCAGGGTTAACGACTGCGATCTAAAGATGACAAGGGGGAACGACGGTTTTGCGTGCCCTCCAAAGCACGGAATTTAGCGTTTCCGTAATGTTTACCACTAGGATCACCCACCCCCATACCGACCGTTCGATCACTTGGGATCAACCGAAGCCGCCGGGCTATACGCGCTTCACTATACTATACAATACTTGCTACTACTAGCTTGGCTTTGAAATAATGTGTTTGTTGTCAGGTTTTGTTAAACATAACATTTATTTCGTGGAAACTGAAGGTATGATTTTAAACGTTGTTTGTTATGTTCAGACGTAGAATGCAAACTTTGCCTGCATATTTTAGTGATTGGGGGAGCAGAGATATGTTTCAGGTATTCTCGATATTACTGTTTACCAAAGCCACACTTGCGTTGAGTAGTTATGCAAACACGGCAAACATAGATACCACAACTTTGCGACAGAAGAAAAACAAAAGGAGAAACACAAATACTCAGTTGGCGTAAACACGTAAAATTTTCGTTGAAGATACGAAATATATTGCGTAGAACTAAAATTCTTTCTGACTTTATTTTTCGTTACATAGGTATTTCGTTATATAGGTATATACGACTAGCTGACTGGTTTCGAAAATATGTGAATTAAATTAAGCGAATATTTAATTTTGAGTGCTTACAAAAATTGCAAAACTTTTATCAACATTTCCATTATTAAGTTAAGTAAGTACTTTAAATAAAAATAATGCTGTCGTAGTATCTCTTGAAATTATTGTTGGTAAGTAAATTAATTTAAATCATTTGTTAATTCATTTTTAGTTTTCTCGGTCTAAAATTTACGCAAAAATCATAGATTAGGTAAAGGTCCCCCTAAAGGTGCCCATTTTTGTACCTACCTTGTCCCAATTGGCCCCGGTTTAGGTCAGGTGTTCTTTTAATTTCGTCTTCCATCGTGTCATCGTGGTATACATACTAACATAATTTAAGTATACATATGTGATGCACAATCATCCGCAAAAATTAAATTATATTACCACACGCAAGTACAAGGATATAGTTACCCCTTATTTAAATTTTACAGCAGTACAAATAATTTTGTTCGAGATACGATTGTAATATTCTTGCCGCAGCCGACGGTAATTGTCGGTCGTAAAATCATTAAATCCAAACCGAATAACACATTAAAAGTAACAGCTTGTTGGAGCCCCTTTTGCTTTCAACCGATTGTGTGCCATTGGATGGGTAAAAGTCCAAAAATCCCACTATTTGTGTCCAAGAAAATAGAAATATTTGTTTTAATAATACCTTTACTTCCTTTGCTTTTTAAAAAGAGGCTATTGTACGAGTACAAGCCTTTACCTGGTTTCATAATATTGGCACCTTCGACGAAATAATAAACATTCAAATGCTCAGCATGAATTAATAAGCCTACGCTCAATATCTATTTAAATGAGTTCCAATCTCAACCCGTAACAGCAAACGGTAGCAATTCTGACCCTCCGTATAATGTCAGGTAATTCGGCTTGCACGGTTAAGGCCATATTCTTATAAATTAATTACTTGTAATCTACTCATGAACGGGTCTTACGGAGAAGTTACAACGTGCCGTAATACCGGTGTCGACTCGGGGGCTCTACGGCTTAATGTCGCTGAACGACTCTGAATTAGAAATGAAGAGAACACGCTAATAAGCTACACATGTCTTGCGTCCTAAATTGTATTATGAGGACATCATGGCAATATATACAAACACATGTAGACAACAATGTCTTCTATAAGTAATATACGAAATGAAATAAATTTATTTTATTCAAATTTGGTTTTTACACTTTTCGAAAGTCAAACTACGCCAACGCTTCAACAAATCCCTATCGTGAGTGATCTTGAAAGAAGATGGAATGTTATGGAGTGATTGATATGTACATCAGTTTCGCGTGCCGAAATGCATCACCGATGCGTTGCCGCCTTAAAGAACCGAAGATCGGAATTATTTCTGGCTCTCTGACACTGCGACTAGAACGAAACTTTCTTGGTTGACATTGGGTTAAAATCCGATGTAAAATGCTAGGTGCTCATGATATACATATGCTTAGAAAGCGGATGTACAATGAAAATATATAACATTCGTGTTAGAAAAGTTGTTTATTGATTTTCATAACTTAACTTACTACTTACTAATTAGTTACTTGAAAATGAATCGACAGAATGAATAGCAATGTGAATAGTCACTTTGATTTTTCGCTACCGCACGGATTCCCGCCGCGTTGCAGGGAGGTGTCCCCTGATCGCGTCTTATCCACTAAGCAAACATTCTTTACAAGGGCTTTTCTCGTTCCATTCACTCCTCTAGAGGTTATCTTTTATTATTTCTCGCAGCATCCTCTTTTATTGCCACTCATATTGACTTTTTATGCCGCCTGCGAATAAATACATTTTAATTCTAGCTAGCGTTCGCACTCTTTTGTTCAGTTCATCAGACGGCTGCAAATTAACTCGCTTGAGGTGTCGTAAAACCACTCGAGCATTGCAATAATACTTTTTATGCAAACTTGCACACAGTGAAAATTTTTGAGCGGGCCTTCTGAGCTTCAGTTCAGACCGTTTATGATATTATATTTGAACTAATAAGAGAAAAACGTTATAGGTTGAATTAAAAACTTTATTTAACGTCCTAGATATTAATGATAATTAATTACACTTATTATTTGTTTGCTGTAAATAACATCCTAGCTATTGAATAAAGGATTTAAGAATGTCTGTTTTTCAATATTTGGTTTTAATCGAGATAGTTTGCTATGTAAAAAACAATGTTACATTTCTTGGGACCCGAAATAGTTTTAAATTATTAATAAAATTGTTCAAGTATTTTTTCATTTCGTAATGTATTGGGTTTTGTTTAAGTGGCAATATGTAACACAAGTACAAACCGCTCTTAAGCTCATGCACAAACATCGATGAGGGATTGAAAAGTTCTTGCATGGGCGAAGAAAAACAAAGATAAATCCAACTTAAGGATTCTGGCGAGTGCTTATTCAAGATTTGTAGAGTTGTGGGCAAACGAAAATATTTTTCAGGATAAACGCAGCCAATTAACTTCATAATTGCTGCAGGAAATGGTCCTTGAATTTCGTAGTGATGCTCTTTAAGGAACAATAATATTATATCTGTATCAACATACCAACATATCACATTTTACACGCATTTTAGAATGCGTTTATTCTACATTGGGCATTCCGCAAACTGAACAAGATTTAAGGACAGAAGAAGATTTAGTGTAGAAATAGTTTCCATATAATATCCCCTACTTTTAATAATCAGTACAAACGGTCCTACCCAAAAATAAAGAAAACATGTTTACTGCGGTAATAACAGACTGAAGAGTACCAAAAGCAGAGCATGTAATAGCGTTCAAACAGAGGGACCTCGTACCTCGTAAAAACTACAGCTAAGTCCACAGACCAATGATCAAAGAGTTTTCAAAATGAACGTCCAATTTTAACAAAGTCACCTGTTTAAAACGACTTCACTTTGCCACAATTGCGGGCAAGTCTCACGACGGCCCCATGTCCCGGAGGAGCGATTAAACATGTAAAAGTACCAGGATAACAAAGTAGCTGGGAGCATCGCGTTCGGAAAAAGCTGTAGCCATTTAGCACGTAGCAAGAAATTGTCGTAACACGTTTGCAGGAACTTAACGATCCGTCGAAATAGATGTCTTTTCTTAAGTAAAGAACCAGCAAATGGTTTTGTGTTTTCTAACTGACAGCAGATTTTGAATTGCAATACAATTTGTAAACGTACCATAACAAGAGTTTCTCAGTAATAAAGCTATGACTATTATTTCTCCCTGTTATCATAAACTTATAAAAGTTACGACGCCTTGATTACTTTACTTCTTTTATAATGAATTAACGACTGTTTTTCAAAAACAACGATTAAAATAATTAAAAGTAACATTAAAAGTGTCATTAATTGGTTCTCTAAGGAGACATTAATGTTTTACGGGTGATCTTGGGTTTGTAAATGATAATGAAATCCATGAAAAGTGGAAGTCAATAACAATACGAAGTGAAGAATTTACAATTAGAATATCTATGTATACTAATTAATTAAAGTTTATATTTAAAAGTAAAAGAACTATGTAAACTTTACACACATTACAGTCATGTTTACGTTACATTATTACTCATTCGAGCAAGACTTGTACGCAACGCCAAAATATAATTTCCAAAGTAAATGCGCAATGCTAATTCCGCGGCGCAGCAAATTGTTCTTAGCGTTCTTACAACAATAATTGTCAAGCGGCGTGTTTTCATGCGACTTTTAATTGATCCTCGAGGGCGACTCGCAGATAAAACTCGGATATCTCAACTTTCTCTATTACAGTTTAAGAAAACCGCCGCGCCGCCCTTTGCGCGGCCGATAACAAAATGTTCATTGCGAGAGTGTAATGTAACGTGTAACAGCAAGGGATGGTTTACTTGTTGGTTTAACTAAAAAATTTGTTTGGCTGTACCATTTGAGATATATGCGTAACAGATGTACTTGGAACCAAACTTTCTCAAAATGTCTTCTCATCTGAGAAAGTTATCACAATGTTGATATTGTCAAAATTTACTCCTCGTAGCTCACAAAAATAAAATTATCAAGTGTTCATTTGAATTTTTTTTAAACCTTCCTATAATACAATGCTCATTAATTGTAAATCGGTAAATTTCAGTTAATCAAAAAATCTGAAAATTTACTCCTAGCCCTTAAAAATATTTATAACAACTCATTCATAATGATTATCAAATAAACCGTTAGTTTTATAAAACCTTGGTCCCCTCATCCTAAAACAATAATCGGCGCCAAATTTATAATAAAACGTTTACAGTAAACGTGTAACAACAAACTTCCATATTTTATTATGATCGTTATCGTAAACCGGCCCCCGGAAGCTCGCTAAAAGTTTTCCGGATACCGCTCACCCTCGCAACCCGTCTAGAAGATTTCATTATAAAATTAAACTAAAACTTACTGCTACAAATTTTAATAGTACTCCGCTTTGATTGCTGTGCATTCCTTTATTTCCTAAGATTATCCTTTTTACTTATCTTTGATTGAGTTTTAGATATTAGTAATTTAAGTATCTACCTGTCAATATTTTAAGATTTTTTTTACATAATATAATTACAAGTGGGAATCTGAAATGAAACGCAGAAACCGTGGTTCATACATTCATTAGTATTATTTGCGAATTTCGCCGTTAAATTGCAATTGTGTCTGTTAATAAAATATAAAGCGAAATAAAATACTCGTGCAGCATCTTCTAAAATATTTTATTCATCGAAAATATCGACAACATCAAGACCTGTTTTTATTTTTATTTATCATCTGTCTATTCTCGAAGATGGTCTGCTCGCTGGCCAGCAATATTTCATTGGAGACTGGCCGACCTTTGGAAGACTTCCTCCTCATCATATCTCTCCTCTCTCTCCTCACTGCTCCTCACCACTCCACACTTCGAACCACCAGCTCACTACAGCTCACCTCGCCCCACCATACCCCATCTCACCACTTCCTGCTGATCCTGCTCCTCACCGTTGTTCTAATAGAAGTATAAAATTCCTCGGTTACAAAAGAATACGGATCAATTACAAGCAATTCATCGGACGTAAACACATAAATTCGCAAGGAACTGCTTGTAATTGCCCAACTTGCTGCCGATTTCTTACCTACCGATTATCCCTAATTTATTTGTTTTGCTAAACCGAGGAAATACGTTGAGGAGGGAAAGCTTGTTTTTAAATGGTCGAAAACATGCGAGCCTTCTACATTTTTAACATTATCATTAAATATAGTTTTACTTTTCTCGAAATAAGAACGAAAAATACTTACGTGACGACTTTTGAATTAATAAAATAACGTCTAAGGCGTCAAATAAAAAAAGTCAATATAACATTTTATTATTTTATTTTATTCATTGATGCTCCGCTCCTGTTGGTCGTAGCGTGATGTTATATAGCCTTTAGCCTTCCTCAATAAATGGACTATCCAACACAGAAAGTTTTTTTTAATTCGAACCAGTAGTTCCTGAGATTAGCCCGTTCAACTAAACTTTGTAATATTCAGCTTTATAACATAAATATAGATAGTTAAACACCTAAAAATACGCAGTTTAAAGTAAGTCCCATTTTAACTTTTGACTTTAGGAACTAAACCCATGATTTAACTTAATATACTCGTACTTATTTAGAGATAAATTGTAAATATTTTTATACTTGAGCTTGTTTGGATGAAACAGGCATTTGGTTCAAACACAGTTTTTGATTCTGTTCTTGGATATCTATTGACAATTTTATGCAAGATTTTATCACATAATAGTATAATTATTCAAATCACAGTAGAGCCAATAGTAAGATCGGCCAAAGTCTGAAAATTAAAGAATCAAGGTTTCATAAATAATTTAAGCCTCTCTCAAACGGTGAATCGGGAACCAATTAAAAGAATAGCGCAGTGAGCCCGCTCTGTGGATGGGACTAATCGCTTTCTATTGTTCTTGGGGCACTATCTGTCGTGCTTTTGTAATGCTAGGGGGAGAACTGCCCACTAAAACGTGGACGATATATAAAACACGAGGCGAGCAAATATGCCGAGCAAATAGTCAGGTGAAAAGAACTTGTGCAATGAAAGTCCGAAAACAAAGTGGACTTCAGTAAAAAATGTTATTTTTTATATTTTTGCCAAAAAAATGAATAAAACTTAGTCAGAACTTTCTATCTGTCTTCTCTTTTCTTCCTTGGCCAGCAATGCAATTATTGTTGATGCCTTCGATGTCACTGATATCCATGATAATTATACTCGTTTGTTTGCCATTGTCATAAAAATGTAGCATACTTAGTCGTAATATTATAACATTTTATACTAGATAGAATGTAACACGATATTATTGATTCTTCATTAATTGGTCATTTTTATTAATGAAAATGGAACCGAATCTCTGAAACCCAAACTTTTACTTGTTTTAATTATTCCTTCTGACATTTCTTCTAAATTTTATATTGGCCAGTCATTCTTAATCGTACAAAAATTTCGAACCTAGCGAATTTAGCATATCCGACGTCGATGCTTATCCGAAAGTCAATTAGGTTCATTTAAAATCTATAATACTTTCATCGAAATCTCTACAGATAGTGAAACTGCGAACCGTTGACCTCTGCCGTGCGGCGAGAACGTGACAATTGACAGCTAAGCCGCTGCGAAGTCTTTTACTCCTTTTGCCGACCGTATTCGGAAGCACATTGCAGCGCCGCTTTCTGACGACGTTATTTTTTAATCAAATATATCCGTGGAGCGGGTGACGGACGAAAGGGTCACAGCGACAACGAAAAACCAAAAGGAAAAAGTAGTCTTTTAAGCAAATAGAGGCGAGACGAAGTTGATTGGTTTTGTTAGCGAGCCTGTTGATTGGCACGGACGTAAACAATACGCCGCTGCCTATGTTTAAGTTGAAACGACAATTGAGACTCAACGATATACAGTGCATAAAGTGCACAGTGTGAACAACGCTTAGCCGGTTTGTTTTCGGTTATCCAATGGCGCTTGAATAGTGTTTTGAAATATTATATTCCTATGTTGACTCTATGACCGTGTCTGCCGAAAATAAAATTTGCGTTTGTCAATAAAATTCAATGTTTGTTTTAGGAATTTTATCGATAGGTTACACAAACAACCATTTTATCGTTTATAAAACACATTCAGAAAATCGTTCATTCTGTTCCAGTATTTTCCGAATAAATTACTATAAAATTCTACATAAATTTCGTTATATTATTCACGGTGAGTTACCAGGCGGTTATAAATCAGAGAGCCTCAGCCGCTATCAGCTGGAGAAGGGTCCATTAGTGGCTATGGTACACGCGAATACCCAAAATGCTCAGTAAGGACTGCGGTAAAATCCATGGTATTCCTTCTGTTACTTGGATGAATGATCTATATGAACAGGCAAATGTATCGATGCATGAATGTGTCCCGTAATTATATATGTATGTGTATACTATTTTTTATTAAGTATTATTAATTTAATGATTGATTGCAATGCCACCTGATGGTAAGCGACAATGTAGTTTAGGGTGGTAAAACGCACTAACTGAGTAGCGCACAACTTAGTAGAAGCTACAATCTTGGTTTGAAGACACCCTCATTTTAACTAACGGGGCTAAATTGACTAAATTTGAACTTTTTGCGTCCAGTACTTTCGCTTAATTGTGGTTTAAAAAGCTCTGACCATTCTTAAGTTAACCTTCCCTACTCTTGGTGCCCTGCTAAATAGCGGACGAGGCACGATGGCACTAGGTTCTCCTGTTGGAGGTTAGTTCCACCCAGTTTATTCCTGAAGGTATGTGTACTTGACGCGGCAGAGTATTTTACCCATCTGGCTAGTGTTACGAATCTCGTTCTTAAATTTCCGACCATTATAAACACACACGCAAACAAACACGTAAGGTTTTATAAAGATTCCTTTTTTATTGGATTGAAGAGACCCTAACAAGCGCTGTTTACGTTAAGTTTGCAATAAATCTTATGTGGATTTAAGGGGTATGGACTATAGTTCCTCTACCTACATCACGTCACCATGCAATAGGAAATCCGCAACGTAAGAGCCCATTTCCCGGGCGTTACTTCTAACTGTATGAATGGGTATACCTAATATATATCTCAAAAACAGTAACAGTTTATGCGTTGTTTATGAAATTTTAACAAAAACGTACCTATAGAGATGTTATCAACCTATTTCAGACATTTATTCTCCTGCCGGCAGGAGTTCAGGAGAAAATTCCGGGTTCGATTCCGGACTATAATTGTAAATAATGTAATTAGGGCCACTATATATCGTGAGTACGTACTATTATTATAATAACATATTTGAATATCAGACATTTATAATTAGAATAATTTTATTACATATTCGAAATACATAAAAGTAAACAACATGGAGCCATTACGATTTTAAGCCTACACAAGTAACGGTGCCGCAAATAGGCCCAAACCAAAAATTAATTTGTAAGGAAGATTTAAAGGGTGTTTTAATTCACCCATATATTATTTCTGTATCAAAATATGCACACTCGAGCGAGTGGGTAGACTTGAATAAATTTGAAAGGCCCGTGAATTCAGTCGCTCATTACCGCGTATTTATGTGGACAGATAAAAATATTAGGGACACATTTAATCGGAAACGGATGAACAGCGTAGTCCGATTGTGGATGAACCAAACCAAATTTAATTTTACATAGTAAATAACGATTAATTTACCATTTTTTTAAACATTGTAGTAATATTAGTTGAGCAGTTTAATTGAAGTCTTTCAAATAATATAATTAGCAAACCAATAGACAAATTAATGATATATTTTTTTCGTTTATTAAAGCAAATGTATACAAATTAGTATGTCATTCAATATTTTTAAGAGTAATTTGTTGATTATTTGATGTGTTGTTTGATTTATTATTTTTTGCACACATGTGTTACATTAAATTGTTTAATTAATTGGTACGGTTGAATGAATTCGTGTACATGACACCACTTATCAACTGTATACTAACTATACCTACACTATCCTTACTTACCTTTATATTCCTACGGGCACTTTAACATTATCTCAGTGAAACCTAATGTTGATATAGAGTCGCCCTACTAGAAGTGCCATTTATCAAAACAAGTACAAAGTCAGCGTTGTTCAGGACAGTTTAAAACGCTTAAATTAATTTCCCCTGATTTTCTCTAAGAAGTTGTAACTCTCCAAGTGGGGATAATGCGATGATATATAAAAAAAGGTCTCCGTGAGCCCCGGCCCCTAATAAATTATACCCTCGATAACAATGGGATTTTTTCACGGCCCTTTGTTGCAACTTTTGATATCACCTGAACGTATTTAGAAACGGAAAATATCCGAAATATAAATCTTTGAATTTCAAGTCTTTAGCGCCTGGTGTTAAGTGGTCACTGTAGGTTATGTACATTTGAATCTTCGGGTTTTCTAGACTAGTCTACATGTCTGACTAGTTAGACATGTACCCTATAAAGATAATTGTGAAACAATGATTGCTTCATTGTTTTTTGACTAAGCCGTTTACGGTTGCAGAAAATGTCTCTGTATTTTTTGTCAGTCAATAAGGTTTGGTTAAAAGGTTTGCATACCTTACCTTATTTTTTAATACTTTTTACGTATAACTTGTGTATTTAACAAACATTCGCACCAGGCATGACAAAAAATGTATTAACACAAAACGGGGATACTGATGACCCGAAAAGTGAATACCTATGACGGGCAAATAGGAAAGTGGCCAGTGCCTTACATCGCCGGATATTTTGTCCCAAACTATAAAAAATAAAGCCCTAATATCGTTAAATGTTCCTTTGGGGAGTGACTGGTCAAATGGGAGAAACTCAACTGTTCGTCCATCGTTAGGGCTGTCGCTATCTATGTGAAGGATATAAAATCTCAAGTTGAATAGATGTAGAAGTAGTATAATACGTGAATCGGACAATGGTATCTCGAGGTCATTAATTTAACTGACTTAGGTTAAAATTAATTCACGCCCTCTTACTTAGATTCGTAGTAGGTAGTAGTCAAAATCACCAATTGGACTATAGGACCGTCTTATCATCACAGAAGTAGAAAATAAAATTAATCAGATAAATAAGTATTGTAGAAGACTAAATTCAAATTATGCTGCTTGAAGTTCATTTACACTGTACTACATATTTAAAACATCACTTAATTATTGTTGCTATCAAAAGCATATTGCAACGAAGCTGATCAAAAAGGATTTCACTGTTGGGACATACACATATTTATTTTAAAACATAAAATCTCATTTTCCCCCACGTTAAAATGTGTCTGTCTCTTTTTCGTTTCCGTTTCATTTCATTTGCGCGTCATTTCCGCTTCACCGAATTCCAAATCACAACGATACTATAGAAGTTTTCACTTCAAAAAAAATTTAAAAAATGACATTCAGCAGCCCTGACCAATGAAATGGGCAACTGTGAACAATTTATATCGCAATAATCCACGCGGACATTACGGGCAGCGCAGTCGTAGAGGCGATATTATCGGCGGCTAGTTGACGACAAAAAACGAGCTTCATTTATCGAACACTTCGCGGTGACAGCCTCCCCCCCAACTCCCGAGATTAGACCCTTAAGCGTTACATTTTTGAACACGTGGACACGTTTTAACTGTAGGGTACTCATGACGGTATTTGGTACCGATATTTTAACCTAATTATGTATACATATACTCACTTTTACGTCAATTATATACTCACGTTTAATTCTCACTAGCAGGGACCATTTCCATAATAAAGTGTGTTTTTACGTACTAACTAGCTGTCCCGGCAGACGTCGTCCTGCCCGGAAAAGCTTACAGTGATTCGCCGACAGCAGCGCCACCTACCTGGTCTAAATGTGTTTTGAAATTATCCAAGAACCCATTGGAATGAACATAAAAAATGTCATCCCAATCGGTCCAGCCGTTTGACATACCGACAACGGCGCCATCTATCAGGTCCAAATGTGAATCTTAACCATTCTCGAATCCCCTCAAACACACATAAGGGACATACAGACAAACATTCAATTAAGATTATAAGCTAAATTAATACTTGCTAAGCTAATGTTAAATGTACGTACCGATGATGAACAATGATAAGTTACAACACCATTAAACGATAAGTTACAACAAAATGCCTTTAAAATCTGGTTGCGAAAATAAAGCCCAAACATTAATTACACAGTTAACAATTTTATTTTTAGTATTAACAAGGTATTAATAAGTGTAAACGTTTTAATGTCGCCCTATTGTGATGTAATTGAAAAATATGTGCCTTCAACTACAAGGGTATCCATTATTCAGTTGACAATCACGTGAATTCCCGAAAAACGAAGCGAAAAACATTCGCTTGTTGTTCCTCGACGATCTGGAACATAAAAAATTCAGCGACTTAATCGCTGCAGTGGCCAAACAAACGCGATTCGATGAATCGCCGGCCTACGTACGATAGTTGGCAATTTATTCGACTCATTTGCGAAAACGCTCGTCCAAATAAACCGGTATTGTTTTAAAAACAACGAACTGTCTGACAACATCGCGATCGCGTTTTAACTTTGTCTTACGCGAAATGATTTTATTTTCAGTAACAATAGGCATTTATACGGTTAATAGCAAAACTTATTCTTATAAGGTGGTGAAGAAAAAGAATTTTCCCCGTTATTTTTCTCCGGCATATGCGGGTAGAGACACCCGTTCCCTAATGCCTGCATTGGGGGGAGAAACAGCTGAATCATCAAAACAATAAACAAAGTATCGGGAGCCCATTTTATTATGTTATTATGCACGCCGCCCTATGATTTACGCTGCATAAGTTATTGCGCGCTGACAGACAGAAAAAAAAAAGAAATAAATAGTCTGTGGCCGTAGGTATATTTCTTCTCGACTATAATAATATAACACAAACGTGCTATATTTGGCTAAATAAGCTAATTTGTTGGTTAACAGCATCGATCGTCAAAACTACTAATGATCCAAGATTAAAAGTAAAAGCATACGGTAAGCAATGACACAATAATTATAGAATTAGAAAATGATATTCAAAGAGAATATCATTTTCTCAATGCAATATGAGACCAAGGTATGCCAAAACCAATGTTTTAAGCTAACCTGTAATTATTATCTCCGGAGACCGAGTTAACATTAAATTAATTTAATAAACATGCACTTCCCTGATACTATAACATTAAAAACATTACAAGACAAAAATAGACGAGTCATACGTTGGGTCTAGGTGAAATGGACATTCCCACGCCATCAGAAATGAAATCAAGAGTTTAAGAAAAAGTTCTCATGGGCTGGCTACCTGCCTTTGGTCTTTCAAGCACAAAACTAGCTTTTATAGCAACGAGCTGTGAAAAGAACCTGTGGACCCAATTCTGCTAATTTATAAATGTTTTAATTGCGTCGTCGTGTCGGAATAATGTAACACATTTCTTATACCACACGATGTAATTGAATCTTTTAATAAGTATAAGCAGACTTAGGTCATTGGACTGTTGTAATTAAATCAATAAGTATGTTATTTAGTCTTCAAAGGTCTCCTTATTATGGCTAGCAGCGGTTAATCAAACAAACCTGCCCGTATCCCATGCCAAGTGTTTTCTTGCGCTAAGATTATCAATCAAGGGGCATTTCCCGGTACAAATTTATCACGGGCTTCTTATTGTGACGCCGGGTAACACAATATCCATCGGATATCCGGAGGGGAGCTCAACATCATATTTTTATCATCATTATGTAAAAAAAAATTGCAAAATCGTAATGTGGATATGTCTGTGTCCAAATAAAAAAAAATGCTTGCACCGTCTTAACGGGTAAAGTAAATCAGGTTTTTCTGAATTTACCCTCATTATGTAAAGTTGGTAAATTAACATTAACATTGAGATATTGTGCTAACTTTTATTACTTGCCAATGCGTAGTAAATTAATATTATTATTTTATTAATCTATTTAAAGCAGATAGATTAAAGTGTATACAGACCTTTCATATGCTTTGGCTAAGATCACATACTGTTTTTTCTTCTTTTATCTTATTTTATTTAAAAACTGACTGTATTGTTGCAAATGAGCCTTACATTTTGAGACCAACCTAACCAATTTACACAAACAGTCAATAGTGTAGGTTTTCCAATTTTTTGGCCGGCAACGCGTTGGTTATATCTTTACTGTTACTGATCAATCCGTAAGCGACATTGAACAGTCACCTACAGGGGATTCGTCTGCTTATTTGTGGGCTATTTAAATTAAAAAATATAGCTCTGATGTCGGCAAATATCTTCCATAATATGCATAATTATAATTTACAATAATATTTTTTTTCTGGGCTATTTACAAAAGTTGAACCGTATTCAACTTTAGCAAAACGAAAACTATTTTTAGTGAGATCAGTAGTATTTATATTGGCTGTAGTTTGTGCAATGACAGATTTCGTTCTTGCCGTCTTGCCGACGAATATTTCGAAAATATCTCATAATCTCATTGTGTTTAGTAACCTTATATAAATTAAAATGATCACACATTTTGTAGAACAATTTATTAAGATACTAAATTAATTTAAAGTCATATCCAACCTATCCTTACTATGTTTTGATGCTCGCAAGGCGGCGGTGTTTTTATCAAGAGCGCCGCATATTATTGGCTGATTAATGGTTGCAGTCACCTAGCTTAAACTCCAGATGAAAACAAGATATTTTGCTACTGCACAAGAGGTTCCGAGAATAACATGAGAATCAAATTTATAAATAACATATTTTATTTTTTTGCTATCTCGGATAACTTGTAAAACATAATACATACATACCTATATGTATGTGAGTGACAAACATGCATGGAAATTACTAGTTTTACAGTAACGGTTCCGTTCTGGTTAGACAATATTAGTGTAATAAGTATTCAAAAGGTGTGGTAAAGTTTAATTCGCCGTTTTTTCTCTTTTTTTTACTGAATATAAGTCACCGCTTGGCTACGGTCCCACCTGATGGTAAGTGGCGACGTAGCCTTTAGATGGTGAAGCGCGTTAACTTAGAAAAAACCCTATTCACTCTTGACTTGAAAACACCCACATTATAATCGACTGGGAATACCGACGCAGGCAACTTATGTAAAAGCAATGTAAAGCGCATTTTAAAAAAGGTGGTTGTAGAATAAAAAAAATCATGCATAAATGTATGAAGCAATAGGTAAGCTGTAATAAATGAATTTTAATTTGAAATAATTTTGGAAAGCAAGCGAAGGAAAGCTTAGGAAAGCCTAATGAAAAGAGTTGTCAATGCTGTCCATAGCACCATAGAGGTAACCTTGTACCCTTAATGAGATTGATCAATGAACAATGAGTTCCTAGCGTAAAAAACAGTATATCCACTACTTAACTACTCTCCAGCACTAGAACAGAGACAATTAAACATTTCCAGACATATGATTTAAAACTATCGCGGATACTAAACAATTTTAATGCTAACGCGCACTTTGGATTTTGAATTTTATACAGATATTTCGACCCAGTTGCATGGATTATGGTGGTGACGTAAAAATATAACTTGGAGAAAAGTATAAAAGTATAAATAACTTGGAGAGGTAACTGTTAATTAATCAGGCAGAATTACCATGCCTAACATATCATATCATTATTCATCAGATAAAACTATTTATTTACCCCTACGGTAATTAAATTGTAGAGAACCTAACAATTATATCATTGAGTCGTCGTCGGTCGAATTGGAAACCTCCTTTTTTTTAATCTGGTAAAAATCAAAGCACATACTCGAATGCAACCAAAACCAGAGGCCTACAATACTGTCCCCGCTATATCAATCGTCTAGAAAGTTATTTCGATCGATATTCGAATCGCCATATCCTGTTATAATACGACCGAGTAATAGAACGCCATTTTTCTCACGTCCACCTTGGATCAAGATGGTATATCAAAATTAGTAGAGTAGCAAGCAATTGTCTCGCTTTGAGACCACGTCTCAAGCTGTAGGCGGTGGGCGTGTATTTACATCACCACGCCTTGTTATGGGCGTGGTAATTTGGAATTTATAATGTTAATATTAGTCAATAACCATTGTACAACTTTTTCATGCCTTGTTCAAATTTCATTGTAGTGAAAGCAAAAGTTACACAAACTTGTAGCTTTTTAATAATTACTTTAGTGAGCTCTGTTTGGGTAATATTTATTTGAATAGGTACAACAAAAACGTATTCTTATTATATTAGATGTAAAATATTTTATGATTTACAATAACAGATACAATTTTTAGAGGAAAAAGTTTTGAATAGGATGGTAATAGAATAGAGCCTTTCTTCAAAATCTGTAATCTTGTAATTTGTAATAAAATTCACTATCGGTTCTCAAAATAAATAAAAAAGTTTATTGTACTAATCTCAACTAATTGGTATATGAATACTTATTAGAGTGTATTGCCTATTTTGCCAGTTTTTTTAATAGTAGTGAAATCGCTAGTAATTATTAAATATTTATAAAAGTTTTACTACCACCAACATTGTTGTTACACCGCTATCGTAAACTCGTGTTAGCCTCGTAGGCGGAGTTTTCACACTTTTCTCACGAAGAGTTCCGAACACACCCGAACGTCGAACAAGTTGAATTTGAGAACCAATTTTATCAGACACCTCTTAGTCAATACAATCTCTTTTGAAGTGACGTGGGTGAGTTGAGAACCGAGGGGAGAGGTGGCTCACGTAAAAATGGTTTTCTGAGTGAGAAAATGCATGGAAATCTAGGGATGGGAGAAGGAATTTCCAGGATCGAGTTACGTAACGGCAGTTGATCGGTTGTAGCGGTGCAGGACGCACGTCTGTCGGGCGGCGAGCTCCGGTACAATAAACAACAACAACGTGTTTGTTCTCGTAAACAACGCGACGAACTTTGTTCGGAGTTGTGCGGAACTTTTTGTTTTACGGTAAGTGATAAAAATTTTCGAAGATTTTTGTTTTTCGCTATTTTTGTTGTATTACATTGTTGGGTATGTATTTATTTAGTTCAATTTAATAAATGAATATTAGTTTTGTCGTCTTGCATTTTTGTTTTACGCTTTTTATTTGCTACGTACAAATTGTTGTGAATACTTTCACATTATTTAGGAAGAAACAAATGATAATACTTTTTATTTAAAATTTCAACATCGAAATATAAGGTATCTATCATGTAATTTCAATCAATATTATATTTATTTATAAATCAAGTTACAAAAATGACAGACAAAAAATATTTTATTAATTTATTCAATTCGGTTAATATGCGTTCTCTCGAGACAAGTTAAAGGCTTTTTTCAAACTAAATTTCAATCGTACATTTGCGAATTTAACAAAACACATACATATTAAATAAGAAATATTCTTAGTTCTTCACTACAACAGCTACATTTAAAAACGTAGGGAAAAGTTCGGTAAACAAAATTCAATCAAAGTAAACAAATAAGCACTTCATTGTTATCGTTGCATTAGTGCGTGCTTTGTTTACGTGCATCCCTTGTTTATTCGTAAATAGGGGACGCAAAGTTTGCGGGTTCGATTGTGACACGATGTAAAATTCCATGTGAGTAATTTGTTCCATAACAATTACACAGTAAAATGTAACAATTATTTGGTATTTAGCATTTATAAAACATCTATGTTTTGTTCACTTTTTTATTACATACCTAAACTCTGTTTTTATTAAATAAAAATATCGAATATTAGATACTTAACAAAAACTGTTTTTATCCCTTGATTTTAATAATAATAACAAGAATAATACATTTTATTTCACGCTAAAAGTTACAGCAAGTACCTAAGTATAATAATAGAAATAATAAAATAACACACATAGGTATCAAAGTTGACTTATGCTGTTACAATGCAAATCGGTACAGGCCTGAATTTGTAAGTAGATAGTGAGTGCAATGTATGAAAATATGTTTGTAATGTATATTAAAAACGGACTTATCTATTATATAAAAATGAATCGCTGATTTTGTTGGTAAGCGCAAATCTCGAGAACAGCTAAACCGATTTCGCAAATTCTTTTTTTATAATATTCCTTAACGTAGGTACGAGGATGGTTATTACGGAGAGAAAATTTTAAAAAAATGCCTGTAAAATTCTAAAAACAACACTTTTCTTTATTCCCATACAAAAGATTCGATATTTAAAAGTCATTTTGAACTTTAATACCCACCATAAAGTTGAAGTGTTAGTGGAAGGGTTCCGGGAAGGTGTCCCGAATAGCAGAATAAGTATTAAAAAAAATGAAAGAATCGACTGTTAGGCGGTACGAAGTTCGCCGGGCCAGCTAGTCTTTAATAAACAAATAAAGATACCGCACGTCTGACTAAGTACAATGTTTAATTAATTAAATGAGATTCTGTTTACCACAAAGTATGATCTTTCTGTAATTAACCGAGCAGACGCACATGTAGGTACACCAGTAACTTCACAGGCGTCGCCGATACGTTACTGGCCAAGGAAGCGGGGAATCTACATTATTTATTACATAACAGAAGGGTTAACGGTCAAGTCTGAATCGGATTCTCATCGAATTGGCCTCCATTATGAATTAAAGTCATATAAAAATTATATTGCAATTTTTAAATTTTTTGTTTAACGTGATAAGCCCAATGACATTATAATATATCATTGAATAAGCCCCTTTATTTGATATATCAAAAAAAAACATTTGCCAAAATGTATTATTCTGGTTTACCCCTCAATGGTATTCGTATTAATAATAAAATAATCAGTTTGAATTCACTAAAATAATAACAATAATAATATAATTGGATTTAACAGATTTTACTTACTAACAGATATTACTGAGATACCTATTTATTTACTTAACGCAAATTTTGATCCCAAAACGCGTCTGGAAGTGTATTTTTTTAATCTAACTATAAAACTAAGAAACATTTATTAACAAAACATTATGAAGGCACCGGATGATTTATCTCGCATCTTTTAATTGAACATATTTTTTTTCTAATTGAACTTGGTATTCTTACTACCCCTTGGTACACATTTGGCGTATCGCGTTGGACAACGCGAGATTAGGAAATAACCCCTGGGCCCTGGGTCACAAAACATTCTACTAGACTTGACTAGAGGCTTTTAACGCTACAAACGTCATGTCAATGACAGTAGGTAGAAGCCCACCGAAGTACCGAATGAGTGCAAAGCCCGCAGTGAGCTTTTGAACTTCAGATAATTCACGAGCAAAAGAACGCTTATAAGCTAGTACACACAAACTAATTGCCACCGGAATTCACCAGGATAAATAATACGCGCTTTTGTACGTATAGTAGATATGTAATTAAACATAGTATTTAAATTCAGTATTATATTATTCGACTTTAAATTAAAATTAAATCGTTGACTTAAGTACCTACTCTAAAATACATTAAAAGGTTTGATATAAGGAACACGATTCACACCAAAGTCAATTACAGAATAAGCACAACGAATAAATAAATAAAAAAGCCTTAACACACACATACCCTCATACTAGGATTAGACAACACATCACTAACGCTCATGACCCGAGAATAAACATTAAATGTCTGCCCCGGCCGGGTGTCGAGCCCGGGACCCCACGATGATGGCAGGGTCAGTTACTGGGCCGTCAGCCACAAATCCACGTCAACGAACAAATTTTCAAAGAAAATTACCAAAAAATAAAATATTCATATTTGTTATTCGCGGCTAATTTAAGAATATCTGATCTGAATATCTGATTAGCAGTAGAGGGTAATAAGCTAACCGCGGCTCGGATTAATAATTCACAGATCCACAATTGAATCTGCTCGCGATACCTGTTATTAAATATGCAAATTAGTTATTTATTCAAGTCGCACTTCTCCTTAAAAGGGGAGCTCTTTATGAGCGGTCTTGTTTAATATCTTTGTAACCGACGCTTCTGTCATGTAAAGTCTGTGATGTTATTTGAAAATTTGTCAGAGCAGCTCATTAGTTATGAGTTACATGAAGTATGATACACTTTGTAATATGTTTTATTGCAAAGTCTCTAATAGACATTCGAAAAACTGGGTATCCATATCATCATAAAGTGAGGTTCCACCCGCACCATCTTGATTAGTGGGAGTTCTTTTAAAAAGAGTGGAAATTGTTTTCATCAAAGCCGGCAACCGGCAACGCACCTGCAGCTTCGTTAATGTTGCACGTGTCCCTATGCGACGGTGACCACTTGCTATCAGACGGGCCGCTGTTTGCCCGTCTCTCTAATAAAAAATACATATAATAAAATTGTCACTGATCGATGTGAACATGAAGTATCACCGGAGGTATTCATTAACACAATAGGTCCCATGATTTTTAGTATTTGTGTCTCTTTGTCTGTGCGTTTGTTATGACTAATCTCAGAATTACGATTTGAATGCTGTTTTCATTGATGTATTGTAGTAAAAAAAACAAGAAAGTTGTAAGACATCCCGATTAAAGTGCCCAATTGATTTAAGCAGGAAAAATTATACATAATATACGGGTATTTAAGAACCTCTTACTATGTCTTGGCCCTCTACGGTCAGCTAATTGAACTCGTAGATGGTGCAAGCCCCTCTATGTTAGAGGTCACTGCGGTCTCTACTGATTAGTACCGTGGTAATCTCGACGATACTTATGTTTTATAATTATGGTATAAATACTGAAGATGATAAAGTAACGATAATACGATGAGAAATGTATGATTCCAAAAGGTACCAATCGTATCAAAAGCAATAGTGTTCAGTTCTTACAATTTCATTTTACCTTCTATAAACATATTAATTTTCCCTTTTAATTGGCATCGCAATGAAAGTAAAACAATTTGTTCCGATAGCCCATAGCGGATCTGTAAAGTTATTAATTGAGAAATATTAAACAATAGCAAGACGTAAGACGAGATCCCCGGGGAGTGGTACAATTTATATTATTTATATCGCGGCCGCCGGACGGAACAAGCTAATTTCCAAAATAAATATTGGCTCAATCAAACCGCGGTTGCTAATATTAGTCACTGTTGTTTCATACCGCTTTCTAATCTAAACTTGATCGTTAATACTGGCTTTTAATTTGTTATGAATGATATTTCATTTATAATGAAGTACGTTTTTAATAAGTTTTTATTATTGAAGTGTTATTTGTTGCTTAATATTGACCATAGGTAGGAATTGGTAGAGACACTAGAAAGTTCGTTGAACGGTCCCGGGTTAGGATTCCAGTCCAAGCAGACATTAATGTGACGTATAAATATTTGTTCTCTGGTTGTTGGTGATTTTGATGAACCTTTATTAATAAAAATCCATACCACCCACAATACGGGGAATGAGAGTTTAAAACATAGAACAGAGGGACAAAACGAATAGAGTAAAAACTTTTTAACATTTTTTAACTTTTAATTACTGTTAGGTAATGTACAAATAAATGTATTAATTAAGGCAGAACATATTCTACAAACATCTTCCTCCTACAACCTCAAACATTGTAGCCATCATCTTTGCGGTACCAAGGTAGGGTACTTGGCATCCTGCAATGTGAGACCGAAGGCGGCATTGTTTTCAATAAATTAAGCGAAGGACAAGAGCCCAGCCTCCACAAACAGCCGACGGCCTCCGTCAACACAATTATTATACTCGGACAGCCACCCTCCGTGTCGATAAACATACTCTAAATAAATTAACCGGACCTTAGAATTACTTTCGAATCAAATGGTATAGTTTTGAGAAATTATGAAATTTCACGTCTTTTACTGCAGAACTTTTTGCCATTATTTATGATACAAACTTATAATTGATTAAAAATTTATTAAAATAATCTTATTTTTTACAGAATAATAATTAATAAGTTATTAACCTTATTATACTCTAACGGTTGTATTTTCTAGTTTACACGCTCTGCGGTCGAAATTCGACCGTCATTAATAGGGTTACTTAACATTGACTCTATGAATTACTATAATTATAACCTTATGACACATTTCAAACGTCATGTCAAACGTATGGTAGTGTGAATAGAGTAACTTATATTAGTGTGTGTAATGTTTTATTTAATGTATTTATTATGCATTCTTTTTAAAAAATATTAGCAGTCTGCACTCCTTCTTTAAGTGTAAACTATAGGTAAGCGTGCCGAATTTCATACTCCTCCGGCCGCGCAATTTTCGTAAAAAGGGGTTCAAAGTTTTGCTTCACGTATTAATATAATGATTCTATTATTCACAGATTATCCGTCGACAATGACAACGCGACCAACGGCAACAGCCACGCGTACGAAGAAACAAAACCACGCAAACATACCATGCCCGATCGAAGATTGTGCTCGGTTTACCTACGGAAAACTGCCCGATCACCTGACTAAGATACACGGCTTAACAGGCGCTGAAAGAGATGCCTTGAACGAACAGCAAAGAAAACGATTCTTTAACGGAGAGCTATGCCAAGTGCGATACTTAAAAGAATCAGCAATTAGAGATCTTTGGGGATCAGATTACGAAGATCCGCGAATACGTGCCAAGATTCACCAAAGCTACGCTCTAGTCAAAATCCGGATTATACCACTTGCAGCAACGCAACGCAGCCGTCCGTTGACTGAACAAGATGCCAACGTGCTCACTGCTTACAACGCTAGGACTGCTCCGCGTCCAGCACGCGTACAAAGACCGAGAACTCGACCAAGGCCATATCAAGTTCCAGAAGCCAAACCCGTGGAGAGAAGAGTGTCAAGCGAATCTAGCGAAGGGGAAGAGAATACCAGCACGTTACCCCCTTCGCCGCCGCCGTCCTCTCCTTCCTTACCACCTTCCCCAGCACCCTACGAGCTACAACCTGTAGAAACTAGGCTGCGTGATATCTTCGATTCCAAAATTGATGCCGGATACAAAGCTGTTATCGATGACATGAAGAAATCAATGACAATGGGAAGGACTCTTGGGGCACGCAAGAGGAAAGCATATCGAACATACCGACGCTATGCAAAGCGACTAATTGCATACTTGCATCGGCAACATTCCCCTCTAGCCTACGATGTCGATGTATTGTTATGTAGCGAGCGACAAGTCTGCGCTTTTCTAGAACGAATCAGCAGCGAACACAAAACAAAAACTCTAAGAAATTACATTGTCGGTGCAATCAAGTTGCTGGATTCTCGGTTATTTGCTATCGAATCTGATCCGTCGTGCAAGGAAAAAGTGGCATCTATGACCCGTGTTTACGATGTTCTTCATGGTCGGCTCAACGACTGCGACAGGCTTCTGGCTCAAAAGGAATCCGTGTCGCAAACACAGTCCACGTCCTCCAATTTTGATAGCGACGCGATGGACCACAGTTTCAATGAAAGTTTTGATGAATTAGTCTAAGCTGTAGGAGATTCTGCCGTGTAAAACAGTAGTAATATTAAAAAATCTCACAGACATGTTAATTGTAGAAAAACCAACACTACCGGTAAAATGATATAATGAAGAACTTATCCCTAACTTACCTATATTTAATCTTACGACTGGACTGATGACTAATGAATTAGAAGGCTTGATACAGGACCGATAAGTGAAGTATAGGACACACCCTTGCTTTCGACGCCCAAAGATTCAATTAAGTAATTAAAGGGCACTTACACTACCTCCATAAATATAGAGCAGTCACAAATATTTAGGTATTACAATAGCAATATTTTGCCGAAAGTTCTGGATGTTAAGTAAATATTCTATGCAAAAATTTTAGAGTTTCAATTTAGAACACTAGAAAATTTTGTCAATTTTTCTAAAACATCCTTTTCCCAATTAAATCATGACACAAATTAATTAGCAGTAAATTTTTGCACACAATTGTTCTTATTGTACTGTTCTCACATTATTATGAAGGATATTTCAACTCAGAACAAAAGGCAACCCTTATATTGTTATAGTATTGTATTAGCATCTTGTGCGTTATTCACCTTATTATATTATATTATATTACCTTATTATTATACTATTGCACAAAATTACCTGCTTTTGGTTTTTGTAATATTTATTTTCCTATTAACAGAACTTAAAACATGACTAATCATCTATACTTATATGTATAAGACATTTATTGTCATTTGTGATATATTTAATTATATTGTATTTTAAATAATTAAGTGGAAGCATTTACGTACTAAATATACTGGAATGAAGTTTGAAATGAAGGATTCGATCGTAATCTTAAAGCTTGTACTATCTTTATTATTTAGTTATAGTTAAGAACTGTATAAATCTAGTCGATCTACGTGTGTCAAGCAATAAATTAAAGGTAATATAATTCGTACTAATCTAACTATTGTATCATAATCACTTTTAGGTAACTTTGTTTGTCTAGTTAATAAAACACGTGCAATGTAGACATTCCAAAACAATGGCGATAGTATGTAAGTAGTATTCCAAAGAGCATTATTAATTAAGTTGTAATGTTAAACGTTTTATTGGTGTAATGCAACCTAAATCATTTTATTGTGATCCATTATGTTAGGTTAGGTTAGAGTACTTTTGAGTTTCATTTATACAGCTATCATAAGCCGATTCCTCAGGAATCCTTAAAATTAAGCTGGCCATATCTGATGTTACTAAAGACCATTCTTAAATATTTGGGTGACTATTAAGGCAGGTTAGTCGTCAGAAATATTTCACAAAAACTATTTAACTTTTACACCTGAAACACAAAGTTCCCTGAACACAAAGTTTCATTACATGAATAATATTCCGAACCTTACAAATCTAACATTTAATCAATACACCTAAGTATTTTAAATGGCCTGCAATATTCCAAATTATTATATCTCAGTACACTTAGATAATAATAGTCTTAATATTAATATCATCATCATCAATAATAAATCATAATTACAGGTACAGCTACAGGTTGATTATTTATACTATTTATTAATAAATTACAGTGAGATTGGAACCAAATTAATATTCGTTACCAAAGTAATATGAGTTCAATACTGCACTGTTTAATTTTGCTAAACATTAATATTATAATGTCATTGTGTAAATAGTTTATGTATTACTTTAAAAGTCATAGACGATTATTGCAGTCAATCGATGCTATTTTAAAATAAATAAATAAAATTAATAATAACTTCGATAATTTATTCAACTGTTCCCTTAATTTAATCTTCACATTTAAGTTTAGTAACATAATTTTTCGTGGTTTCTATTACTATACACAAGTGAATAATAGTTTTTTGCAAGTAAACATTTAGTTGAAACCTACTGACAGGGACGGAAAGACAGTAAAAAAAATATCAGAAACATTTTAAGTCGATTCGGCTTAGGGGGGTGAAATATTAAGCCAACAACATACATTTCTTTAGGGGTAAAAATAGGTTTTCACGATGTCCAACGTAGACCTCCTATCGAAAAAAAATGGTTGTCTGTAAAATCGATTTACGGACCATAACTTTACGTGATAACAAAACAACAAAATTTTCACCGGATTTCTATCACTAGTCATAATAAACCGAGACGTTATTTAGTTACTACTAGCGACATCTATTATTATTTTCAAGGTGACATACCATCACATGCTACTGGATGTGGATAGTAGGTAGATATTGAATTAGTTCAGCTACTTCACACTAGATAGCTCTGCTAGACGAACAAATTATCTGTTCTCAGATCATGTTACCCTAGTACCTGGCGATCGTAACTGCCAGCTCCAGATTCTCCACAAGACGGACGCCCACGTTCCAAGCGTTCCGCTGTTCTTTCGCAAGACGCCGTTTTACCTATTCGCATTCCATTGACAGTTCCCATTATGACCGCTGCGCAGTTCTTGAATTTATAGTCATAGACCAAGGGCACAAATATACGATGATAGCAAAAGGTTTTTAGATTCTTTGCGTGTTTGTTATTTTAATTTTTTATTTTCATTAAGTATTTTCATTAAGATTAACAAAATTAATAAAAACCTAAATGCAGAAATTAATTACGACACTGTGTTCATGAGAATTTTAATGATGAAATGTATGGAAAAGGAAAATAAAGCTTTTGTTCCCAAATAAAATTTCAAAATCTTTATCACATTGATTTTAAATATGTAGGTACATACATACGTAGCCAAGTGGTAACTTATATTTAGTAAAAAAAATATAAATTAAAAAAAATCAATTCACACGTGCTACAAATGAAACTTCATAACAACGCATACTGTCAGTCCAAATATTGATGTTTTGCTTTGCTTACGTCAGCCGCCATTTTGCCGATGCTTCATTCGCGTCACTTCCGTTTCAACGAATTCCAAATCACAACGATACTAAAGAAGTATTCACTTCAAAAATCATAAATTTTGAATACTTTACCAAACGAACCAAACAAATAGAAATAGAAATTACCTATGTCTATAAATAGAAGGTACCTGCTTCTTGCATAGATTTTTCCGTCGTTGGATTTTTTGATTGATATGGATTGATTGGTTTTATCAGTAAAATAAAATTCTATGAGGGATATTACCTAATAGAACTCGTAGTAATAACTAAAAATATAATTTATGTCACTATTGTCCTGAATACCTGCACCGTTTGTGGTTAAATTAAATTCATCGGAAGAAAATGGATATTTTTACGTAAAAGTCTGTTTTAGAAATCACATCGATTGGACGACGCAATAAAAGTCAACAATGTCGTCAAAAATTAACTCATCATGGTCACGGCGAGACAGAGGTGGATATTGCTATAAAATACAAAAATCAAGAAAAGTTATACTTTTAGTCGTTTGTACCACGGTAATAAAAGTTTCAAATCAAATAAAAATTTACCTACCTGGTACATTTACCTATTTAGTTTAATTTGCGCTAAGTAAACAAATCTGTATGGCACAAATTTTATTTTTTAAAGAATTCAGTGAGGCGTGTGTGTCCATGAAAAAATATAAATGTCAGTTGTTCGTATTACATTTAATTGGCGCAATAACGAGTTGTTTTTTATAAGACATAGCGACATCGTGACATACATATTTGCAGACATACTACGTATCTAACATGTTTTTTTCTATAATATATTATTATCTTTAATGTACCTAAACTAAACACCAAATAGATTGATTACTATTAGATACAAAAATGGATTTTGATATTGATAGTATCCATATCCATACTGTTTTGTTGAGTTGGTTAAAATTTTTCCTACCTGCGATGACTTGCGTTGTAGCCAAAGCATAACAATAATATTTGTGTATTAACCTTACTTATATTAAAATACTATACTTACTCTTGCCCGAGTCTGCCCGCGCGACAAAAGGTACTATGAACAAAAACTTTGACTGTATAATCTTGGAATGTCTCCCAAATTGTCAAAGTTCTCTAAGTACCTACTATTAAATTTTTCTTTGCATAAAAATTTCTTGTAGCTTAAAAAAAGTGATTTAAAAACAAAATTTCCATCCCATTTTTTCTTTCCAAGGCATATACCTAATTCCCAAAAACGTTTAACAAGGTGTTTCATTATTTCTAAAAACATTATAAACATTGTATGGTTGGTTAGGTGGTCTGTGGGTTCGCTACAAATTTTTCATTACTTATTTTACCCCCTTGGGGTTATTTTCGAATTACAGCAATACGCGTATTTCTCTTTTACTGATGCAAAATTTAAATACCTATGTATATCACTTTTAAAGCGCTTTCTCCAAATCAACAGATTTTAATCAACCTATCAACCATTGTTTAACCACGACTCGGTGGAATATCAACATTTCTATTTCCCCAATAATAACCGTATTTTTTTAAGATGAATTCAAACTGTCCAATATCGCTATTCATCATCTTATTGGGAAAATAATTCCATATTTTATTTAAATTTATTGGACTGAAAACCTATTAACTGAAACATTGAATATATGAAATATTCAATGCAGTTCCAGAAATAGGTGCATTTATGACTAACAAGGTACGTCTTTTGTGTACATAATACATAGTATGTTTATACTCAATCAAGAAGGTTCTTGAAGTCAAAATTAATTGTGTTACTGGTACCTGGTGATAGATACCTTTATATGTAAATTTCTTTGAATTTAGTTACAATCGCAAACAAACGCGTTCGCACTCAGACTGCCAACAATTAACTAAACCCTTAAGTATATTATGTATTTATGCTACGTTTCAATACATTTGTTTTGTTTAAACAGGTAGATTTAACATAAAATGAAATAAAACAATATAAATGGGTAAATTCTCGTTGTAAAACTCAATAGTGTTACTGAAAGAGATGGGTCATCCGTTTTCAATGTTATTATGAACAAGCTCATACCCCCCGTTTTGCTTGTCTTATATTACTTTAGATATAATAATACCAGAACGCAATAAAATCTAAATCTAGACGAACATAATGACATTAACAACCTCCACCTCATCGCAACAAAAATAAAAAAAATGTGAATTCTATTTTTCATAGCATGACTAACGCAGGCAGTAGTCGCTAGAGGCGATGAGCGTAGGATAAACAAACGACCAGAAAGACGGCTTCTATTTCTAACATGAGACTCAGAGATATTTCTGTATCCACACTCTGCCTTGAACCGCATTATATCAAGTACGACCTATTTAGTTTACAACAGACACGTTCTAGAAAACGTCACTGAGACATTCTGTCTTTCTGCACGTGGGAAGGCTGCAATGGTTTGCTGCCACTAATTGAAATATCTATTTGTAGTTATTGTACATATTTTGTTACGAACTTATGTAATATATCCATGCAAAAATCGTCAAAATCTTAATTTTTTATTAAAAAAACATTTTTATAGTATAACAACAAATTGCTCCTTAAATGTTTTCTTATTTTACATCAAAAATGAATTTTGTGGAGCCAACGATTCAGGATTCTTATTTTTAATTTCAAAAAGTTAGTTCTTAAAACAATAATTATAATAATCATCATAATAATTATGTAGTTCATTCACAGAATATTCATTTATTTTTTGTCATTAAAAATACAAACGCATTCGATCTTTGAATTTATTTTGTTTCAATATTTTGTATTTTTGGAGCCAGCTTAGTATTTATTAGTAACTGTTTTTATAAACAATTCCATATGAGTTTAAATTCATGTTTATGGAAACAGCAAAAGCAAATACAAAAAGATATCAGTGTTAGTAAAATACAAGATAGCGAGAAAACATTTCTACCAACAATACCTATAATAACATAAACTAAATGGCAACAAGCGTGAAAAGTGCAACAGCAAACAATGCAATGCGAACCGACTGACGTCACGCGTTTGGTGCAAAGTGCACGCATGCACCTTAATCTCCTTGCGTTTATGAGAGCCTGGTGATCGTTCCTTTTGTGAGTGACACCAAAGGGGCCCTATCCCCTTCGGAGCACCCTTCTCTGGGTCATCGAACGTCATTCGGTCAATGACCATGTTTTGTGTGTATTGCACTAAGATTATATTCATGATTTTATTCATAGAATCTGTAGTCAGAATCAGAACCAAAAATTTTAACAATTTAGTATGAGTTTTCTCAGAAATTGCTGTACTTTTTGAGGACATTTATCCTTTTTTGTTTATTTAATATAGTCATCTTAAACGAAATGTGGAGAATATTAGCTCGTTGGGAGATATGCTTAATTTTGTTTTTATCCTTAGACTTTAGAATTATATTTATTGTCAAAGGATTTTTGAAATAAAATAAATAATTAAAAAAAAAAAATTGTTATTAAAATCTTTTTTATTATGTAAGTCAAAAGAATCTCTGAGTAGGTCGATCACGACAGTAAGCCGCGTCTTACCAGGAACTCGATGGACAAGGATTGCAGGATTTAAAAGAGGTTAACGTGCATTTCTGCATACAAAACGAGATGCACGTATACTTAATATCGATACGATCAGTGTTGTGGGCGTGAAAATACATTATACGCTGCTGACTAAGCGCAATGCTTCGTTAAAGGCTACATGGTGAAATATATAGTGTATATAATATATGTATGTTACAATGTATTTTCAACGTTTCATTTCATGTAACTCGCACATAACGGCGTCGCTAGCTCCCGGTATATTTATCTTTTGCAGAGAAAGATATTTTGCGTTCCATTGTTATTAGTGCACGTTCCATTGCTCGCTTCCTCTGTAGAGTCGCGCTAATTTTACTCCCACATAAATATTGACATTAAGGTTTAATATTGTGTAAACATGAAATAAAAGGAACATAGTTCACAATAATTCTTATACTTTTGCATAAACAATATCCATCTTTCGCTAAGCAAAGTGATTCTTTAATACCATGAAAAGGATCATCTATATTCTATACAAATAAATAAAATTGGAGTGTCTGTTTGCAATATTAAAATAACCGCTTTTACTAAATGCATATGGATGTATACACGGTCATATTTATTATACCAAAATATTTTTTTTTTACAATTTTTGTCTGTCTGTTTGAGCTTATCTCTGGAACAGCTGGACCAAGTTTGACTGGGCTGATTGCTGATGTCCTAAGGAGTAACTTAGGCTACTTTTATTTCAGATTTTTATGTTAAATTCCACGCGGACGAAGTCGCGGGCTAAGCTCGTAAAATATAAAATTACAATTTATTACAGCAAAATCGTCAAATGCCAAATCAGATTAGCTTCTAAATTATGTTGATAAGAATCCACATTTATCTTAGTTATGATAAGCTGGAGCTTGGCGATATTTATATAAATGTCATGTACACACGAAAAACATATAATGTATGTAGCGACCCGCCCTCGCTTCGCTTCGGGAAACTTATTCCTTGCGTTTGCAAAGATTATTATTTACTATAGCTGTATTATTAACTATACTTAAAAAACCTCCTGATGATTCTTGATGATTTCTTAAAAATCCTTCAATTTACTTCTAACTCCCGCATTATAGTCTAAATTTTGTTTTAGAATCACATTCTTACAACTTACATTCATAAATAGTAATCGCATATAAAGAGTTGTGACTTGTTTTTATTAGGCGTTTCATAAATTTTTCATGTTTACAATTTAACACTGTAAAATGTATGTCACTTTTGATCAGTTTCTGAAATATTAAGTGTGTACCTAATTGAGGATTACAGATACTTAGATAAAAATTCAGCACGGCCGTGAAAGACTTATGTCGGAAATTTCTCGACAGCAAAATTGTGGTAATGTGGTTTGCTCCAAATATACCTATGCAGATTCTGCGCTTGTTATAAATAAATAAAGTTAGTCTTATTGTGCACCTATATTTTAATTTAAGGTTTTGTAATTCTGCGCTTGTTATAAATAAATAAAGTTAGTCTTATTGTGCACCTATATTTTAATTTAAGGTTTTGTAATTCTGCGCTTGTTATAAATAAATAAAGTTAATCTTATTGTGCACCTATATTTTAATTTAAGGTTTTGTAATTCTGCGCTTGTTATAAATAAATAAAGTTAATCTTATTGTGCACCTATATTTTAATTTAAGGTTTGGACGTGCGTAGTTCTGTATCTTCAAACGAGTTACATTGTGCTCTTTTCGCTTATTTTTTTATTGCTAGCTGCCACTTTGCAAAATTCATACTACTAACATTATATCGCGGTCAAAATGTAAAAATGCCTGTTCTTTAACAACTTTCATTACCATTACTTCAAGGAAGCAGACGAGTTTTTCATGGGTGTAGGTGGCCAACGCTGCTCTTAGCTTTACCGTGCAAATGAAGCGGGAAACGCTTGTTTACATAAATTTTATCTTGTAGATAGATAGATAAACTGTTTATTTGTACACCAGAAATAAGCACAGGCGAAGAAACTTGTACCTGCATTTGCAGTTTCCTTCATCCTATACAGACACAAAAACAAAGTCGATGTGTCTGTCTTGTGTCTGTTATGTACGCTTAGATCTTTAAAAGTAAGTCAACAATAAAGTCCGCGCATAATATGTCTATCTTTTAAGGATAACTTACTATACCCGTTTTAAGTTTTTAAAAAATGGTCACGTACAACGCTTTTACACAATATAATTTAAATGAATATCTTAGGAGTTATCGCAAAATGAAAAATAACGCGCGTGAAAATAAATTCGTGCGCGGGTTACGTTTAACCATTTTTGGAGGGTACTAAGGGACAGGTTTCCCAAAGCGAAGCGAGGAGGGCGGGTTTACTTTTTATAAATTATAATTAAAATATATATATAATATAAAATATATATATATTATAAAATTAAAAACGTTATTTTATAAATTATAATTTTTAATAAAAAAATCATACAGGTCGCGGCGTGTCGTTTTATACAAAAAAGTAACGAACATTTTCCGAAAGAAACCGATCCCGAATCCGACATTTGAATCTCCTGATAATACTTCTCCTGAAAGAACACACTTAAAATTTAACTTCCATCAAACTGAGAACGAAACGCGTAAGTAACAAAGTGGATCTCCAGAAATTGTTATTTTATGGTATGGAGAAAACATCTCAACATTTATTCTGGATACGTAAGGGGATATTTTGGGCCATCGTTTGAGTTTCTGCGTAATGTCCGTTCTCACTTACGTTTACACCTATATCACCCTGCTGCCGTATAAAACACGATTATGTGAGTCAGCAGCGCTTATTTAGTTCTCCACTCTCGTGAGAGAGCCATCTAGTGGCAGACGCGTCAAACGCGCGAGTGAAGTGTAGTGTTGTGATTTGAATTTTCAACCTAAACAAAATGCCTGGACGTCCAATTTGGCAGGTAGATTGTAATTATTACCCCAAAATTCTATTTAATGAATTGCTTTATCGTAAATTGTAAATTTCATACAGCTAGAAATATAAATTTTGATGAGTAACTAAGTAAATATTTAAATGATAAATATTTACAAGCTTGTCGATTAGGCTTTAATTTAAAAAATAAGGTTTATTAAAAATGTAGGTATAATGTTTGTGATGGAATATAGAACAAAACGTAGTATTAATAACGATAAAGATAGCGAACTGTAACCTTGGCATATTTACCTGAAAATAACAGGTGGAAAGTCGAGATTCCGTCGTAAACTCTGCTAACGCACTTTGTGATAAATTTTAAACATTAAATATAATTTTATATATTGTTACGAAAATTCATGAAGGTATGAAAAAGGAAACAAACAATTTTGTTTATTGTATTGTCTTTAATTTCACATCTTACAGCAACAATCACACTATCAGGTATCAAATTCCTAAATTAAATTGATTTACGATATTATTACTTATTCTTAAAAAATATTATTTACAAACTACAATTTGTATCTCGTAAACTTATAAGAGTAAGACATGATCATTAGAGTCGATCAAGCATTAGATGTAGGGACTTAACGTTAGTTGGTAACTAAATATATTTAAACAACAAAAACGATTCAAGTCTTATAAAATTATTTCAAAGTCTTTTTTTATTCAAGAGGCAAGATCGTGAAGAATTCGCCTATGAAATGGGTAGGCTTCTTTTTACATTGCGCCTAATTCTTTGAGCTTTTAAGAAAACTCAAGTCAAATTAATATCTACTAATGTCCTATCGTAATACTAAAATAGAGCAGATATTATCCAAAAATTAACTAAATTTTCTTTTTATTCGGTGAACTGTTTTTAATATCTCCAACCATAAAATTAGCTGGTAAGTTATGGAATATTTGTTGCATAAAACCTAACAAAATGTCTTCAATGGTTTTTGATAAAATTGGCCGCAATGATTCTGACACTGGCCGCCAATTCGCATTTAAATATTCATTCGTGCTGTCCTCTGAAACAAAAAATAATAGTATTGATTTCAATATAAAGGCGTGAAGGGCTCGTAAGACCCGTGCGTAAGACCAAAAAATAATAGTGGAACAACCGTACAAATAAAATTTAAGATTTTTTTATTTATTTTGTAGCCTTGACTTTTACAATCACATTAACGTTATTGTTGTTTCAATTTAGAGTGTGTTTTCATTGTTTGCTTCGTTCGCTATTTTTGTAAAATCACTCTTCTTTAATATGAGAATTGGGCCCTCTGGTATTCAACGTTGCAATTTTGCAACGTTCTAGTACTAGGATATTATGTTTTAGCAGGAGGTCATTTTACCCATGTAAGCGCCATCTAGTATTGAGTAGCATCACTGTGCTCAATTTACATTCAAACGCTCCATTCTGAATAAGTTTCAATGGTACTCTTTCTTTCTTCATGAATATTCCGGTAGATGGCTCTTTTGCTATATATTCCAAATGCTGTATACTTTTCGGTTATCATAATTATCTTAATATATATAATTATCTTAATATATTTAATTTGGTTGAAATTTTTTGTGTGTGTTCAAGGGGATCTGGGAATGGTTTAGATTCACAATTGGACCCGGTAGGTGGCGTTGCTGTCGATATATCACCAAAACATTTTTTAATTATAAAGCGGTACGAAGTACGCCGGGACAACTTGTACATGTTATAATATACATACCTAATGATTTTATGCCGTCAAATAGATTATTCATTCGCAATTTCAGTCCCCCTATTGCATATTTCACATGAGCTGAGGTAACGTTGAAAAATACGAAGCCGTCTTTGTCATAAAGTTTAACATCACTTATAATGTCAATTGTCATATTAGCTGCAAATAAATTGTTAAATAATTATATTTATGTTGGAATTGTTCTATCAATTTATGTTCTATATTCTGTAATATAAATATACCACTTACTTGGTTCAAACCAACATACACCACGTCCGACTAAAGGAATCAATAATATTTTTCCTTTTAAGTCATATGTACCTTCAATTCTTATTTTGGGAACATGAAGTTTAGTGTAGAAATCATAGGTTTTACTGTCGACTCTGTAATAATTAACAAAAATTAAAGACATCCTAAAGGTTAATGAGGTAAGGAATCCCTAAATAATTTATTTAGTGGAGAAGTACACAGATTCAATAATCAAATATAAAATTACTCGTATATATTACAGTTATACTTTTTTTTCCCCCGACTCCTTCGGTCGTCATCGGGCGCATTTCCTCGACGAGTTGAACGAACAGTCGCACAAAGTACTAGGGCGATAGAAACGTTAACTGGTCACTTACTGGCTCTGCAACACTTGAGTATGTCCGAAACCAGTCACGGTGACGTCATCGAGAGCTGCGTTTACGTTTACAGGACCATCACCTTGCAAAATTCTTATTTTGGGGATTTTCAAAGGATCTAGTGCAGGTAAATCTATTTCTGGAAGACCTGAAATTTCATTTAAGTAAATATTCAGTGAGTTTATTTTATTATCTTTTATACAATTATTAATAATGTCTGTACGCAATGCAGACAATCATAATAATATTTGATATCGCTTAGTCTCGAGTGAACATGGTGAAGAAATAGCGCTTTCGCTTTCCGCAAGTTACCTGCAAGTACCTGCTTACATGTTTCGTAATTGAGGCTATGTGACTAATGTAGGTGGTTCTTGAACCTACCAACTTAATGTTATCTTTTATCGCAATCGTATGGCTCATAATTTTGAAATTTACCAATTCAATGGAATACAGTCTAACGTTACGGCATAAATCACAATGACATAACGAACAGAGCGTGTGAAAATATTTTTCTTATTTGCGTACTAAAAACGCGACGATGAGGTAATAATGAATAGGATCGCAGAAACACAAAGAGCAGATAGTAGGTGCACGGCCGACATGGTAGGGTTATGCAACGAACCAGGGAGTGAGCAACGGAGCCAGCTACTTGCGCAGTATACTGGTTAGGTTAGCTTGAAGTCACATTATTATTTTTATAATTTCGTATACGTGCTCCAAATAAACATTGCGATATAAGTATAGAATAATTAAAGAAAAAGGTGATTTTTGATTATTGTTTTAAGAAATTTTACTTCAAAAATTTTTTTTTATATACCGACGTAATAATATACAATTTATTCCTTAATTAATTGTATTAAGTATATGAATTGTATTGTAATTTTACCTGGCCCGAGAGCATCGAACAAATGTTGAACAGCTTCTCTTGAGCAATCGTCAAATTCTGGGTCACTTTTCAAGCATGTCTTCACGAAACTTGCTAAAATGTAAATTAAACTTAATTAATATTGTGTAATTTCAGATAACGAAACTATTGACAGTTTATTAAGTAACAAAACACTGCCTCGTTACACAAACGAGTATTTATTAAGTAGGCCTTGACATTGACCGACAACAGCAGATAATTATTTGGCTATCGATTTTATTTAGGTATTTATATTTCATGCATTATATTGTGATTCACCATAAACTTTCTAAATTTCAATATTAATTTTCTTAAATAAAGATTAAATAATAGCTGTTGCCCCTCATTTTATCGTGGCAAATTAGGCAAATAAAAATAATCAAGCAAGATTAAATTGAAGACTAAAAGGATCCTGATTTGATAAATCTTATAAATCAAAACAAACCCGCTGGAATAAAGATAGCCGCTGATTTATGTAACGGATCGATTACGAAATCCGCTCGCAAAGTCGGACGCAGGCGCGTCTTATTTATTTTGTTTATCACCGAAATGATCCAATGTAGGTCGATCTCAAACGGCACATAAGTAAAAGTGTATCCGAAAATACTCACGTTTGGTCCTATAGTGTTCAGCGGCTGCGTTGTGTAGCACAAAACTCACAATAAATATTTTAAACTGCATGTTGTGTTCTGACGAGCCAACCCCGGCAAGTCGTTGGTTGTCGAGCGGGCTGTGCGAGGTGGTGGTTGGAGACTAAGTCCCCGCTGAGTTATGCTTGCCGCATACCTGGGAGGAGGGGAGCCACACGCAATTGTTAGTTTTGTAAATAAAACTTAAACTTTGCCCTTACCAAGATCTAATGTGCAAGCTCATCTGTATGCGTAAGTCAAGTCCCTTGCATTCGTTTATTTATTTTGAAACTCATAAGTACAAACAACTAATTATAAATTATTTTTCAACTTTCACTTAATGAAAAGAAAAATAATCTGCATCAAAGTAAAAATAGTAAAATGACCTGTCAAATGAAGACAGAATCATACTTGAATAACAGTATCATCAACAAAATGAGTTTCTACATGCCTGTGACGGGTAATTATAATAACAATGGCTGGCTTTAACCCATTAATAGCCTTTACTGGGCTTCGGAGGGCTAGAGGGTGTCAAAAACAATATGCAAAGGTTGCCACCTTTTGCTGCTGTCAAAACATGAAAAAATAGGCATGCATGGCTTCATACTCATAAATAATACGACCGACTACAGGATCACCTTACATGGAAACTGAAGTAATCTTCATTAGAACCGTGAAAATTTTAGCAAATATGAATCGTATTCGCAACCGTAATGCCCTAATTCATATCAGTTCCTGTTATACTTGTTATTCTAGTTCAAAAACTGGTAATAGAGACCTCATAAGTACAATAAGTGTTACGTCCGTTCCATATCATCAATTTCGTCTAATGAAAGAAGCGTATTGCGCAGTACGAATTGAAATATCGTGATCTAGCAGCAATGTGCAGTAAGGGAATCCTATCGCGAAGACTATTTTCCCTGCTCCGAAAGTTTTTTCTATTCCATTCCCAACCCCGCCCCGTAGCCTAGTCGGTAGTGACCCTGCATGCGAAGCGAGGGGTCCCGGGTTAGATTCCCTAAATTGTTTGTTAGATAAATGTTTGTTCTCGGGTCATGGGTGTTAGTAATGTGTTGTTTATATTGTCCATGCCACTCGCGACACGGAGAATACTAGTTCGGAGGTATGAGTGTTTGAACAGTACTCGTGTCAGTCTGATAAAATAATGTCATCGTGTAGGCGGTAAAGACATTCAGGATCAGGAGGAACGGTAGAAACCATAAAATAATTGGAAAGATCAGAGACTCAATGCCTTGCAGTCTGAAAGCCAGTTAAGAAGCGGGTTGTGCACTCGGGTGGCCAGTGCTACCCGTCAGCGATGCCTTTGATGTGATGAATGTTCATAGGTCAACTTGGCAACTTACTATCAGGTGACCCTAAAAAATTAAAAAAAAATTTGGTCTTAGTTGTTGTTTTTAAATATTTACTTGTATCATTTGTGACGTTACTGGTAGCAATTCATATCATTCGATTCACGTAAATCGTACCACAGCGATTACTTAAATGGTCTTAACCCATTAATGGCTTAGTATAGGGCATACATCTCTCGTCATCATTGAAGAGGCCTAGAACATACTCTAACACGCTGCTCCAGTGTGGGTTGGTACAAGGGTTACCGGCCTACCCAATGGTCGGAAATGCTTGCTTGATGAATGCTATCTCACGAAAACAACCGGGATAGAGGAGGCGACGCGTGCTCTTTCAAGCATTATAACGCTGAAATGCTTGCCACTAGCGGTCACGGTACTTAAATAAATGTAACTTATTCATAGGCTTAGCGGATAATCGCGCTAAGCAGTGTAATGTCCATGACCAATGGCCGGTGTATTCGATTACCGCCCGTGTAATTGCTACTCGTTCACAACTTTGACACACATAAACGTACACACGAATAGACGGTCATTTACTATCGTTTAATGCCATGACTGACTTGCTTAGCTCTGTAATTATTGTCAATGGTCAGTTCGATATAACGAAACGGCGCGGCGTCAAAAATTAATTATGGAAAATAGTGCGTTCTAAAGTAACTATTAGAAAAGCCTGACTATAAATCGGATGGTATAAATATGTAGAAGAGACCCATGTACTCCTGTAGTGAGGCTTTATTGGGTTGAAGTCAAGCAAATTTTACCCTCTACTTCTCTTAAAGTGACTTAAAATTACAATAAGTAATATTACCATTAAAAACACATACTTACACACGAATCAGTCATAATAAAATATCCTGAAAAGATAACACTCTGTCAGTAGAATAAACCTATCTATTTAAGAAAGTAAACGTTATTTATAATGTTAGAAAACTTACACAATTTCAGTTACACATAAAAAATGCCTGTTTCTTAAAGATGGTAGGTAGGCACACAAGTTCAACTTCAGTAATTATTCTTTTAAAGAATTTAATTTATCGGACCTACGTTTGTAGGTACAGTTACAATTAAATCCTGAAATCAATTTGATTATGTCTATTGCAAGATACAGACCTTACCTACTGTATTGTTGTATCTGTGCTCCTGCTGTGACACAACTGGGACATAATAGCGGAAACCTACAGATATTATGATAATTTATACAAATGGAATGTTTTGGTAGAAGTGTATTTGCGGGGGTTGCCCCATACCGGCGAACGTCGGAAAGACCTTGAGCGGTGAACGCTCTCGGTTACACAACAAAGGGTGACGGACATGCAAAACGGTGCAAAATGCGCAAGCGATGCGACCGTCACATGGGGGAATGTTTGCTGGGTAAGCCTGGGTGAATGTTTGCTGGGGAAGACTGGGGGGATGTTTGCTGGGGAAAACTGGGCGAATGTTACTGGTGAAAGCTGGACTGGATTCAGTTGATATACAATAAATACAAATGTAAACAAGATAAGAAAATAATAAAATATGACCAAAGAATCGTATCATATTATATTATTAGTTACTAGTAGAGTTTGTAAACATAATCTTACATCTTACAAATAATTTACACCACACAACAGACTTCACGAGTACAAATCGGGTTGACACTTATGTATATTCGTGACCCTCGGAGCAGACAGACAAATGACAGACGTTTAATAGTACCAATGAGTGATGCTAATTACACGGAAAATATAAATTGTGCCTATGTCAAGGCCTCGTGTCTGTGAGTGAGGATAAATTGAAAAGTACATCCCAGTTTCTTGGCGAATGGTCAAGATAAACAAATTTTCAGCGATCACGTCTGGGCCCACGCAATATGTATGGGTAATTTTTCTGGAACGGGCGAATGATCGGTAGACCTAGTAATATCTCACGAAACCCAGGTACGATGCGCTCAAAGTAACTGAATTATTTACAGATAGAATAAATAGATGTGCTTTACAGAATCTGTTTCAAATAAACCAGCCTTTCAATAAACATGTAAACAGAGTAATCAGAGTTTTGTTTCTAGTAAAGTTCTAGTTCAGGTTACCAACTGAACTAGACAAATTCATTTCTTCCATTAATTATGTTACCACACCATGCACATCCAGCAGTGATAGTCAAGAGATTATAACGCTGGACCCCCAAATAGAGGGACCAAGGTGCGAATACTGCACGCACCTAATTTATTTTCAAAAATTATAAGTGTATTAGAAATTACTATCAATTAGGAAAATATCGTGTAAAAAGATCATGTAGGTAATTAGAACGGGTACTCACGATTCTTACTATTTATACCGATATTTCGACCCAATTACATGGTCACGGCGTTAATTTATTTAGACTTTATTGTATAAACCTAATGCTAGGTTGTTACAAAAGGCGAACTTAGTGCCTAAAGGCATGCTCTACCAGTCAACCTTGGGTGTAGGTGAAAAGTTGTGGTAAGTGGCAACATTAATAGAGTAATAAAAGTAAAAATAACTATGAATATACTATATATGTAATAACATTACTTACATACCTATAGCATATTAAATACATAAACACATTTAAGTTCATTTAAAATAGATATCTAACAATAATAATAAACATAAATATAATAGACCTAATATAGGTATACATTATAATATACATACTATCGTGTATTAATGTGGACTATGAATATTATGATGCATCTAATGAGTCTCCTGAACGAGTTCTTGGAAGTTGTTATTCCAGAGTACTGCCTGAAAGAGAACGAATATTAGTAGAAATCCAATGATTTGTTGAAAATTTAGACTCAATTCTACCATTACAAACTAAGCGGTAAACTGGCCTGTTCACAAGCTATTTCTGTGGCTTCAAAATAATTTTATAGCTTTTAAGTATGTAGGTTAAGCCTAGCGCCGGGAATGTAGACGTCGCCAGCCTCGCAATTCTAATCAAGGATTAATTTTTTTGTTTGACCGCTGTATAATGTATAAAACTATTGTAAATTGGGTGTTATGATATATTTTCTTTGATCTTTACTTGAGTTGTCGTTGATCTCAATTCGATATTTTCTTATAACGAACGCTTTATTTAGAGTTCCATATCCGAATGGTGCCATAATAAAATAACGAAAACTACGAAACTACGATTACCTACAAATCTGATGCGTCATATCTTTACTAATAATAAATCTATAACTAATCGCTGTCTGTACATAGAAGACATATGAGAAAATATTTTACTGTGGGCCTTTATTAAATTTAATTGTAGTCCATAATTGTGTTGTTATAATTATATGGAATGTATTCTGACTTAAAATAAATAAATAAAATAACCAAAAACCATGATTTTTAGGATATTTGTCTGTTTATCACTCGTTTTGTACGCGCTAATCTCCGAAACGGCTTATCCGATTTGGATGCAGTTTCCACCAATATATTTTGATAAGCTTTACTCAACATTAGTTTTATTTCAATCAGTTGATGAATAAAAAAGGTATAATATCAGTTTAAAGAATCACACCTATAAATTTTCGAATATGCGTACTAACTGTACTAAGGGACATTATTGTTTCCCGAAGCGAAGTGGGAGCGGATCCACTAGTTTACCACAAAATTACGAAGTCCATAGCAGCAGCACATAAAAACGAAATATACAAACGTGGTCAATGTCTTGACACACATCGCAACAAACCGGTTGGATCGTACGATCGTACGACACTCCGTAAGCTTTGAAGTACGACATTCGCGAACTATTGCAAACTGCAACAAACTTGCCAGTGATTTTCCATCTTGCTTTATCATATTAAACAAATAATGCTACATACCCGTAACCCTACAATAGGATTCCCTGTGACATGGGTGCTATGAACAACATACAAGAACAAGAACACACATTCAGACCGAGAACAGAAATTTTAATTCGCTATTCAAATTTCCACCTCGCTGGGAATCGAACCCAGGACCCTTTTAACATCCGTCGGCATGGTCCCCATTGCGCCATAAGGATTTTCATAATAAGAATAACATTTTTTTTACGTCTTATACCCCCGCACTAGGATTACATGAGTCGCAGGTGGTTTTGAGAACACAAATTAGACCACACCAACAACCACGATTCGAGAACAAACATTTATTAGTCTCATAACTGTTAGTCCCATCACAGCTCATTTCGCAGGCTAGGTCGCTACCAGCGAAGGTTGGATAGAGTATTGTGAGCTTGAGTACAGATTGCACGTTCGGTTTTGATAGAGTAAATAGTCTGGTAGAGATTCTAGAGTTCAATTGTAATTTACGCACCCTACCGGAAGCGCTGTCCGCGCTCTGCCGTAACTCTACATTTGGATAATGTAATGCGCGCTTAAAAATACACTTCAGATTTTAAGATGGTTGTATTCGACCAAACATTCAAAGCATTCTCTACCCGCTAACCATTGGGCTAAATATACGAAGGGCGTTTTTTTATACGATGACGATCTAAATTATATTTTTTTAATATACAGCAAAGATACATACATAGTGTACTACATTTATGTAATATATTCATAAATACATACATATATAAATATAATATTCATAACAATGAACTTGTACCTAAGTTTAACATACATAAGTACCTATTAATGTTAACGTTAGTTTAATAACAATTTTTTAATTTTGTTGCGCTCATGCAACGTGACATGCAATGTGCCTAAAATTGCATGTCACGTAATGACTTAGCACTGCATTTTGTAAATGAAGCAATAAATAATGACAGCAATAAGAGCTTCAAATATTGTAGAGATTTTGTTATTGTGTTTATCGGTACAAAAATTTATCAATACAAAAAAATTGAAGTTTTCTGAATTTGGTAATCTTACTATTTCAAACATTATAACATCAAGGTTAATCAGATACAAGTAACTAACAAGCAACCGTGATTATACTAGTAATGCGCAATAATTAGTTAACGTGCTCGCTGGAAATGTTCTTTAATCAACATTAAAAAACAATTCTTAAGTAAGTGTTTATTAAACTAATAATTTACAAAAATCCTTTATTAGTGCTCACTCGCGTCACTTGAGAAACCTATAGTTATATAGAAAATTTTCATCCATCCAAGTTCATCCAGTGAAGAAATAAAAAAATTCAGTTTATCCCCCTTTTTCATCCTCTTCGGGCGGGGAATTTCCAAAAATCCTCTCTTAATGCTCCCCTACTTGGAGGAGGTTCCAGGCTTTTTTACCGTGAGGTGCGTCTTCTGCCAGGTTTTCGGCGGCCTTGGATCTTTCCTCGGATGATTAGCAGATGGTATTTGTCGTTTCTCATAACGTGTCCGAAGTATTGCAGTTTTCGTCTTTATTACAAGCTTTCATTTAATTTTTTTCCTTGCTTCAAAGGGAACGTAAAGCCGTCGTCGGTCTCGATTGTTATTGTTAGATAGCAGTCGTTAACTCATGTTGGAGGCCTTCGGGTGGCAATAAAAATTACGGCGTTTGGGTTGGCCATTAACCTCTCCACCAACCGTACTGGATCAGCGTGGTGGAGTATACTGTAAACCTTCTCAGTCGTGACGAAAGACGGCCTTGTAGTGATGGTTACACTTTGAAGCGACCATCTCAGTCCTCAATGGTAGCACCCGTGACCAAATTAGATCGAGACTCTTACTAACATACTAACCAATTAATTATTTAACACCGTCTTCAAACCGGACTACATATCCTAGTCCCCATTTGAGTTTTGTTCTAGGTCGGCCACAGTCACAGAGTACTTTATATTATACGGAAAGCAAAAGTTGTCATGGGCGGCAGCGGAAGGGTGGTGCTGCATACTCGTTTGCTATCTTAATTCCATAAAAGAAAGTGAGGCATTAGGTTTTAGACCAATATTTAACTTCTAAAACTTTAATTAAACTATCTAACTATGCGATGTACACTTTGCGATGAATGATTTAAGTATGAGACATACCTAGTAATAAAGGATAAAATATAATAATTCATTCTGGAACGTAAATTTCGTCATCCTACACGAGAAAATATTCGGCCTAATTAATGAACTCGGTTTAAGTGGCTGTGCCAAGAAAGATGAACGCTAATAAATAATATAAATGCGTAGCGTATTAAGACATTAATGTTTTATTTTAATTATGTAATGATATCGTAATTTAGGCTTTTCTATGTGAAAAGCTGTCAACCGAGAAATCGGAGTCATAATAATAGTCTTAAATAGTCCTATACGCCAAAGGCGTCATCGTTGCGTTGTCTGATATAAAAGGAAACTGAATTACAAAACTGCATCCAAAAAAATAAAAAAAAACGTAAGAGTGCTCCGACTCAATGCACATGAATTACTTATTATTAATGTTTGATATTCTTTGATAAAATGTTGATCTTTTGCTTGAATAAAGCCGCCAAACAACTTTTCATGTTCCGACTGGGAGCTTGAGAACCAGTACTACTCGTATCTTTGATTCTTCTTTCGTCTTTCTTGGCCGGAGAAGAAAGATGATGCCTTTGCTGACGTCTATTAGCGATTGTGACCCCTTTAAAATAGCTGACCCGTCTGCTCGCTTGTTCGTCGGCTATTTACTTAAAAAGAAAGTCAGTCAGGACATGTATTTGTATAATTATGTATAGTTTTCTAATGACACAACCAAACCTCCCAATGCAATAGATCGATTGCCGTTAGTTACAAAATACGTGAATGTCACAAAATTATAACGATAATGAGGACAAAGTATAACAAATTTTGATAATATTTGGAAATTCAAGTGGCAGAGACTAAAAACCACAAACAGAAAAATAATTATATGAACATGAATTGTTGTATCATCAATTCAAATATTTGATATGAACATTAGTGAATTATAAATATCATTAAGTAGTTTATCATTAAGTTCAAATCACTAAAATTATTGGCTTTAGTCTTGACTTAAATATCTTATAATTATAGTCGTATTGCAAATGTATTATTTACCTTATTTTTTTTAGGACCTAACGTGACCATTCCTTTTATCTCTGAATAAGACTCATACCAGATACCTCCTCCTACTTAGTCTTTAAAATTAAGACTGTGAGTAAAATCTAATTTAGCAACTCCCTACAGTCAGTGCATTCCACATTCATCATTTGAAGAATCAGTTTTTAAAAATAGCATTGTAACTACAAACCTACGTACATTCCATCTTAATTTGTAGACGGATTTAGTTCTCAAAAGCGATGAGAGCCATAGTAGTAGTCTATTGCGCAAGAGTCGGTATAGCAATTCACAATTTAGATCATAAATTAATAACCTTCATTTATGGTCTAAATTTGTTTTGTTTTGTTTGTTTTCGACGGTTAAATAATCTGTTCTAAGCTTAGAAGTTAGCTAGTAAATGTCCAAGAACAATTTGATTCTATATTTTGATGTCATTTTCTCTTTAACTAAATACTATCGCATCGATGTAACTTCATTTTGACTTTTCAATAGTCGACATAATTATGAATTGAAATTTAATTTGTTCTATTAACTATGTAATTGATATACTTAAAGCTCCGATTAATGTGCATTGTGCACCCTACCATCTCTTATGTCGACAGCAAGAATTCCTACACAAGAGTTGTCCTGTAATGATCGCTGTATAGCGATACGACTGCCTTTTGCGTAACATGCTCTTTACTATATTCTATAAAATAGTCTTTTTTGGTTCTTTGTATTTGTTCTTTGATGACCCCATAGCCTACTTGGTAGCGACCCTACCTGCGAAGCGAGGGGTTCGATTCCCGGCCGGGGCAGATGTTTATGTGACAGATCAATGTTTGTTTTCGGCTCATGGGTGTTAGTGGTGTGTAATTTGTGTTGTCCATGCCACCCGCGACACAGAGAATCCTAGTGCGGAGCTATGAGTGTGTTAACGTTAATTTTTATCATTTTTATGCACAATAAACAGTATTTGTACTGTATTGTATTTGTCTATCCTTCATGAAAGATAGGGATAATTAATAAATTATTTTACTCCCAGAAGTCACAGATTTACTACACTTAAAATATTGCTCATAATTTTGTAAACGACTACTTTACTATTGAAGATTATGTACCAATATTATGTTATAGTCGATACAGTATAATATTATACAACAAATAGTTTAAAAACATCCGCATATTGCAAAAGCTACGTCTACTTGTATTACATATAGTGTTAGTTGTAAGAGGGAATCATGTTTTTTGTCAAAAAAGGACTCCTACACTCAATCTTCGCGTAATGATCTTGTGAAACCGATCTCTATGATGTGGAAGTAAGCGGGCATGCAACCATGAATTATTAAATTACTATAATAATATAGTTATTACCCGCTCGTTTTGCTGGTAAATAACCTATGAATATTATAACCGATGAAGTCCGATTCAAAAGTATGGTATAGGGATCTCTGTTAGTTGGAAGTTGTTTTATTAGACAAATCCCATGATGCTCTTAACAAAAGGTATTTTTTAATCCCAAAATTTTATTTAGCTTATCTACGATATAGGTACCTGACAAACGATGGTGATTCTAATCGGTATAATAATAAAATAATATACATTTTTTCATAAGAAATTAACAGCCTTTTTTAATGGTACATTTTCATTCTTTTCATCACATTCCTCCTCGGGTAATCTTCATCTTAACCAATCTCTTAAACTAAAACTTAGTATACCTATGTATTATTATTTATTCTGTGCTTGCTATTATTTATTTGTTTAAGTAACTATTAGGTAATTAACTAATAGTTCCATAAAAAAATAGTTCTATAAAAGAAAAGTTCTATCTGTCTCACAAGGTTTGTCTGTTGAATTGATTCAGTTTAGTTACTTTTCGAAATGTCATGAGTCCAGGAATCGAACCCGGATACTACGCATCTTCTTCTTCCATCTTCGCAGGCATGGTTACTGCCAACTACGGCCACAAAGACGTAATGTATTTAAAAGTTTTGTGAACGCCACCAATTTGCACTTAACCCGCGTAGTGGGCAACGGCAACAAAGCCATTCAACTGCATTGATATCTGTAGAACCACTCAGCGGGACATATTACACATATTAAAAATAGATGTCGTTATAAATGTAAGCGTGAGTAAATAACATCATAAAATATTTTAACAAGTGTTACTTCACGTCTTGGCACGCATTACTCAACTACAGCTCTAATTATACTGCGGCAAAGTTTACGGCATTTTACATACCCACCTACAAACTTTAAGCCAAATATTAACGATGTTGTTACGAAAATATCAATATGAAACATTAAAGTCTTTGTAGGCGAATGTGACAATGGACGAGCCGACAGACAGACATTTTTGGACCTTTTAATTAAAGACAACGACTTGGCTTTTAGAAATACATACATAAAAATGTTATGATCTGTAGATAAACTGGATTGTTGGAGTAAATATTTATATAATACAACTGTAATAGTGTAAAATCTGTACATTTAATATTTTCCGAAAATATTAGGTAACTACTATGAAAGGATCTGCTATGGATGTAAAAACCAAAAAATTGGCATTTGGAAATAAGGTGACTAATTAATATTGTCACAGCATTAGTGCTACTATGTAATTCACAAAAGAACAAGAACTGACCTCTAAATTGATAATATTAAAGTATCTGTTTCCTACATCTACAGATGATAATAATAATAATAATGCCTTTCAGAAATTATTCATTCGCGATGATTAAATATTAAATAAATACCTAATTAGTAACATTAATATAAAAATAAAGAGTAGGTACTCGTAAATGTATAACTAATTTCAATCAAATATTAAGTACCTACTAAACATTATTTCCAAAACTCAATTAGGTACATTTTAATCCTTACATTCTTTAAACGGACACATATTATGAAACTTACTTGTACACTAAGTATAAAAGTAAAAACAAAACTATAAAAACATTATTTATTATTTATTAAAAATATGTACAAAATATAATAAGACAGTAAAAAATCTTAGTTAAATTTGTTAGCTAATTAATTCTACGATTTGCATCTGCGGGTACTAAGTTAATTTAACATCACATTTATATTCAAAACTTATTATTATCATTTCACCAAAAGCGCAGGTAAGAAGGAAGGCAAGATAATTATATCTTTCAAAAGCCAATCAATCCTAAAGCCATGAAGTTAAAAAAAAACAATTTAAAATGTTGGAAACCAAATTAAATTACTTCCACACGATCGAACATACAAATCAATTAAATACTTAAAGGTGTCTAAAATACTGTTTCTCCGCATCTTTGGCTAATCTGGAATTACATGTGGCGAGTGTTGCCGAAGCCGCCATGGCCAGACTGCGAAGCACCCTTGTTGAAGCCCATCTGAAGGTTCAGCTCAGCGTTATGAGCGCGCAGTTGTTCTTCCGTAAATGTGCGCTCATTCTTGTCTGCCATCTTAGGTCCGAGCTGAGGACCAGTCCATTCAGGGTGTTTTTGGGTCTGAAACAATTTACAACACTTATTAGGTACAATCTCGAAAAGATGTATATTTTTTAACAAAATTTATTTCCTTTTATTACTGTAAATTTATTTTATTCTATGCGTACTCAGATCTAGTGACATATATTTTGCTTTCATGTAAATATAATGACATTGTCTCCTTAAAATATGTCAAGGGTATGATATGAATTCTAATAAAGGAGTTAATGCAATGTTTCTTTGGTCTTCTTAATTTGTTAACTTTTACTTTAAGTAAAAAAATTGACTAAAATTAATAATACTCGGTAAAAGTATATCAAAACAAATGAAAAAATGAATCTTACAATTCTGCCCAGCGCGTATAAACACAGCGTCACTTGGGGAATATTACGCCGCTCGAAAAGATCTGCAGTCTGGAAAATTTCTTCCTCTGGGACTCCGTACTTCTTTATAGCAGCCTGAAACCTACGAGCAACGCACAATTATTTCGGAGCTTGTAAAATACAGCACATTTAGACGTTAAACTCAAGGCTAATCTTTTAATACCTTTGGATATTCTCCATGAGCTGGAAATTGGTTCCCTTCTCCTGAATCTTCTTAACTGAACCAGGGGATAGTTTGTTGATAAGCTTGCACAGCACGACTCCATTCTTAAGAATATCTTCGTAGTCGCCGGCAGGGAGGGGCTCGCCAGTGACAGCTTGGATCCAGGTGAGCACCTCTTGTTCCTGTTCCTTGTTCCTGGCCTGCCAACATCAAATTTCAATCAAAACGCGCACATAAAAACGAGCCTTGAACATCCGCCATAAAATAAACATTCCAGTGCCAAGTCGTTCGACGGTTTAGAACGGATTCCAGTATCATCTCCGAAAATAACGCATTCGGTAACACAAACATATGGCCGTTATTCCGAGATATTGCGTCTGGAATTCCTTGGATGTTCGGCAACGTCTGTAATCGGTTTTGATGACAGTGCACAGCTGCGCCTGCTACATTTGTCTGCCATTCATGGCATCAACTCCGCAAATCTGCCATTAATAATTAGGATTAATGAGGAAGCTAATTTGTTTAATAACGACAATTAAAACTGGCACGTAAAACAATTACCTAGAAAGTTATGGTTATTAGATTATGAGAACACTAAAAATTTTAATGAATATTTTTATAACATTCGGAAGTGTTAAAACTAAAGCGCCTGATGTGTATGAATAGCACTTTAACACGTGAATGATTTCATAAATATCAAAGTGTCTTACAGGCATTTTATTAGAGTCACGGAACTGTTTCGTTAACTAGGGAACGAGTTTTCCCGGCAGTATCAACAAGGAGACTGGCGTGGAAGCCGCCCGCCTAGCTCAGGACGGCGTCGGCGCGGGCGGCTGGCGTCATATCCACTTGTTTTGAAGCCATACGTAATAATAGTCATTGCACTCTGCCTTTCAGTGTTAGATTCAGAAGCGGCAATCATTTCCAGTAATAATCAGCGCTAACAAGAAGATTGTTTACGATGTGTATTTTTGTATCGCATTGCTTTTAGGGCTTCTGGGAAATAGATCTAGAAAGCTTTGTGATGGCGGTTGTGTAGGAAAGTTGTCTGTCTGTCAGATTGGAAGATGGAAGTAATTTTGTTTACTTGTTTTCAAGAGAAGGAAAATCAGTACAGGATGTTCGTCATGAAGACAAAGTTATATTGCGGTTTGTTTTGAAGTTGAATTATTTACTAATTTTGTAACTACCAGTGGAGAAATAAACTATTGACGTCAATTCCTGATTTAGATAGGTAATTAAACTGAAACATAGTTTAAATTCTGAATACACCTCGATTGCTTTAAATTATGTGTGTTTTAAAAATCTATTGGGAATCACTTGCTTCGTAGAAAGAAAGTACATGTACCTAGTGATGAGACCTGCATACCTGAGAGTTCAATTATACACTTGTCTTTAAATAAATTCTTTAAAAGTTTAAGTCAGTGATCGTTTGGCGGTTGGTTTTCATAATTTTTATTTCGAGACGAGCTTTACGCAATTCCAGAGTTTCATCACGTTTATTTATATCCAACTTCCTACCGACTGTACCATTTCCGACAGGTTTAATTTTGTTCCTAATGGCATCAGTTAGTAGGTAGGGATATTTCTATGTCGTGGAGTGGAAGACTTTTAACTGAAATTTTCGGGTTAAGGTTCGTTTCTTGGTTTAATATTTTTGTTATAGTAGGTAGGTGTTTTATGATCACTCGAATTTATTTTGCCTTCCCTTCTGTTCCAAAAAGTAATAACATAATAACATAGGTATATGTGGTAGTCTAAATTAAAGTGCATTTTCAATCTAGGTATAATAAAGGAAGGTACCTACATAAAATTATTTTAATGATAAATAAAACTTAAATAGGTACTGAATTATTAATTGAACCTTGATTAAAATATAATTTATTTTTACGATAAATCTGAAATTAAGAAATTAATTGACCTCATTAAATACAATGAATTATAAGCGTCATAATTAGTTCAAAGTCAAGCTACTGAACCAATTACACACTCTACATCATTAAAATATTAAAATAGAAAGAAATATGTTCTCGTTGACATATCGTTATTTAGTGACATGTTGACATTTGAATGGAACACGCTAATAAACTCGGGTTTTTCGTTCACAAGCCACGGGCATTAAGAAAATAATTCAAGAGCAATAAGAATTCTGAACCAACTGTAAACATACCCACCTACTCGAAAATTAAAATTACTTACAGTTTTGTGCATATTTTGTTTATATTAATATATAGATTATATAGACAGACAGAAACTCAGCTTATTAATAGGGTTTCGTTTTTTACCCTTTAGGTACGCAACTCTAAAAAATGACACCGCATCGATTTCCAATATGGAGCTGACTTAATGTAAGGACACATGCATTTGTAGATCATTGATCGTACATTGTGTTTCCTTGTTAGTTACCGAGCCCTAAAACGAAAGACAATAACAAAAGTCAATGTTGGCTCAAGGTGTGCCGAAAGAGGATCTTGACCTTAACTATACCCCCTTGTTCCACCATGACAGGACTGAAGAGCGAGCGAATTAAAATCTTTATATATATAATTCGAGTGTGAGTGTGTATGTCACTGAACTCCTCCTAAACGGCTTGACCGATTTGGTTGAAATTTTTTGTGCGTCTTCAGGTGGATCCGAGAATTATTTAGATTCACAATTGGACCCGGTAGTCGGCGTTGCTGTCGATATATCACCAAAACATTTTTTAACGATGGACCGATTTGGATGAAATTTTTTGTGTGTGTTCAAGGGGATCTGGGAATGGTTTAGATTCACAATTGGACCCGATAGGTGGCGTTGCTGTCGATATATCACCAAAACATTTTTTAATTATAAAGCGGCACGAAGTACGCCAGGACAACTTGTTAATAATATAATGGTACCTACGTACCTATCTATATGTATAAACATACATTTAATCTTATCAATGAGATTTTCTAGAGAGAAAAAGCGACTTATCGAAGTGCATTAATTAACTTTAATTCACTTAATTCACTTAATCGCTGTTTTTATGACAAAGACAAATTACCTTATTTAAGATAAACCCATGATAAACCTCTAATTAGTAGGTACAGGTTGCAGGTAGGTCTCTGCCCTACTCTATAGTATACTGTAATATAACTGATAAAGACTGTAACTGACGCAATCAATCCATTTTCCTTGCTTTTAAAAATAATATAGTTCTTTATTTTATCTCTGTCGTTCAAACCCTGGTACAAAATGTTCAACGTAGTTTTTACTTTGTATCGAAAATAAAATATTATCTCACAACGCGCTTGTATGTAGCTCAACGACGAACGGATACGGTTAATGTTTGATTTTTTAAAACCTAAGAGCCATTTTTTTCTGTGACGTCAATGCTGTTAGTCAGGATGCCAATTAAGATGTAAACATAGAGACACAATTTCCGAGAATACAGTCAGCTATCTTGTAATATGATTAAAATAATTCGACTATTAAAGGATATAATTACTGCCTTCCTCGGTATCTAGTTTTGCCTCTGAATTGTCCTATGTAGGTACTATATATATCGCAGCAATAGATATTACCGTATGAAACTTTAGAAGAACTTTTAATAGTTCACTAACGACTTGTTTATTTATGTCTTAAATCTATATTCTGTACCTTACTAGGAAGAGATCGTATAGAATAGAAGCGCATGATCTTCCACTTGTCGCCATTTAAAAATATTAAAGAAACCATGCCGTTATAAGTAGGTACCATACACAATGAAAAAAAAACAATTTTTTATTGATAACGCCATGTCTTCATACAAACGTCATTTTTGTATTTATAAAATTTTTATTATAAAAATACGGACCAACGATGTACAAATCTAATCTAGTCATAATAAAATGATAGTATTATAATGTATAATATGCGACATGTAACATATGAACACTTTTCAGTTTAAACTTTATAATATTTATATTATTGTTTGGCTTTCTTCCAAACTGAAAACAGAGCATGCAATTACACGCCTCGGGAATCCCCAAAATTATGTAATGTTCTTAAAATTATAAAATCATCCCATTTCATTTAAGAAGCCATTTTATTACAACCACAGACCTATATTATTATACAATACATATTATTAAATATTAAACGTAGTTAGATAATAATCTTTATTCAATTCTAGTGCCATGTAAGAAAATGATGATGGCGCAAAAATCTTTTCGTTCTTGTTAAAAACTAAAAAATTGTGATGAAAAATCTTGAATCGAGTTAAATTTTTTCAAGAGTCGGAGCGGTTTTTTTTTAAAACTTCAGTAGTACCGACCTCAAAATAAATTGAGGGGTGTGTATCATTTCATACTTTAAATTAAAAGTTATTAAGTTGATATTAGTGTAAGTACCTACTTTGCAACAATGGATTGTAATGATGAAAAACAATGGATTTCCGCGAAGTAGCGCCTGTTACTTAATTATGTTTATTAAATTAATATAAATAATTATGTAGGTAAGGTAGTTGGACTCAAATTACAATATAATATTTGTAATTAAGGTAACATATACGAGTATAATAGCAGTGATAGATGAGTGGTGTGAACGTTGACTCCCGAACCGGGAGGCCCGGGTTCATTACCCTGCACGGACCTCCAATTATCAAAAAATATGGACTGCAAACCTAAGCGTTCTCCATAATGGTCTCAAAAATGTGTGAAGTCCGCCAATCCGCACTCGGCCAGAGTGGAGAACTATGGCCTGTACCCCTCACATTGTAAGAAGAGACTAGGCTCAGCAATGCAGACAATGGGACACAACGAGTAGATACTATAACGAGTAATATAAAGAATCCAATTCCTTAAGTTTGTGGCTGTAAAACTAGAAACGAAAGTCATTGATGGACGGAAAAAATATGAACTTTAGATTATTATATTAACGAGTAATAATTACCTACTTAAATAATTTATGTAGAAGGTAAGTAAGTACACCAAAAATGATAATATATAAATAATTGTCAGGACTGCAAATACAGAACAGAGAGACAAGTCTTCCGACCATTGCTGTAATATTACAAAGAATATTTTTTTATTGTTAATTACTTTGTGCACAAAGTAGATAAGTGCTTTGTGGTTAATTTTACAACTTGTTAAATGAGTATTTATCTACAATAACCAATAAAGCTTCGTTATTGAGTACTTTGTTCTTAATTAACGATTATAAGTAAAATATTAAAGTGTTTCGTTTCACTACCTACCACCAAACTTATGGTGAGAAAACTTTTCAAATATCTTGTAAAGTACGGTTTGAACTTCCAAGCAAGAAAGGTTTTTGTACGTAGATTATGAACGATGAACTTTGAAAGACGAATATTGAGACAAGTAAACGTGAACTGTGAACATCGAATAGTGGCATACATACTTTTGAACGATTAAACGTTACCTTTAAGTGAAGTTCAATCGTAATTGTACGAAGGTCCTTATTCTGGAAGGTATACACGTGTTGTTAAATAGTCAAAACTGCTTAAAACAAAAAAAATCGGCAATCACGTACCTACCTAATTGCACGTTACACTTAAGAGAAGCACGGAAGGTTTAATGTTTTTGCTATTGGTACGAAAAAATACCTTGAAGTCAACATACCTTTTATACTTTGAACACATACAATTATTCCGTTTAGGTACCGATTTAAACACTATATTAACACATAAAAGTGATGAGAATTTATTTACGCGGTAAATAGAACCATAGGAACACTAAAATTAAAGGATTAGTGTTTACTATGCAATATAGGAGAAATATTGTTAAAAGAATCATTTCACAATGCACACAAGAATTTTAAAGAAAAAAGATATTACAGTGGCTATCCGCACAATGTACCTTGCACTCTTTAGAATTATAATAAAATGAGCTGCCTTTTCGCACGCCCGTCCTATTTAACTTGTCCTCTCAACATACAATGGTATGCAAAAACACGTACGAAAACTCTGAAATTAAAACTCAAGTCAAGTGACTAATTTATTTGCAGTTTTTACTCAAATAATAATGGGTACTTATGTAATTATTAACGGAATAGAGTCCCCGGGTGCTATAACCACGGTAGTGCCCCAAAAAACAATATTGGGTCCGCTGCTGTTTATTCAAAACGGTGTTAATTACTAGACGCATTAATGATGCTAATAAAAACAGTTATTTTATGAAAATTTTACATTATCTTTTTGCGACACAGGCTACTTTTTTCGCGGAAATATCTCATTTCTGGGGAGAATTGTTTAATCTAATAAGCGAAAGAGATGGCGTTAAAGGCGCATACGAAGGCGGGTTTGGAACGAACATCACCCCAGCACTAAAACTAAGTCTTAAGTCGAGCGGGAACAAGAGTTTTCAAAATGTTAATTTAACATCCCACTGAGTCACCCACCACCCATGATATTTCAAAACGAACCAACTCTATCAGTTAACAGACCATTTCAGAACAACAAAATACGAGATCTAGTTACATTGCCTTAAACCAGAAAATTTAATTCCAGTGCGCTGGCAAACGAGAGCCTGAAAAGGAAGTCGAAGCCCAGCAATGGATCGAAGCGGTCATCGGCGAACGCTTCCCCCCCAACCTGCCCTACGAGCTGGCTCTCCGCGACGGCATCATTCTGTGCAAGCTGATGAACAGGCTGCAACCAGGCATCATCACCAAAGTGAATGTTTCTGGAGGGGATTACAAGTTCATGGACAATATTAACCAGTAAGTTGTCGTTACTCATGTTGGTCAAATTAGTAACCCTAGTCTGTCTTATTAATAAGCCAGAGACTTAGCTTAAAAAGATAAGCTTAAGTAAAAGATCAACAAATTTAATTGTATACTCTACATAAATGTTTACATAAATGTTTACATAAATGTAAAAATATTATTTTTTTAGATTCCAGAAGGCGTGCATCAAATATGGCGTGCCAGATGTGGACCTTTTCCAGACAACCGACCTCTGGGACCAGAAGAACATCACACTCGTCACACAGACAATCTTCGCGCTTGGCAGGACGGTAAGTATTTTGCCATTATAGCGAATAGTTGACTGTAACAGACTACTATCCACATTACCAAATTCCTTTCTGTAAGCTACAAAGTAGATAAGTAATTAAGCTATCCGACTCATCGTTGTTAATTTTTAGGTATATTATAAAGTACTCTGTGATTTTTAGCGATGAATATTTGGAAGTGCCTACTATGAATTCCTTGATTACTTAACTCTATTTAACCTTTATGACAGCTGGTATACGAACTATACGAGAAGACAGGCCTCGCGATGGCAAAAGTGGTCGGCGGCTATCTACTTAAATCTATGAAGCGTTGCTGGCAAAAAGATCGGCAAACAGAAGCAAAGTGGTAGATAGCAACATTACCACGAACCACGAGTGCTATCGAATTAAGCTGTGCAATCCAGAACTTAGTGAGCACTCTACTGCCTTTAATTCGATTAATTTGCTACGGTTGCAAACTTAGCACGTTTGTTTAAACCAAGAAAGAGTCCTTAGGAGGTACAGCAATCGACGGAATCCGTTACGCTTTGACAAGTCCTGCAATTTTTTAGTATATAATACAATTTTATTTTCCTTTTCTAGGCGTACAAGCACCCCGAATGGAAAGGTCCTTACCTCGGCCCCAGACCTTCAGAAGAAAACCGCAGGGAGTTCAGCGAAGACGTCCTCCGAGCTGGTCAATCTGTCATCGGTCTTCAGGCTGGAACCAACAAGGTTGCATCGCAATCCGGACAGAACTTCGGTGCTTCTCGTAAAATCATCCTTGGCAAGTGAGATACTAGGGCCGCATAATTACAGACGGCTCATAAGTCATAACTGTATGTATGTAGGAGTTGACGGAGTAGATTTTTTATTTTTCTATACCTACCCATGCAATAATTTTTGAACTTAATAGCCGTTCCATTAAACGAAATTATCATACATGACATATTCGTAAATACTTTTTAAAAATATTCATGTTTAAAATGCCATTGTAAAATCTAATAGATACTTACTTAATTTTATAAGACGATGGTTAGCCTATTGTATTATTTTATATTTACTAAATGCCAAAGTTTAGACAGTAATCTTGTTATATCCAATTTGTAAAGAAAATTGTAGTATGAGTTGTAATCTGTAATTTTAAACTGTGATCTGTACTGAAAAGGGGAAATAGAGGATTTAAAATGTTATCAGAGTATATTTTAAAAGAATAAATATAATAAATTATGATTATGTATGTTTTTTATTAACCTTCCTTTAATTTGCACCTAATTCCACATTAACAATTATATATTTTTTTAATAGAGAAGATAAGAAATCGAATCTAGGTACTCCATCTAGATTCGATCTCGACTTAGATTGCCTATTAGTCATCTTACTATCAGAAGGAGCAGTGCACGTAAGACAAGGTGCCTAATATTCGGCCGGTTAAAATGACGGCCAATGGGTCAAATTATGATAAAAGATAATTCAATTGCATTTATATATACTTAATATAATATATTTGTAGCATTGCCATTTAAGGAGCTTGAAACCAGCGATAGAGGCACGATCGGCGTTCGGTTTTCTTCAATGTTTTCTTATGACGGTATCCCGTAAAACTATCGTCCGTAAACCGACTTTATAGACAACCATTTTTCATGTTAGTAACCGGCAAACGAGCAGGCGAGCCACCTTATAAATTATTAGCAACCAACTGGTGTAGTTAGTTATTCTCAGGGAACTACACTTATAACACTATAGAAAGGCAGTCTTCATACAAGCCGAAACTTTCCCGAACTTCGGCTGCGGATAATCATATTTATGTTGTTAGCAATAATACATAAATAGCTTTACAGATATTTTGTGACACAATTTAACTGGACAAATCGTCTTAATTCTTTTTTTTCGCGAGACACATTTGGCGTACGTTGCCATCAGCTGCCCGGTGTTTGGAGTCATTTCTGACTCCAATTAAGGTGCTTCAAAACGGCCGCGCGGACTTCGTTTCTATAGTGTAATTATTCTAAAGAACTACATTATAATCTCCAAATATTTAGTAGGTATATTTTTTTTCTTCTAAATTAAGTAGATAACCTGTAAAAAAAGAACCAACTCTGGGGTAGGTACACAATGACATTTATTTTGATTATAAGTAAAATCATATTATTATCATTGTTGGGCTAGATAAAATTATAATTTTATTTTATTACTCATGTAATAAAATAAAATCATGGAAATAATCGAAATCTGTTAACTTCATTCAGACTCAAGTTTAAAGTAGTGTCATCTGCGCTGGTCATCTGTATCACAATGTCTGAATCTTAGGTCTGAATTTAACTGAACTGAAAGTGACTATAATAACATTTTATATTTGGGTTAAAGTAGTTCGCATAGTTTTAACTAGGTGGCACTACGAGCACGATGAGAGTTCAAGGTCAATATAATGGTAAAACAGTGTTGTTCGTTGTTCTAGGATTGACTTGCATAGTAAATTATAACGATAATTCCATTAAAATTAAAAGTTATGATAATTACCTAACATAGTTCAATTTTTATGAAGGAGCTGAAGCGTTCAATGAACCATAAAATGAGTAGAATCACTGCGAGACAAAGTTATGATGGTCATGGAAATCTTTGTAAAAAACAGATTTAAAGAACAAAAAAACACCAAAAGTCTTGACAATAATGTCTAAAACTTACTTTAGTAATGGCGTAAACTAATATGAAAATACACATCTTTAAGTAGGTATGTATCTATACAACGACATTCATTAATAGTCGAAGCCAAAAAAAATATTTTTCTAGTGTTGATGGTCGAAAAATGGCCCATAGTATTTGACTTTTGATCGGCACAATTATGTACAGAGTACGTAATATGATATTTAAAATAAATATATTTTCTTTATGTTGATTGAATGTTGCAATATACATCACGTCTAATCTAATTACATTTGTACGTGAGAAATCTGCTAGTTGATTAATAAAAATTAATCAACTAGCTGTGCCCGCGACTTTGTTCGCATGGAATTTAACAAAAAAGTTACTAAATTTCCAAAATACATAACTCAAAATTGGTACAGTCGTTCTACGGATTAGCCGGAACAAACAGACAGACAGACATTAATTGTAAAATAGTATAAAATAGTTATTTGGGTATAATTATGTATCGTGTACATATGCGTTTAGTAAAAAGCGGTTATTTTAATATTACAAACAGACACTCCAATTTTATTTATTTACTTGTATAGAAGTGTGTCAAAGTTGATAAGCGAATAAACATCATAAAATTCATTAAAATCTTTTACTCTAAAATAACACTAAAATATTTAAAATAAATTAACGCACCATAATATTTAACTAATTATTACAACACGTTTTTGATTTACAGGATCGTTCAATTATATGAATAGAAAACATCAGGTGATTTATACAACAGTGGAAATAAAATTACTTAAACTATTATTATTAAGGTGTGTATATATGTAATTTTTTGGTATATTTGTAGTATGCCAAAAAAATTACATAGTTCCAAAATAAGGGCGGGCTACGCGGGCCCTATCACTATCCCACAATCTGAGCAATTTTTGGTACACAATAATGAAAAACTCTCACGCCCATAGATTTGTGAACGATATTTTAACTTCATATCCATAGGTGTTATCTGCCAAAAAATATATAGTTTTATAACAGTTAAATTTTTTTTAACAATTTTGTATGAAAGTCAAAGACTTAACATCGTTGCAAAAGAACTAATCTCAATATTCAAATACATCGTAGTTAATGTACTTGATACTAGATGACACCACTAGAATCAGGTTGTAAAATAACGGCGGAGTTTTTGGCGGGAGAGCAACAATGTCACAAAGCTAGTTATCGTGTTGATATCATAGCCGTAGCTATTTTGTTAATGACCGCTATTTGGCTAGTTATTGAAATAGCTACCAATCTACAATAGACATCCTTAATCCATAACAAAGTGTTAGTTACCAGTTAGTTACCATTACCACTATCTAAAGCAATAAAGGTAAAAACCAGACACAGCTGATGATTCGTTGGCGTTATTTAGCTATACGTTATTTTCTTAGCTAGAGCAGTTAAGAGAACATTACACATAACTCTTCATAATCTGTGTACTGTGTACGAGGTCCATCACTATACTATTGTTAAATAACAAGTAATCAAGTATTGGAAGTTGTGTTGAACAGTGAACTGTGGGGTTTAGTTTAATGTTATTGGAATTTTATTGTGGAAATTGTTGTTGCGCACTCAAAACTGTCCAAATGCATTGTGATCACACGAGAAAATGATAACGTTCGGCGCTGCAAATACTTCTGCGCAGGAGGACACTGGTAAGTTTTTGTTGTGGCCTTTAAATGGAATGTGTCGTATTCTAGATAATTATTTTGGTGTTTTCAGTATGTCAGTTAATATATTCACAATAATTACGATTAGATAACACCAAAATATGTTAGAAAGGCCCATGTAGTATTCGACAATTACAATAGTGTACCAGTTAGATCTTCCCTGCAGGTCTAAGAGTTTAGGGTTTATAATTATTGAATTGTTCAACTTTAAGGACTACAACTACGACTGAAATATGAAAACTTTAAAATAGTATATAAGTCATGTATGTTTAATGTAAAATACAGAAATACATAGGTTAAATCGAAGGTATTTAATTTTCTTTGTAACATTCAAACAGTTTAGCCATTGTTATAGTGTGCCTCTATCATGAATAAGAGGATAAGTCACTGGTGCAACGAAACTGAAACTTGTTGGTTACAAAATAAAATACAACATATACTTATCATCAATTTATCATAAGAATCATTGTATACTTCATGTGATATTGACTATTTTTAGGTGAAGTAAGAAGCATTTGCGAAAGCATTTGCAGCGATGGATCAAATGCCACTATACAGCCTGGCGGGTCGAACCAGCGACCACGGATGGACATTGCCTGTGTCCTTGATATCTCACACACATTGAACGTCGCACACAGGAGAAGAGCTTTAGAGGAAGTCCGATTGGCTTCGGACCTTGTCAATGCCAATCTACACCACATACATGTAAGTTATAATTATGTGCATTGAAAAATATATGTAAATTTAGTTACAAACCTAAGCAATTAGGGCTATTATGCTTATGACCTATTTGCAATGCGAGGTATAACGTGATGTTATAATATGTTACCATGTGTATGTGTGAATATATGGTTACAGTTTGAGAAGCTGGATTTTGGTGAGACAAGTGTCCTGGACACATTTTACAATGCAGATGTTGCTCTTGTGGATCTCAGTGTCCAGCTACAGCAGAGTTCTTTGCTGTACCACCTGGGAGTGAGAGAGAGTTTTGATATGAAGGAAAATGTTCTATTGTACAATGATGTAGACCCAGATGCTACGCTGAGACTTAAGGTAAGTAATTTCTTAAATTAAATAATTTATAATTGTGTCCTTGATATTGACGGCTATAATAAAAATAAAAAAAAAGAAGTAACTTGATATAGAGATAGTTTTAGACCCTGGAAAGGACAGGATACTTTTAATCCCGATAATATGTTCCCTTGGAATATTTTTATATGTATATTCTTCTAAGTCATTGTTCATAAATTATTAAAGTTATCTGTACAAGTGGCTCAATCTATAATTGAGAACAGATAATCCACCCTGCTCATTGAAATCCCCCTGTTGAGAGTTTCTACGATACAAACCAACTATAACTATCAGTAAGTAATTTATAACAATGGTTTAAATATGAGTGCAGGCCCCATAAGAATATCTTATATATAAAATTCTCGTGTCACAATGTTAGTTACTGTACTCCTCCGAAACGGCTCGACTGATTCTCATGAAATTTTGTGTGCATATCGACTAGGTCTCAGAATCGGCCAACATCTATTTTTCATACCCCTAAAAGTTTAGGTTGTGCACCCTAAAAATTTTTTTTCATTTTTTGGACAAATTTTTTTATGGTTATTTTTTTATTAGTTCAACAGTTACTTTGAATAATGAAACAGTAAATGTTGTAAATATTGTTTTTTGTGTCTATGTATAGATATATTATTCTATTGGTTACTATTGTTAGACAGAGCTTCAATAAGTATTCAAGATTCCTTTATGTGACAATTTGTCATGTCCATTCATAAGCAATTTATTGGTCAATCATTTTATAACAGGGTGATTGTACTGACCACAGCATGCATAAGATAACACTAGTAACATTTCATTGTAAAACAAGGATATTACCAGGCTATTATTTGACATACAATGTATGTTACGAGTGTTTGTGTCAAATCTTGCAAGCTGAAGGTGTTGTGTAGTTGCACTTAGCCATTTTCTTAATTAGATATACCTACTTATTTATCATCTACCTACTACTAGGCTACCACTTCATTGTTTTTTTTTTTAAACGTTAATAGCCGACAAACGACTAAACAAGCCACCTGATGGTAAGTGATTATCGTCGCACATTGACATCAGAAACACCAAAGGCATCAGTGATGCGTTGTCGACTAAGAAAGGAAAAAAAATGGGCTATCAAGCACCCAGCCGGAACACAAGTTTTTTGGAACTCAACCTCCCTTGCTCGTCAAGCTTATGCACTTTTTCTCCATATGAATGGATGAATCACGGTTTATGGGGTTTTCTTGTATGTATGTATTTAAAAACCTTATTCTATACCGATATTCTATAATAAACATAATGATGTGTTTGTGAATGATTAAGCATAATTAAATATTTTCCTCTTGATTTGCAACCGCACTATTAGTAAATTGAGTAGGTATTTTGTTAGGTACATGTACATAGTTTATGAATGGAGCTGTCTTATGTAACAATATGATGAACCTTATAGACAGACAGTTACTTTTGCATTTATAATATTATATATTACATTGTTAAACTTTGTTAGATCCAGTGCCAAGCTTAGTGTATCCTAGATAGCATCACATAGTAATGAGACTTTGGATGGCTGTCTCAATAGTTATTACTCTCAATTTCTCAATTGGCCTTTGCAGTGCCACGATCCCGACTCGTGTACCTGCCGTTTTATTGAATTATAACGATTTCTGTTATTGATGGACTGCGTTGGCCTATTATGCGATGAATTTAAGATTTATCGTCAAGTTTTGTTTAGAAGTAATTATGGCGTATGTTCTAAATTCAGTTTTTACTGTTTAACTTGTTAAGAAAAAATCATTGCATTCTACTTTATATCTATCTTGTTGTAATCAGTATCAAGGGTCATGACCGAGATTTTGTTTGTGTACATTTTTACGTCATCACTTTTTCAGTGCAATTTTATACAAAAATCTGCTAAAGATTTTTGTATAAAATTTTCATCTTAAACTATTTTTCGGTTACCTTCGATTCCACGAAAAAGATATTGCACCTTACTTGTAATGTATTTCCTGTTTCGTAAATTTAAAAAGAAATCGCATATTAATAAAATAGGTACAAGATTTTTTTAGCGGAAAGACGAAGAAATAACCAAGTCAGTTTTATAGGACATCCTTGATGGATTTTCTTACGATATTCTTGATTAGATTCTGCGATATCTTTTAATTTTTACAGTAGGTACAGTGTGATGTTAATCTACTTATAGTTGAAAGTGTAATAAATAAACTATTGTTGCAGATATCCCTTCCAAATTTTTTATTTGTGTCATACAAGTTGACGGAGGCCGGCACGTGCGTTACGACCAACCCAGCTGCCACCAAGTTTAAGGGAGAGGAAACAGCTGACCCTAAGCAACACCTCACGCTCAGGCTTAAGAATATATTGCAGGATGTTGAGGTTCAAACGAAGTAAGTTATAGGAACTTTGTTTGGGTTTTAAAGTACCTAATAGCAAACAGTGTGAAGTACCTTATCATAGCCCGGCAGTTTGCTTTGATCGTGTTCGACCCAGTTCAGCAACAGTGGGCGCGGTCTATAGTCGGATGGGTGACCGCTAGTGGCAAAAATTTCTTGACCGTTTCCAAGCTTCGGAGGGCACGTAAAGCCGTTTGTCCCGGAAGTTATCGTCAGATAACAGTCCTTAAAACTTGTCGGAGGTAACCTGAATGTCAGATATATCAGAGATATATCAGAGATTAGATATATCAGAGATATATCTAACATTCAGGTTCAGGTTCTAACTCCTACGCCAATCTTTAGAGCAGCGTGGTGGAGTATGCTCTGGACCTTCTCGGCTGAGGAGAGACCCGTGCCCTTTAGTGGGTCATTAAAGGGTTGAAGCCAAGCCAATAGCAAACAGTGTAGGATATGTATTGGTATAGCTTGTCATCTTGAAAGGAGGGCTTGCAAAATGTAGAAATTGCATCATTTCGTTAGGGTGTATTGTTGAAATATTCTTGTCAATTGTTTACTTTCTACTAAACCTGTTTTCATATGTTCATAGTAAAAGTTGGTTTTAAATATCGAAGTATGAAAAATGTATAATCTTAAATTTTTAGGTCTCTCACAAACCCTCTGATCCTCTTAAAGATTTGAAGTTGAAATTCATCTTTCTATAGTTTTAATATATGCATAGATGTAGCTGTTTTCTGGTGTCAAAATTCACCGAGAATATGCCATTCATCATAACATCTGCGATAACAATTCTGTTGAATTTTCAGTAGTTAATTGGCGTCTTGACACGGAATTTAAATAGTTACAAAGTACCTATATGTCTCATAAGGAAAATATTTACCAATATTCAAATGCTAATGAGATCATTATAATAATTGGTTTGCTTTTCATTTTATTTTGAGTAATAGGTCATATTTGGTCCAATGATGCTATTTAGTGTCTTAAAGAATATGAACTTACCTTCCAGTTTAATCCCGACGATGCCTAAGCATTGTCATAGTTTTTTCATCTAGCACTTTCGTCAACTAGAGCCAGAAATAATTCGGGTTGAAAGTTGGTTGAATTTTGTTATGGAGAAACGCATACAAAAAATGTAAACTTACATGTGTAGGTACTAACTTTATTGTATACTCCTGAAGTCCTGAGACTTATACTTAATCATGAACGTACTATGTATGTACATACTAACATCAATGTGATAAGTTTTCTAAGATTCTTTTTGTTACATACGAGCTATAAAGTATAGAGGACGCCCTTCCATAAATCCAGTCATTCGAAAATGGTACCAAATCACTCACGTGACTTCACAATTGGTTCTTATTTTATGAAGCATTACATAATGCCCGTCGTGATTGACTAATTTCAGTGTCAGTAAAAAATGAAAAAAGGAACGACGAATAGGCTGACGTTGCCTACTAGGCTGCAGCCATACTATTCATTACGCTATTTTTAATCGGTAGTTACACTTCTAGGTATTATTTTTCACTGATGTAATGCCGTTGACGTGTAAAAAAACCATTTACAGTCGGCAGTTTTGACTCGAATCATTGTATTACAGAGCTCATCTTCAAGAGAAATTCCTATCAGACTTACGCAAAGCCCGCGAGATATACAGCGGTCCTGAGCTCGCGAACGTGTTACACGCGATGCGACGTCGTCTCGACGACCCGGCGGTGCTCTCCGGCGACACGATCCTCAACATGCTGATATCTTACCGCGAGATACAAGACTACGACGCGATAGTTCAGGTCGTCGACGATCTCAAGACGATTATGAATAGAAAGAACTATGTCAATATGCCTATTATTAGGTTTATGTATGCTTTTGCTATGAATAGGTGAGTATTATTGTAAGGCTTACATTTGCATTATCATAGTGATTCCTTTTCGTATCCACTTAGACTTATAAGTTTGCAAATAATATATCATAATGTAATCAATGCTTGGGAATAAACATTCATCTGTAACGTATACTCCGCCCACCACGTACCCGGAGTTAATCTTGTTTATATTGACCTAACGAAGGGTAAGGGGCCAGGTTTGATTCCTGCCCGGAACAAACTCGTGTTGTGAGTGGACATGGGGAATCTTAGTGCGATTTCTTTATTTATAAAGGTTGTCCTCATGTATATTTGTATAGATTTTTCTGAATTTTGTAATAAATCACACTATTTTTAGGAGAAATAAGGAAGGAGACAGGGAAAACGCTTTAAAAGTATGTGTAAAGGCTTTGGAGAAGAAAGAGAATAGATTTCCCGACATGTTGTGTCTGTGCGGCCGTATCTACAAGGATAAGTTCGTGGAATCTCAACATTCGGATATTGAAAGTTTAAATAATGCTATTCATTGGTATGTGTAATCAATATACTTTATTATTATTGAAATAGGTAGAACCATGTCTTTAATAGTATATATCGCACCCTTAGTAATATAATGTGCGATATTCACGTTAAACGTTGATTAGATGCATACCAGGTAGTTCTGTTACCCATATAATATTCTAAATCTATTGTATTAAATCAAACTTAGTTCGTACTAGAATAAGCACTGTCTTTTGTATGTGGTAATACAAACTAGTAATTAATTTAATGTGTATGAAAGAGTACATAAATTAGCTCTCACTCATAAGTAATTTTTAGGTAATTATAATACATGATGTAGATTGAAGGTCACATGATGTAAAGTATTCAATTTTTTAGGTACCGACAAGGATTTGAAGTACAACCAAATGAATATGCGGGGATTAATTTAGCGACGTTGTTAGTTATAGCTGGAAATGATTTTAAAGACTCGCAGGAATTGCAGCATATAGGTAAGTGTTTACTGTTTTATATAAGATTATTATTAAGGAAACCGAGATATATAGAATAATTTGTTGTTCCTGAAAGGATAAATATGTGTTTAAGTTCCTCTTACATTTACTTAAATTTATATTTTACTTTCACCTTATTCATTTTTATATCTATTGTATTCGATGAGATGTAAATATTTCTTATTGAATCAAATGTTTTTGAGTTGAGTTTTTGAGATGGTTTAATGTTTCCTAAAAAGGACTATAGGTTATTGTAGACCTTTTTGTGTATTGCTAATTTCCAAATAGTTCATTTTATTTTATTGTTATAAAATTTTGTAAACATATTCTTTTAATTTCCAGGTAGGATTTTGAATCACCTGATAGGTAAAAAAGGCAGTCTATCCTCCCTCAAGGACTATTGGGACGTGGCAACTTTCTTCGAGATCTCAGTACTGGCGCAGGACTATGTGAAAGCGATCCAAGCTGCGGAGTGTATGTTCAAATTAAAACCACCCAACTGGTACCTGAAATCTACTATAGGAAATATTGAATTGATTGACAGGTGATTTTGACATTCAATTATTCCGTTCAATTTACGTTTATGGAGATTTAATGACATTAACGTAAGTGATCGATTTAGGTTTTAAAATAGTATTTAAAAGAGTTTGAATTTATATTAAAACAAAACAGGAGTAAAATTAAGAATCATCAAAATATCTATGAATTTTATAATTAATTTATTTACAAACTATTGTCATGTATTTATTATTGTCAATGGAGTTTACATACTGTTTTTATGTTTTAACTCATAATTAATTTGTTTCTTGAAGGTTTCGGAAAAAAAATGAAGACTCTTCCCCCGAGCAGCAAGTGTTTCAGTTCTGGATGGAGTTCTTTGTAGAGGCAACTAAGAGCACCTGTGAAAATATTATTCGCTTTCCTGTGAGTTTGTTGCTGTTGAAAATTCCGTTTGTTTGTGATTTTTTTTAATGTCATTTTCCTAGCCTAAAGTTCTAGTACGAGTACAATATAAACACGCAATTTTTCCGATTCAAATTTCAATTTGAAATTAAAAATCTCATTTGTTCGTGTATGAATGACTGACACAGTTACGAAAATTGTAAAAGGTAATTTGGAATGAAATTTCATTAAAATTCTCCATAATGTTACCAAACAAATGTGTGTGACGTCTGTTAATGCGTATTTGTACCAACGAGCTATAAAGTATAGAAGACGCTTCCATACAAACAGTCATTCGAAAACGGTACCAAATCACTCACGTGACTTAAACCGCTAAAAGTTCAGAATTATTGGTTCTTATTTTATGCCGCCTTACACAAGGCCAGCCGTGATTGGCTTATTTCAGTGTCAGTAAAAAACGAAAGACGGAACGACGAATGGGCTGACGTTGCCTACTAGGCCGCAGCTTAGTATTCATTACGCTATTTTTGATCGGTAGTTACACTTCTAGGTATTATTTTATCGCTGGCCTGTACCCATCACATTGCGAGAGCAAATCCAAGCCCAGCACTGGGACAGAGCGTTGCAACGATGATGATGAGGGCGCGTTCACATAGAACGTCCGTTTTACTGGATCCGGAATACTGGATGCTAGTAGCGTATGTAGTTGTATGAGCGATTTCACACAGAATCCAGTATACCGGATCCAGTAAAAAATCCCACACACAACGGATATACTGACCCGTTAAAACAGATCCAGTAAAACGGACGTTCTATGTTAACGCGCCCTAACGATGTGTTGCAGGTGCTCATATTGGAAACAACGAAGGTGTACATGCCGTCGTACGTGAACGTGAACATGGGCGCGGAGCAGAAGTCGGTGGAGATATTCAACCTGTGCCTGGACTCGATGCGCGGCGAGTGCCGCCAGGTGCACCGCTGGCTGTTCACCTCCGACATGATACGGACTTACAGGTGATTCTAGTTCAGTTATTTATTCGTCTAAGTAGGTGTCGTTGCGTAGACAGGGAAGGAAGACATCTGGTGAATGTGGCCATCGTGAGATAGAAAAATTGTATGTGGCAAAGGAAAAATTCGATATCAGCGGTCAAATTTGCTTGAAAAATCTTTGACAAAACCGGCACGCAAAGTGAAACAAAACATAGTATCGTTCTGTCTTGTTTTTTTTTTGGTGTCATTCAGTCTGTACTCTATACTCTTCTCCGTTTACGAATCACTAATACACTTATGCACGTAATTTTTTTTGTATCTACCAAGTGTAATTTATCATTTTCAATCGAGAATCAAATTATTCCAGTTTGTACAAACGAGACGAGAGGTGCCTTTTTCTGTACGTGAGCGAGAATTCAGACGACTTCCAAATATTTCTCCCGTCGCAAGCGTTTCGTCAGCACTTGTACGACCTGCTCGGAGAGCTCACGGCTGACCATGAGAAGGTCGCCGACTTGGACACAAGCGTTATGCAGGATCAGTTGAAGGTGAGGAGTTTTTATCTATGAAACTAATTGATCTATGCCTTTACAATGATGATTTTTGTGTAAAACTATCGCTATTATTGGGTATATTTACCTACATAATAACAATTACTTAAAATAAAATTGTCTGTTTGTCTGGGCGTTTGTCCACGCTAATCTCAGAAACCGACTTGGATACGCTTTCTATTGATTTATTGTAGTATTGTATGCTGTAGCTATATTTGTATTAGGAAGGAAGGAATAATAAATTACCTAAAGCAAAATGGAGGCAGAAGACCCTTTATCGTTTGATCGACTTCTGCTAGGAGGACCTTGATTTGAATCCTCGACTCCTGGCTGGGTCACTACCAACTGACAATATTTCGACAATATATCCCCAATATTTGGACAATATTTCCCCAATATTTCGACAATATCGTTAATCTTAGCAGTTACAAATTCCTATTCGTAAATTTCAGTTTGAATACGAATTGGACGACTGCAACAAGCGCGTTGTGCTCGGCAAGGGTACGTACGGCGTCGTGTACGCCGCGAGGGACCTCAACACGCAGGTGCGGATAGCCGTCAAGGAGATACCGGAGAAGAATCTGGGTGATGTTCAGCCGTTGCACGAGGAGATATTGCTGCACTCGCAGTTGAGGCACAGGAATATAGTTCAGGTACGTTGCATATGAGGCACAGGAATATAGTTCAGGTATGTTGCATATGAGGCAAAGGAATATAGTTCTGGTATGTTGCATATGAGGCACAGAAATATAGTTCAGGTATGTTGCATATGAGGCACAGGAATATAGTTCAGGTATGTTGCATATGAGGCACAGGAATATAGTTCTGGTATGTTGCATATGAGGCACAGAAATATAGTTCAGGTATGTTGCATATGAGGCACAGAAATATAGTTCAGGTATGTTGCATATGAGGCACAGGAATATAGTTCAGGTATGTTGCAGTTGAGGCACAGGAATATAGTTCTGGTACTTTGTCTTGGACTACAGTTTGGTCGTAAGTGATGACATTGTTTAGGTGATAGTGGAATTATATTTAGAATTTTAATTTGATGGAGTAAGCTGACGTAATCTGATGTCACTTTGCGAAGTAATGTTAACAGCTTTCCAATAATAGTGATTACTCGAATGATTATTGAACAATGTTTTGATTATTCTTTTCCCATTATACCTATTATAATGACAGCTTTATATGATTATGGTGTTTTACGTTTACCATCAATCCTCCAGAGGGTAATTAAATCCTCTTTGTTACTTTATAGTATAGTAAGTACAAGTAAGTACTTTACTTTATAGTATAGTAACTTTACAGAAAGTTCAGTGTTAAATTTATGTTAATTTTTATTTTTTCAGTACCTGGGATCTATATCCGAAGACAATTATTTCAAGATTTTCATGGAGCAAGTTCCCGGGGGATCGCTGTCAGCACTGCTGAGATCTAAATGGGGCCCTTTAAAGGAGAACGAGGCAACCATAGCGTACTACACGAAACAGATTTTAGAAGGTAATAAGTTTCTTTATAAATATTTTGGTTTGTGATTCTGAAAAGTTTGGGGTAGAATACATTTTGAAATTTGAAAACTAGTATAGGTATATTGTGGTAAAAATATACGCAGTTTTAATGTTTTTTAAGTGAAAGCTTTTATAGTATCGTTGTGATTTGAAATTCGATGGAACGGAAATGACGCGCAAATTAAATGAAACGGAAATGAAAAAGACACAGACATATTTTAACGTGCGACAAAATGAGTTAGGAAGCATCAGCAAAATGGCGGCTTACGTTTTGTCCACAATAAAATGATTATGATTATTAACTTGAGAATAATTATATTGACAGGCCTGAAATACCTCCACGATCAGAAAATCGTCCACCGCGACATAAAGGGTGACAACGTGCTGGTGAACACGTACAGCGGTGTGGTGAAGATCTCGGACTTCGGCACGTCGAAGCGGCTGGCGGGGCTCTGCCCCTCCACTGAGACGTTCGCGGGCACGTTGCAGTACATGGCGCCGGAGGTTATCGACAAGGGGCAGCGGGGGTATGGGGCGCCTGTGAGTATTAAATAAATAAATAATCGTTAACACACTCTTACTGCCGCACTAGGATTCCCTGTGTCGCGCGTGGCATGGACAACACAAATTACACATCAGTAACACCCAGGACCCGAGAACAATTTTTTTTTCTTATAAACCATATAGAATGAAATATTTTGCTACTATTGTATTTAATTAATATTCATAGATATCGGATACAAAAAATAAAGTATTAAAATGTTGATTAAAACCTAAATTGAAATTTCTATTTTAAGGCTGATATTTGGTCGCTGGGCTGCACCGTCGTGGAAATGGCGACAGGAAATCCACCTTTCATGGAATTAGGCTCTCCACAAGCTGCTGTGTTTAAGGTGAAAATGTCCCTCAATAATATTATATTCATACTAATATTAATTGATTACTATTATTATTCTTAAATGTTGATGATACAACATCAGGTCTGTGTTTAAAAACCAATGGGATAAACATGAAGCGCACACACTGGCTTGGTAATCACAAATTATGGATATTTTTATGTTATTGTGTAGTCACCGCACTCACATCACGATCGATGTCGTCACGATAAACCTGAATCACGCTATCGAAGTTTTCTACACCGCTCGTATATATATTCAAGTTCGGCTCGTTATTCGCGTAGCTAGGCCGCTCCCCAGGCATGACTCCTCGCCTGACGGGATATCTCCCTTTGCTAAATTCTTATTAATTGACGCTAACGCATGTTACAGGGCTCACATATATAGTGTAATTATTGATGTATAGATGTAATTAATGTAAAGCATTGATTTAATTAATGTAATGAGGATGTATACCGACCGATAAATTTCATTAATCGTTACACTGCAAGCGGGTAGTCGAGATGACGAAGTTGACGACTAATAAAATTGCGCCCTTTAAACTAAGAGCATTCCCTGCCAGCCAACATTATATTCAAGCTATATCAACGATGGTGTTACTAAAAGTTACTATCAATATACGCAGGTGGGGTATTATAAAATGCATCCGGAGATTCCCAGCGAGTTGTCGCAGAAAGCCAAGAACTTTATACTGCGGTGCTTCATCCCCGATCCGGAGAAACGAGCAACCGCCTCGGAATTATTGGAGGACCCTTTCCTTAGCGAGTGAGTACTGTTGGCAAACTTATCTAAATTATCTTTGTATTATACATAATATAATGCTGTTGTCAGGTTGGTACTGACTGACCACCGAGCGAGTCTCGGGTTCCGTTCTCAGCCTTGGCAGCTATTTGTGTGATAGAATATTTTGTTAGTTTATCTATATTTCCCACATATACAAACACGCACATACACATGCACATAATTATGTATATAGAGACACGCTTAAATACAAAAACAATTTGCATTATGTATAACTTACCTTGTCTATCATTTTTTGTTACTCTAATATTGTAATATAATGAAGTTGTAGTGAAATAATAAATAGGGGAGAGGTCCTGAGATACTCGCCAAAGGCTTAATTGAGTCTCAAGCCTCCCACAATATACTGACATGCAATACTGAACTGTATTGTGTTGAGAAATAAATACATTATTAATATTCCACCCAGACAGAATTTTAGAGATATGTAAAAGTTTATTATTTTTCAAATGGATGCCATAGTTGCAGAGATTACTTTTCCCTTTACAAATATATTCACAAAATTCACACTCGCTTTTGCGATCTTTAATATTAGTATAGACATTGAACTGTATATTACGGTGATATGTGTTATAGTTAATTTGTCGTGTTCATTTGTATGGTTTTAATTCTTTATGAGACAATACTTGGCAAGTAAACAAATGATATAATAAAGCTTTTCAAATTAGTTATAATAATAGGATCGTTCCATATAATGCAACTCTATGTATATTTATAGTATGTTAAAGTATGTGTTACTCTTTTAAGTCTTTCCTTTCTTTTGTACTGTCCATATGTATATGTAGGTGTATAATATTACTGTGTATGTGTGCACCCTACCAACTCTTATTTTAATAATTAAATCTCCTACCCAAAGGTTGTCTGGTAGAGATCGCTGCTTAGCGATAAGACCGCCTGTTGTGTAACTTTTTTACTAAATTTGTCTTACTGTATTATTTTTTATGTGCACAATAAAGAATATTTGTATTTGTATTGTATTGTAATGCAATCAGCTCAATGTGTGATTCGAAGACGTTATATTTGTCAATGTCAGAATTTTTCAAGAAATTATTTAAATCGATTTGGTATAACACTAGATTTAATGAAGTGAAAATTTATTCATTCATGTGTTTATCCCTCGGTTTCTAATTTTAATAACAATTTGCAATATTTTACAAGTGAAACCATTATTATTTTAAGGAAGAAAAAGTCAACAACTCGTTTGGGGAATAGCGTAGATTACAACCGAAGTATTTCAGTTCCGGCCGACAAAGTTCGCGCCTCCGTAGCACAGAAGAAAATATCCGAGCCCAGTATCATTGGAAACCTGCCTAGCTCACCGGAGATAGAGTAAGTTATTTTAGATTCTGCGCATATTCAATTAGAGTTCCTTTTACTTTGACATTAAACAGCATGGATTTAAAATCACTCTAAATACATTTATTTACATTTAATACCAACGTAGTGAATGCAGTATCAAAATTAGTTGTCACTATTTATTTGCATGACTTATTATACCCTTAGGAATACTATGACTGTTGTATATTATCCCATTTTATTATTATTTTGTATGGGAGGTGACTTTTGTCCATTGTGCATTGTGTGATGTGTCACATCATATCATCATACATAGTGTGGTGAAAGGGACGCTTGTTGGCGATATATAACCGTATATGTAATACATTAAATTGAACGTTCTTGCGGGACCAAATGTTAATTAAATTATTTTTCAATTTTATGGGTTGTAGTCTGTCTGTCTGTCTGTGGGTGTAGTCAGTCTCAAATAAATTATGTGAGTGTTTAACATGGATTTGTCTAACACGTTTGCGTGGCATCGCAATTTAGTTGTCTTGTTGTCTTTAGATAGATTTGTCTATGTTTTTGTTTAGGCTATTCGAATGTCTCGTATTAAATGAGATTAGTTAGATGTTATTGCATCGCAAAATGATGTTTGTTTGATTATTTTTAATTAGTTACCTACACTTATCACAAAACACTGAAGTGTTTTAGTTTAGTTTGATTTAGTTTAACATTTGTGTGGTTGTCGTTTATTCACTTATAGCCATGTTTACTCTTTACTGAAGACTTACAGTTGTACTTAATTTTAAACATTGGCCAGGAACAATTTAATATTGAAATATATGTTGCCGTCACATTGTTTTCAAACTAACATATATACAGATATAGTGTTGTTATACAGTTGGTTAATTGGTACGAAAACACATATAATAAGCATATATCATATTGTTGGGTACTTGTAACTAATTCGTGTTCGCCAAACGACAAACCCGTCTAAAGACAGTCAGTTTGGTCTGTGCGCCCACTAAGCCTCTGTATTTGTTTTCCCCCCTGTCAAGGGTTAAAACGATCCGGTCTAACCCGACAATCACTAGGCCGGCTTCCTCGATGCTCTCACCGATACTGATATATCCGCCGGATTATTCCAACAGCAGGTAATAACAATGTTACATTATTATCGCACAAAGTTACCGACGCTCATAGAATACTATATTTTCATTATTAAAAAACTAATACAAAGAATATTTCTTAGATCAACTCGTGTTTAAAATTTGATGTTTCTTTGTTATGAGGTGTTTTAGTTATTGACGTGATAACGTTTTAAAAATTGATGGGCTGTGCGCACAGAAAAGTTTCCCGTTCTGCTGACGTCAGAGCGTGACGTCAGAGCCAGCAGTTAGAATAGTTCTACTACTGGAATGCTGCGAGCTCGACGCGAGTTTCGAGAATACAATTACAATAACCCCCGCCCACCTCGACGGAAGCCATTATTAATACCAAATGTTGAATACGCGGCAACGTGTTTTCATCAGTGTTTCGTTATAACGTTATCAAGTAAAACTATCGTCCTAACCGACTTTACAGACAACCGATATTTTTTTTTATGTCACTCCTATTAAACAATGAAGCGTTTTATATATTGTACACGTATTTTTATCGCAGATATAACCATCGTCGAGAGAGACAGAAAACTACATTTTTAATATATTATGACCTCGCATTTTTTCATTCTACATTTTTAAATAGTTCATATATTATCGTTTTCATTTACGTTAAATGTTTTAATTATCAAAATGCGCACAAAATCCAATTATATGTAAATATTGAATTCTATGAGATCGGATTGATAATTATATCACCTTTAATCACAGTTTTATGCTGGTATGTTTTGCGCACAATGGCCGTCGGTTCACACTTGCTTCCACACCTAACTATGCAACATTGTCCTGTACATAGCGACTGATTCGTAACCCTTTTTATGTGATATCTGAAATATTAATGAATATATTAACGTTTAGACGAATATCTAACCAATATTTCTAACAAAGGGATTTATTTAAATGTATAATATATTGCGCTTTATATAGTATTTACAGAATTTAGGTGTAATACTCTATGTAAGTGTATTAATTTTTTCTAGTACGATGCCGAATACACCGTCTACTGACGAAATGGATAACAATGATACAATACTGAATAGGAGGAGTTCATCTGGCGGATTGCTTTCACCGGAGGTATGGATTGATTCGACGTTGACTTCTCACTATATGATATTTGATGATGGGATATTTAGTGCTAGCTATGTTGAATGTAATATCAGCCCCATAGAGTAGTTGGTACCATATAGTCCTAATCGATTTCGATGTGTAGTGGACCTGCCTGCGAAATGAGGGATCCCGGCTTCGATTCACGACCGGGGCAGATATTTATGGGACAGATAAATGTTTGTTCACGAGGCGTGAGTGTTATTCGAAACCGAAAAACCGAAAAACCTAGTACAACGGCTAGGCGTTCTTATAAAGTCTTTTTAAAAATCAATTACATTGCACTTGCCTAATAATAATTCAAAAGATCTGCGAGTTTTTCATTTAAAATATCTTTAAATATCATATTACATGAACTAAGTATTCGTACTGCTACATCACTACGACCAAAGACAATGTCAGGATATAATTGTATTACATTTTTGGCATAAGAAATGCTAGAATGTACCAAACGGTATGGTGTACCGTATAATAAAATTAAAGCTTTTTCAGGTGGATATGACAAATGTACCGCGATCGTCCGTTGACATCGAGCAAGATGGCTTTTACCTTCTCAAGAAGGACTCGCAACGCCGTCTCACTCTCTCTCGTGTGTTGGAGCAGGACAGCGAGAAGATCTGCTCCAAATGGATGTTGAGCATACAACAGGACTTTGGAAACACAGTCTTGACTCTGGTGAGAGCATTAAATAATACTGAAAAATGTATTAAACTCGCACAGTAACTCGGCAGAAGTTGAACACACTTGATGAGTGAATATTTAATTGTAAATGACTAGGAAATCGCTGGACATACATATTAAAAATATATAGGCGTCGAACATACATAGAACTTCCTTTTATTGTCTTCTGACATAACCACAAACAATTATATTTTTGACAAACAGTTGATGTATTCATACACATTATATCTGCAAAGTGCTTTTATATTCATTAATTTCTTCGTATTGGTTATATATAATGTATTTCCAAACCAGTTGAAATTTTTAAGCCTATGCTGAACAATGTATTTCAAGCTTTTGTATATTTTATGCTGCTAGAGGAAACACCGTATACATGTGAGCTCATTTGGATTTCAACAAATTTTAATGTTTTTAATTTTAATGTTTTCATTTAACAACCTGTGGTATTGCTTATTCATTATGCAAGCGGTGGAGAAAATTTCAATAGCGTGATTCAGGCTTGTCGTGTCGTCACCGTGTGACGTCTGTGCGATGTAGCCTCATCACTCCCCTGCCACAGCTATATTTCTTAATTTTATTAAAATACAAAAATATATGTATAGTGTTTTTCGTTGTCCTCTCCATAGCATATTTGTTATATTATATACCGTAGTTAATCGTTTCTAACTTACAGTAATTGTTCTCATATTTAAAACGTAAATTTCCGTGGTTAAGGGCCAGTTTCACCGGTTCCGGATAAAGTTCCGGATAGCCCTAGGAATTTATCTGCCACTTAACAGTTGACGGAGCGGCAACGTCGCTTTTTGCGTTTCGTTACTACTACGTAAATTATTGTCATTTGAAAATTATTTTGAAAACTTAATTAATAAAATACTTTTTGTTCAAAATAATCCAATTCGACTTTTTTAATATTTTCCAGTATAATTTTATCATTATAGAACGAAAATAGTAGGATTTATAATAATATGATGTACTACAGTTCAAATTTCAAATGTGTTATAGAAACGCCACTTGAAACATTTTTTATCCGTCAGATAACGCCTAACAGCCACTTGAACTGGCAGATAGCTTAACCAACACTTTTCTCTGTCACTTCTATCAGATTACCTGAGAAGCCAAAAAATGTAGTTTATCTGGGAGTTGAGTTCCTAGGGCTGTCCGGAACTTTATCCGTAACCGGTGAAACGGGCCCTTAATTTAATTAGTCCCGTTTAGCGGTAGACATTTATGCGTTAGATAAATATTTGTTTGCGACACGAGTGTTATTTAAGGGACTTGTTACAGACTCACCTTGAGACCCTCCGATGCGCGTTGAAGGACTACATAATGGACCAGAACAGGAATGTCATCGAGCAAGCCATCACCACTCTCAAGGAGGAGTTGGACTTCGATTCCAACGCCATCAACGAGTTACACTCGGCTATATACATGTTCCAGGAGGCTGTGAATGTTGTTCTCAGGATGCACAGCATCAAGCCGCATTGGATGTTCGCTTTGGATAATCTAGTGAGGAACGCCGTGCAGGCTGCCATTACGGTTCTGTCGCCAGGTATGTCGTCCGTATGTTACCATTGACCGTAGCCTAGTTGGTAGTGGCCTTGCCTGCGAAGCGAGGGGTTCCGGGTTCGATTGCCGGTCGGGGCAGATATTTATGTGATAAATAAATGTTTGTTATTTTGTCCTGTTTGTTAGTGATATTATTTGTGTTGTCTATTTTATCCGCGGCGCAAGGATATGAGTGTGTTAGCGTTTAATTATTACGAGTATATACTTATGTCTATAAATCCAAGGCTACCCTGCACATGCTTACAACGTAGAAGTTCTATCATGTTGAATAAATAAGTATGTTTGATGTTTAGCTAGCCTACGACGCTAATTTTTATGCACATCGCTGCCTCATGGATACTATTTTTGCGTATGTATGACGATGAGAGACGATTAATTTATCAGAGTACCAAAGGTAATTACGCATTTTTTTTTTTTATAATTTACATACATTAGTAAAGAGTAATAATGATGAGAACGGCCAAAGCAAAGATTAATGGATTGTTGAGAGAGGATATGAAAGAAAAGGGAGTCAGCGTAGAAGTGACGGCTAATAGGGAAGAATGGAAGAGAAGAACAGAACATATTGCACCAACCCCAAATAAAATTGGGAAATGGGCAGGAAGATGAGTTAAGAGTAATAGTGCTGAGGTGGTGTAGACTTAACATACATAACTCACACCACACGATACAACATAAGATTGTCTGTTTATCCGCAGAGCTGGGCGCCAACCTGGCGGGCGGCGAGGCGCGGCGCGGCGCCGGCGCGGGCGAGAACACCGCGTCGCTCTCCACGGCCGCGTCCAGCCGCGACCCCGCGCTGCACCAGCTGCACCACCTGCGGGCCGAGAACCATAAGTGAGCTATACCAACTGGCAAACTAACTTCTTACAATGCACACAGAGAAATACATAGTCATCTGTTAAGCGTGGCCAACGTGAGATGGCACGAGAAAGTGAAATTGTATGTGCTTTCCTTGAGAAAACCGGTGCGCAATGTGAAACAAAACATGGTATCGTTCTGTCTTGTTTTTGTTTATGTCATTGGCGTAAGTTGGTCCTTTTCTTGTGTGAATGCGATAGATGGCATTCATTCATTCTCTTCCCCGTCTACGTCTATCACTTGTCATGGGCGGCAGCGAAAGGGTGGTGCTGCACGCTCGTTTGCTACCCTAATTCCGTTAAAAACATGCATACTATTTGGTCGTATTGAAACAGCAGTGACTCCAACCTCATGCCTTGGCTAGGGTGACGAAAGAAGTCTCATGCCTTGGCCAGGGTGACGAAAGACGTCTCATGCCTTGGCCAGGGTGACGAAAGACGTCTCTTGCCTTAGCCAGGGTGATGAAAGACGTCTCTTGCCTTGGCCAGGGTGACGAAAGACGTCTCATGCCTTGGCCAGGGTGACGAAAGACGTCTCATGCCTTGGCCAGGGTGACGAAAGACGTCTCATGCCTTGGCCAGGGTGACGAAAGACGTCTCATGCCTTGGCCAGGGTGACGAAAGACGTCTCATACCTTAGCCAGGGTGACGAAAGACGTGTCATGCCTTGGCCAGGGTGACGAAAGACGTCTCATGCCTTGGCCAGGGTGACGAAAGACGTCTCATACCTTAGCCAGGGTGACGAAAGACGTCTCATGCCTTGGCCAGGGTGACGAAAGACGTCTCGTACCTTGGCCAGGGTGACGAAAGGGGGGGGACATAAGCCGGGGCCGCTACTCGGTAGTAGGACTGTCGGATCGAATGACGTGCCGGGCTTGGGTTAACAGTGGGAGATTCCGCTAAGACTATACATACATACTTAGTTTTAATATGTTCAAGCCAACTAATAAGCATTGAAATAGGAAATCCTTCATAAAATGTTGGGTGCACATTCTACTAATAATATTTCTTCCACTTAATAAATAAACTTTCTTCCAGGTTGCACCAGGAACTGTTAGACTGTTACGAACAATATCAGGCCTTACTACGGCTGATGCTAGAAGAACAGAAGACTCAAACGCAAATTATTCGTGATATTGTTGAAAAAAGACCGCCGTATGTATATTATTTTGATGAATATCTCGACCAAGAATTCAATTAATACATTACAGACCATCGTGTCGTGTAGTCTCGTGATTTCATCGCCTTTTATACTTTTCAACTTTGGATACGTGATTTGATTGAAATGTGTTAATAGTGATTTGAAATGTAGAAGACTACATTAATAATAATAATAATAATAATAACGCTACACACTCATAGCCCCACACTAGGATACCCTGTGTCGTGGGGTGCCATGGACAACACACACACCCACACACACACCCAGACCAAGAACGGAAATTTAAATTCATCGAATCGAACAAAGGACCCTCGGAACGGCGATCAGGCGCGTTAACCATTGCGCCATCCGGGTCGTCAAGTCTACATTTGTATTGATATCAGTTTCAAAACCATTCAATTTCATCGACAGCATCGTAATCTCGGACGACGAGGAGGAATGCGACGAACAGCAGCTAAGGGAGTTAACGGAATGGGGTGCGGCGCGCGGCCTGCCGACGTCGGTCGCCCGGGCGCTGGCCAAACAACGGTTCTCGCTGTCGGACCTCTTGCAGCACGCGCAGCGGGAGGACGTATCGAGGTTGCGGCTGCCGTGAGTATTGGACATTGGATTAGATTATTGGACACTAGATTAGATTATTGGACATTAGATTAGATTATTGAACAGTAGATTAGATTATTGGACAGTAGATTAGATTATTGGACATTAGATTAGATTATTGAACAGTAGATTAAATTATTGGACAGTAGATTAGATTATTGGACATTAGATTAGATTATTGGACAGTAGATTATTGAACATTGGATTAGATTATTGGACAGTAGATTATTGGACATTAGATTAGATTATTGGACAGTAGATTATTGAACATTGGATTAGATTATTGGACAGTAGATTATTGGACATTAGATTAGATTATTGAACAGTAGATTAGATTATTGGACAGTAGATTAGATTATTGGACATTAGATTAGATTATTGAACAGTAGATTAAATTATTGGACAGTAGATTAGATTATTGGACATTAGATTAGATTATTGGACATTAGATTAGGTTATTGGACAGTAGATTATTGAACATTGGATTAGATTATTGGACAGTAGATTATTGGACATTAGATTAGATTATTGGACAGTAGATCATTGGACATTAGATTAGAGTTCATTATTGCAGGTTTAGGTGTCGGTGATTAGAACGTCTTGTGACATGAGTGTGTGCTACGCCTTAATTTTTTCAAATTACTACGTTCAAGTCCATGACCGCCGATTTATTCCGATCCGAAAATTAGGATCGCCGCACCCAACGTGTTTACCCTATACTTGGCAACCATTTTTTTTCTGAGATGTTGATAAATTATAGTTTATAAGTGTTCTTTGTTCTGGTTATAGGTGTTCATTGGCATGGAAAAAAAATATAAAAAATATAAAAAGTACTCGAATTAAACTCAAACTTCCATCAAACAGAGCCGGTATCGAACTCCGTCTGTGGCGCGCGATCGTCGACCACCGCCTCCAGACGACCGTCCCCAACCACCTGCGGCGCACCAGCAGCACGGAGACCGACATGGACAACAACTCGATAGTGGTGGTGGAGTGCCAGCAGTGTAAGCTCACCCGCACCGTCTCCACCAACTCGTGTTCCAACGACCCCACGATCGTGATACGGGACCAACCCCTCAACGGGGAGGACGCCGTCGGGTTCTACGCGGAGAACGGCGTCAACCTCTGACTATTACGTGGGTGGTGCACTCTGCAATGATTCGTTGGTCAAGGGATTCAATTTGGCCTGGTCTCGTTTTAGGTATGTATTTTCTGTTTTGTTGGTTACATGTTGAACAATTAAGTAATTGTTACAAAACCCACTTGGGTATCTTAGTTTTTAATATGGATGTAATTATTTTTTTCGTGTTTGTAAAAAAAATAAGTGGGTATCTTGAGAAGTTATATGATGTGGCGTATAGCATTTTCAATTTGCGCATATTGAATAAATGATGCCCATGTTGGAACGAAGTTCCTTACGGCAGGCTTGGAGGGGATAGGTTTTGCTGCGGCGACCGAACTGAAAAATATATGATAGTAAAACCGTAAGAAAAAATGCGTGGAATGAAAGCGTTAAATGAGACGTGCGCAGGCGCGACAGTCGCATACACAAGCGAGTAGTGTATAATACCTTTCTCTTTCTCAATCTTTCTTTTCGTTCGCCGTTGCCTTCATTAGCCGAAGGAACTTCGTTCCTACCTGGTGTCCCACGACACCACATTTAATTTATTTTTTAATATAATTACAATTATTATAGGAGCCAAAAGTTACAATAATTAAAAGAACTACATAATAAATTGTTTAACAATTTAGTTATAATTCACATAGAAATCACACGCTCGATGATATAAATATAATTAAAGGCAAATATTTGTTCTTACTTTATTCTATGTGAAAAATTATTATCTTAAAACGAGACCAGTCCGCCTTAATAGCGACTTTAGAAGACCCCAATATTTATGCTTTATCTGAAGTGTTGGATTACAGATACACTGCTGATTTAATGAAATTATAGTTATTTAACATTGTTATAAATGACTACATAAACGAAATTATTGGGTCCTATAGAAATGTGATAGATCATACGTTTCAAATAAGCAATATTAAATATGGAGCAATGTGAATGGTAATTTACAAAAACGTAGCTTATTAAAACAATAAACCTAAAGCAATATTTCTATATGATGTTGCCCTTGTTAAACGTGTTATATTGCTGGTTGTTTAAAGAATAATTATTTGTTATTCGTTTGGCAGTATTAAAATTTTCTTAAAATTAATACGTTAGTTCCGTAAGTGAATAAAAAATTATCGTGTGAGTTTATTATAAAATTATTGTGTTGATGCTTCAAAGCCGCTTATGTTCACAATTAAAATAAAATGTCGCTATAAAAATCGCTTGAGGCCTTGAGTGTGTCACCCAATTAAACTTGTAAATATTTTGTTTCATATAATTAATGATCGTTATAATTTTACTAGTCTTTTGTAAATAATGATAAACACACCGCATAATACACTACAGTCCACTGGTTTTGATTGATCTGATGATTAAAGTTACATAATAATATTCATATATTATTTATTACAATTAATTAATACATACCTATAATATTTATTCGAATACGTCTACAAATTATCCTTATTAAAATGCCATATTACGACTTATTCCCGCACAATAATTTAATAGTATAATATAAGCTGCCTAAGGCACCGTAGCTATATAAAATGCTGAAATATCTTACGTCTTATAATAAAGCTTCCCGAATAATTTGTTACGAAATATATCATGGTATTTTTATAGTAAATAAGAAATGGTTTAAACACATAATGCATATTGAAATTTCTAGATCAAAACTAGTACTCTCATTTGAGTTAAATTTCGTGTTATACTATACTCAATGTTTGTTCATGGATGTCTGCCGTCGCCTAGATTCATGTAGCTGCGCAAATTATATTTATAAGGAAATTATGAAAATACAGATTAAAATGAAGATGAAGGTGATTTTCCTCTGATTAAATTCCTATGTTCCTAACTGTTTCATTTCCTAAACTGATTCAGTAACTTGATGAAATTAGTCTCAAGACATTGAAATTCTATCCTCAATATTATTAGAATACAAAAATACAAAGGGTTAAAAGTGAGGTAGAGTCCAAGAAGGGAAATACGGGAAGTAAACTAAGGTCGACGGAACCCAGCTGCGGGATTCCTAATTCCGTTTTATTAAATTTAATGTACCCCATCTTATGTATGCTCACAATTTCTTACCTGTATTGGTCATGTTACTTAGGTTATTTGATTAAATCTCCATTTTCATCACTTCCCTGCAACTTATAAAATAGATATATTATAAGTAACGTATAAAGTAATCTTTGGAAACTATACACAATATACAAACACTATAATATATAATCACAGTTTTCGCATGAACTGACATAGTTGTTGCGCTGAACCAAACTGCTTCCCGCGCAAGATATAGTGGTGCTAATTATTGTGATTTTATTAACTAAGTAAAGTGCCTTCATTGAAATATGTATATAGATAGATTCGTTATAATAATGATATTATAACATTATATCCACAAAAATTACCTAATAAATGAATCGAATTCATAATATAATATATTCACACATTTTTCAAGCATAACAATTAAAATTTCTGATTGATGTTTATTTTTATAAGTTTAACACATAGTATTGATTTAATAATTTAAGCAAATAAATTCGAAAGCATATTTTTTAAGCAGACCTTGTCTTCCATTAACTTATTTTTAAGCATAGGCTTTCATATCGTTGTGTTATAAAATGTAATTTGGTACATAATCACGTCTAAGCTAATTGTTTTTGTATAAAAATCTATTTTTATTACTATAGAGTACAGAAGCTGGTAGATTTCGCTTCTTGGTTGGCAACGCTTCTCTGACGCTTCTATTGTAGGTTACTGTGGTGCCCTCTTACGATCATGTGCTCCTTGTCGTCAGTTGCAATAAAAAACTTTTTTGAGTTAATATTTCTGCTTACAATAAAAAAAAAGTTTATTTTTATACCCTTGTTGTAACTCACATTGTATATTAGATTGTATAGAAAATATAATTTACCAATGGTTTTAAAAATAAATAGTAGATAACGATATGATTTGTTCGACATTTTACGGTCATCTAACAATAATAATCTTTAGTGCAACTGTCAAAAAGTCCTATAATTATATCGTTAATTTTTACAATACACTATCACTAAAAACTTATCAGAGATTATGAATAGATGGATTATTGGGAATGGGGGTTACTCGTGGTTATGAGCTGCGTATTCAATTTATGAAGTCGAATTGAACGAGAATCGAATGTACGAATATAGTAGGCCTACTAGATAACGTTCTAGAGAATTACTTCTGTCTCGTTTAGTTTAGTTTATAAAGCGCACATATAGGAAGCGATATACCACAGAGTAAATGAGACCGCTAATTGACAACATCTAAAAGTTTTAGTGTTTAAAACAAAAATGCTTATTTTTGGAGAAAACAATTCTTAAAAATATGTGATGACGGCATACTTATGGCTGTCTGTATGATTGCTTTGGATATAAATAACGAATAAAAACATGAAAACAATATCATGAAAGACAAAACTCCAAAGGATAGGTATCAGCTTTTATGCTCAAAGCAAATGCATAAACGCCGTTATGCCGTATAATTATACGAAATTAGAAGTGAAAATTTTGTGTGAAAGGTCAAAATGTGGCTTTCATTATTTAAATATACTTTCATTTAATGCAATAATAATTATATTTGAGTTAAAATAATTAGATAAAAATCTGCCCCGGCTAGGAATGGTCGCTGCAACTAGAATATGGGGTCGTTCAAGAGAATTTGACAATTATTGAATTAGATTACGACAAGATTGAAAATCCGTACCACGCGAAAATAACCATCCATTACATTTAAGTAATTCACAAGCAATGTTTCTTTTTATGTACAATCTGCGTTAGAAAACTTTTGCGTCTCTTTATAAAAATAAACAAGCCTTAAACATACTCAGTTTATCGCTTTCTACTAATGCCTTTATTTCTACTAAACTTACTTTATTTTTTATCACTATTGTAATTTTATTGTGTGCCATAAATTTATAAATTATTTTTTAGTATTAGAATTATGAATATGTATGAATAGATTTATTGTTAAAAGTATATTGAAGATTGTTATTACTTCTTGATATAATATTTTGGCATAATCGTTTGCAATCTTTACATTCACGGCGTAAATTTCGTAAATCAGCGCGCAGAAATTGACGTTTTTGTTTCGCAATATTCCACGTGTATTCAGCGGCTGTTAAAAATTAAAATAAAAGCCGAGTTTCTAAACTCTTTCGTCGTTCCCTTATCGGTCCATTATTTGGCCCGCTTATTATATTTATTGTCTTGAAAACTGCAAGCCTCGTACCACATAACTGTGGCAGTGCTGTCCGCAATACAAAGTGCGATAGGAAGAGACAGTTTCTATTACCAGACATGTTCTTAATACTTATCAACTCTTGCCAAACATACTTAACATTGTTATGTCATGAATGTCGAGTAACACGATATTTTCTCGTACAGAGTCACATACGCGAATCTTAGCCGTGATTGTAAAGCTCTTGTAATATGTTATCGTATTATTATGTTCAATTATGTTTTATTAAGGTTTTGTATTAGACTTTTAAGAATGTTATGAACTGTTACTGACCTAAATTTTATCTTTTAAAACGTTTTGGTTGATTAAAAAGAAATCCTTGCAAATTTATTATATTCTAAACTGAGGACATAATCGCGATAATATCATTAAATTAATATTGTAATGGCGAATTTTAACATTAACGGTTGCTAATATTTGCAGCTAAGTTAATTAATTGTAGATTATAGCTGTAATTATGTATTTTGTTAGCTCTTGCCGTCACAAAATAACATGTTAATAGGAATAATTGCATCACATGATAATAGCTTTTTTCAAATCATGAAATAGTCTAAAGAAATGAAGATTAAATGTACCCTAATTTCCTACCGCGTGCCTTTATAAAGTGAATATTTACAGAATTGTATAAAATAGTATTTTTGCAATTGATATTTTATATTAGCCTACAAAATTATTTTGCAGTGTTGTGGTTAAAGCTGTTCTTGTTCTAACAAGTTAATATATGATGTATTTTTGTAAGCTGTGTATAGTGTAGAATGTTAAGCACTATTCTAACAATACTCAATAATACTGTTGTGAAGTACAAATAAATAACGAATTAGACTTATATCGTGGTTTTATTGCGAACTCGCCCGAACACTTCATTATTATTTATTTAACACTTTATTTTTTCTACATCACAAAAAAATACACAAGGAAGGAATTAGAAATACGAAACAATTAGGTATTATTTTCGTGAGAGAATTAAATGGGATCATAGAATAATGATGACGACCTCGTAACTTACTCGTAGTAGTGACCCTATTGCGAGGCTAGGGGTACCGGGTTCGATTCCCGGCCGGAACAGATGTTTATGTGACACATGACTTTTTTGGTGAGTGATTTCTTATTTTTGTTGTTCATGTCACCCGCGACCCAGGAAATCATAATGCGGTGGGTGTGAGTGTGTAACTTTATTTATATAATGTCCCTAAAATTAAAGTAAGTTAATTAATAACATACGTCTACCAAAAACAGCAAAGACCTGCAGTATTAGCGAGAAGTGGTCAGATGAGATAAAGTGAGGTGAGATGTAATGGCAAGAGAGTCTTGCAAATGTTACTGGCCGGTGACCGAAAATGATATTGGCTAACGAACAGCTACACGACGTTAAACAGCTGACTGTAGGTTTGCAAATCACTTTAACGGTTCAGCAATCTGCTTACGTATCATAATGATTTATCCATGATAAACTCAGTAAGTAAGTATTACAATTTATAAGATTTGAATATGCAAATGTTCTGCGTTATATTAAGAGCAAACCATCGTTAATCCATTACGATATTAATGAGTGGCTCCGCGGGCAATTTAAATACCGCCTTATATGCGGTACGTAAGGTACCCGCACCGATATTGTTACAATTTAAGTTCTCTCCCCGGGGGACGCTATAAGACGTTCGTATCGTAATACATTAATTCACCCAATGTGTGCAGGCGTCTGGTTCAATTTGCATACACTGCGAAACACATTAACGTTAGTGTGCCTTTAAGCATTCGTATTAGTCTGTTCTGTTGTTGGTTCTCTAGTGACGTTGTGACTCGGGTGTCGGGCTAAATCTCAGACTAATGCAAACTGACAAAGCTATTTTACTCGTACATCTTGCGGTGCTTCATGGTGTTGACAGTAAATTGTTAACGCTTATTAACGTCGGAGTCAAAATGGATATGCGAAAAGCAAACACAAAATTAAATTTTCGTGAAATCAAATGTCTTCTCTCGTAATAATTTAAAAAAATGAAATTTTATATGCATATTCAGTAGGTCTGAGAATCGGCTACTATCTATTTTTCATACCCCTAAGTGATAAGGGTTGTCTATCCCTAACATTTTTAATTTATGTTTAGGACAAAATTTTATTTTTTTATTGATTCATCATAAAAATACACATAATCCCAAATTTTCACTTCCCTACCTCTTTCCCTCAAATTTAAATCACGCTTTAAGTAATCATTCACAACAAGTAATCTATATGGCGGAACAACGTTCGCTGGGTCAGCTAGTAATATATATAGTTATCCCTCCTCTTGTTTTAAATTCTTAACGTTTATTTAAGAAGGCATGTACAACCCAAAGCTTCCGCGGAAGTTTTCCTACTAAATCTACTAGAGGCTTTATTTATACTTGGGTAATTCAAAATTATACTGGCATACCTAATACATCCCAAGGATATTTTCTAAGTAACGTGTAAAACAAGGAGATTTATTCATGCACGAGTTATGCTAATAACGTCCTTAGCTCCATCAGAATATGGGTACACTTACCCTAAAATAAATTGTAAGAGCGCATCATTTTTGTGCAAATTGCTTAGGGCTGAGACGTGAAGGTTCCGCTTTTGCGATCTTGCGATATAATTCCGCATTATGCAAGTTACAACGTTTTGGTTCAGTGCCAGCTGCCAGCAGACTCCGACGAGCATATGGATGCCTATATATGCATTCGTTAATTCCGCGGTTACACTCCACAGGAGCGATACTCACCTACTGGTACAAGTACCTTACTACCTAATATTATTAATATTTAACATGTCTAGAGCAGTGGTTTTCAAATTTTCTGAAGCTGCTATCAACTGTATTTAAGTAAATTCATTGATATACTTAGTCCGTATTCTAGTGTGGGGCTATGAGTGTGTAGCGTTATTATATACATATACGACCTAGTTAGGTAGGACAGGATTTGAAAGGATTGTCTATTAATGAAGGTAACTATCGCCAGTGGATATTTGTAAATGATCACAAAGGGAACCAATGTAATTGATTTTGTTCGCAGAAGAATTCCTGCTGCTCTCCAGATTCTCGATCATTTCAGAATCACTCGACCTCAAAGGGCTCAAAGAAAACGGTACGCCCAGTTGACAAAAGCCACTTTCAATAAGAAATCTAAATTATTACCTAAATAAATACTAATTAGAAGTTCTTTGGTGCTGCCTGTTGTTGATGTCCATGGCTGACGGTAACCACTTACCTACTTACAATCAGGTGTCTGCATTTACAAAGACTGTCTGCAGTCGAAAGTTATGAGGTAACAAACATAAAAAAGCAGTCGAATTGAGAACCTCCACCTTTTTCGAATACGGTTAAAAATTACCACATTTTACAAGAAAACAAAAGATCCACAACAACAGACTACACATATAGGTCTATATGTATGCATCCATATATAAAATAGGTTTACACATCGATACAAGTTTGCTGTTCAGGCTACCGCACCGATGTACAATAATGAGATCCAAGCTCAATTTACATTAAAAAGCCTTCGAACGACTTTAATAAAATTAACAATTATTTCGACTGACAGGGGTTTGAGGCTGCGCGATTGAAATTCAAATCCGGAGTCTCTAGCATATCTAATATAATTAAGACGCTCTAGTAATTGAGTAGACATTCACCCCACTGTTTTAAGAAACTTTCTTTCTAATAAAATACCACCTAGTAAAATAAAAGACCGTCTCGTATACAGCGGGAATTTTCTTCTGAAGTAATAAGGGAGTTACTAAATGAACTGCGCAAATAAACCGAGTGTGTGCAAAATTTTTTATTAGCGGACCGTGAATACTTGTATGTAAACAGACTTGCTTGTATGCACCTTGGCACCTGCATTCAACAGAAATGTATATTAAAATCATATGGTGGAGTTTCAGAAGTTCGTGAATTAACTGCAGATTTTAGGGTACTTGGGTTATTACTAAGTATCTATAAATTGGTACTGAATTGGCTGTTGGGATGCTTTATTGGAATTTTCCGGTCGAAGGGGACTTGATATATTTAATCTTAGATATCTGTAAAGTATGTTATTTTATTAAATTCAGATTTGTACAGCAGATTTGGCGTAAACCAAACGGGAATAGGTACGATAGGTACCTACCTATACTTATAAGAACTTTTATCAACGTTACTGCCATTGCGAACTTGATGCTCCTCATTCAAAGTAGCTCGTAGTCGTCGTATCTAATTATGTGAGTTAGGTAACTGACTAACTTCAGAAGGAGAATAGTAGGTAGCTAAGCCATTGGGGTGTAAGGGAGCCACTTCTTTGAATCCAACCCAACCTTACCTTCTGGTTGTGACACTGAAGAACAGACGAGACTACGGCGAGGTCCCTCTTTTTCGAATTAAACTGAATCCCTTTACCTAATATACGTACCGACCTACTACCTACTATTATTATAGTTGCAAATCACATTTTGATCAACATAGGCGTGTAAAACAGCTGCAATTTACAAAAAATGAATCAAATTCTGATTTTAGCGGGAATAAAAAGCATCGTCTAATAGTTTCTCCAATAAGTCATTTCACAGGTAAAACGAGCACTTAGTCTTTACCCCGGGGAGGCGAGAATCGAAATCGATTGATCGCAACGACAGACGGTTTCACACCACGTGTTGAAAGGTCTTAGATAATATAATATAAAAGCTTTCAAGAGAATAGCGCTTCGTGTGTCTGAAGTATCAATTCAGCTTGTAAGATGACTACCTCTCGGATGTTCCAGACCTCTGATGGCTGTATTGGAAAATTGCAACGAACGCCTTCGAATGAAATCCAGAGGGAGTTCATTTTTATTAAAACCTTGTAAAATGTATTGGGAGCTGATCATGCAAAGTGAGATTTTTATTTCGTTGTTTGCTGATTTAATTTATCGAGTTTTAAAAATAGATTTTGTATTACAATTTGTGGTCGCTCGAAGTTTTCAAGGTTTTAAAAGTTTTAAAATGGTAGAATCATATTTCGGTCATCTGATATTACAGTTGATATGCCTAGACCTTGTCTGCTGAGCAGAGGATTCGGGTCGGATTAAATTCATTGACAAAACGATTCCATTTAATAAAAGTTGGCCATAGGTAATAGGTATAGCGGCATTAATAAAACATCATTTGAAACTAACAACGTACGTTACAGTTCTTTTAGAGTTGCTTACTGTTGTTTGTCTGTAATTATTATTATGTTCACATAGAATAATTGTGTTTATTATGAGATAATAACTCGATGACCCGTAGGGATGCATCGACCAATATAAATGATTACGAAAATTAATGCGATACAGCCACAGTGCCGGTAATTGTGTTCGAGGGTAAAAATAAATATTTGCAATAATTTATGTTTGACTTATTTAAGTAATTCATCAGAGAGATGATGGGTTACTTATTGCCTTAACGAAAACTAGTTAGGTATATAGGTACCTAAGTATTATGATGATGATATTAACTCATGTTTGCTTCTATCGCCATTTCTAAAAGGTTATTGTACCGTTTATCTACTAGTAATGAAAGGAATTTTATATAACAATAATTCTAGATGACTCTGAGATCATCATTGTGGTAAAGAATATTCCTGAGAATATTGGGACCACCGTTTCATAGCTATATTCTCAGGAGTGAGAATATTGTGTTCATATTTTGTAGTCATATTCTCAGAATACAAGTGTTCGTGGTCAGATATCATGGTCAAATTTTCAAGAATATGGCCACTTACTGACCTCAGATGGGTCCACTAGATATAAATTAAAAAGGAAGTCGTTATTGTCTGATCATGTTACTCCTCTTTCGGGTTTCCGAATAAATATTTACATCTGCACTCCGTGTGTAGTTAAAAGTAGCTAGTACGAAATAGGTAGCGCAGTATCGTTAAACACAAAAGATGTTTCCGAGTCGCTGGGTCGGGTTGGGGAATCGAAAGAATGCGCTTCAACTGCCCTGTGATATTTTATCACGAACTTAGGGAAAGGAACTTAGGGATTCTTGTGTTTGTTTGAACAAACCAGCAACAAATACGTTGCGGAAATGCAAAATGCTTTTATTTTACGAGTAATTCAAAGGAATTGTACTTTCTGGGTAGCCAACGAGTAAAGGAGGGACGGGCCAGGGAGGCGCAGTAGGTTAGTTTCAAACAGTGAACATTTTTAATGTAAAGTGTAGTGTGCTCGTATGATTCTGTTTGGATGCTCTGTATGTTTTTTTTCATGTTTGTTTCTTCGTTTCCTTATTATTTCAGTGACTTTAGCAAATGATAAAATATGAGATTTTATATTAATCTGACTCTTCTTATCAGGGAGTATAAAACTCCTTTTACCACCTTAATATTATTAACAATGTATTTCAGCTCGAAGCTACGAGTAAATAAACTCAAAAGATGTAAGGACACGAAGCGACATAAATTGTGAAATGTATCTTTCACTTCCAACGCGACAACACAAACAACGCTCCAACTGTACGTGCACGAATGTAGCGAATTATGAAATTCGGAGTGGCGTCCTTTATTATAAACAATATTTGTTTAGGTCCTAACACATGGGAGCGTCGGATTTGCATATTGGTAGCTGCAAGCTGTCTTAATTTCGGCGTAATGTGTCGAGGGAGGATGTGATTGTGCCGACGTGTGGTGGTGAGGGGTTAGGGGAGGGCGGGGCCCACATGATGCCATTACGATGCAATTTATTGTCTCAATCTGTGTACACTGAAGGTGCAATTTGTTGCCACTCCATGAATATTGGAAAATCTCTTTCGTTTCTCTGTTTGTCAGTTGTACGAGTATGTAAGTATAATGATGTTCCAATGGCGATTTTTATCAATTTTAATAGTTTTATGTTCAAACTCAGCCCAAGATTCTTTCTTGTGAATTGATATTTTAACTTTTAATTAAATAAGTTTTAATAACTTGCTTTACAGACGTCTATTGTCAGACATTTGGACCTATGTAAATGTATGGTTGTCATTAGATGTTGGCTGAACCATTTTCCAATCTAAGATAGCTTATGTAAAGTTTACCTCATGCAACAGAATACTTGTTTATGGAAACATTACAGATACACTAGTAGGTGTTATTTATTATGTTTCAATAAGTATATTTTAAAAATAGTTCATACATACCTACCTACATATAAAATATGTATAAATTGAAGTCGATTCGGAGCAAAAATTAAGTATATTTAATATGGGTAATTGGTACATGTTTCTAATATATTTAATGACGAGCTAAATGCGTGTAGTCGATCTACGCATGCACCTACATAACGTGCCTTCATCATCAAATATATCACGATAACCTCATAAAACTGTTCAACCTTCAATAAAAAAGATTTGGCAAATGCTGTTTATTTGCACTGACATTCGTTTTAAAATAACTGAGCAAATAATGTCTCATAGTGAGCCTTGGCAATAATGCAAATAAACTTTCTCATTTATTTAAAAATCCTCGGTATTCGGAAAAACTCGAAACGCACTCAATATTGGAGAGGACGAAACACGGCGCTGAGAAGCAATAAAAATACCGCGCGAGGGTCAATCAGGTTAAGTGTTTTGTCCGGCGTCGCGAATCTGCCCCGAAATAATATATATACGAGATTTATATTTCAGGGAGTAAGTGGAGAAATAGCTGGAATAATAGCGTGCCTCGGGAGGTTGCTGTAAGGGTTCACTTGGGTACACGACGGCAACTCCTATTACGGTATGCCAAGCCGTACATTCCCGCTCACTACAAAATACGATATTATTAACAAGAACCCTTTTATGCATCTAAGTTCGCACAGACGTTTAATAAAGCCTGCATGGATTTGCATCTCGTCAAATATTGTCACACGGATTTTATGACAGAGCCTCGTAGCGTCGCAACAGGTAGGGAGGGGACTTCTAAATTTCATTCTGCAAATATTGCAGCTGTTTTCCAAGTAACTTATGTATCTCTTCGCCAAGTAGACTGTACAGAATGAAAGTTTCAACGTTTTAAATTTTAATATAAGATCCATTTCGTTCCGAGTGCTATATTAGTGCGCTGACACTTTTTAATTACTTCAAGGATTCGTCTGCTGTAGACTTAGCGTTTTACTATTTATGAAATGCCAATTTTTTTTCCTTAAGTACGTCTCGGGAGTCTCTTAGTAATAACGAGAAATTAAATTGAAGTGGCGTCTTCTCCGTAAATTTTAATGGGCATTATGCTGCTGCAAACATATTGTCGGCGGAGTGGCGCGCGACACGTCTTGACGCTTTAAATTGCATATTTGGTCGAAACCTTATAATCTTAATGACATTACAAAATATACATGCATAATTTACTTTTAGTTTAAATAATATTGAGACATGTATGTATGTGAGCGTTTTTTTATTCTATTAAACTAGCATTCTGTCAAACCGATGTTAAATCAACATAGCATCAATCGAAATTCGAGGTGATAAACCTCATCTTACACCTGTTCCAATAAACACAATTTAATGAGAAATTCCAAATGTAGTAAAATCTTTTGACAACAACATACATATCTATGTATTATTTATTTTGTTTGTGTGACTTAAAACTCTGTTGTTCCATTTCTTTTATAAATCAGCTAAAAGTTGTAATAAAAAAGAATGAAGGTGCATTTAAATAATTATGAAAATAACTTAAAACGTTTGAATTCCTCCAGGTATCTTAGTCGTCGTCTTGCATGTTTTATTTATGAACGCTAGATGTCTGCTGGGAGATGCCGATGTGGCATTGTCGCGCTGCGCTTACTGGTACTTTACATTGCACTTCAGTATCAAATGTACATGTGTAACGGAGGAATTTTGTACCTCTACTAGAACAACTGCGAGGAGCAGGATTAGCAGGAGATGGTCATATGAGGTGTGGGGACGCGAGGTGAGGTGTGGTGAGCTGGTGAGGCGCGGTGTGGAGTGATGAGGAGCAGGCTTGAGGAGTGGAGAGTAGATTGAGGAGCGGAGAGGAGAGATATTCAGTTGGTAGTCTTTCATAGGTTTCAGGTATTCTAGCAAAATGTTACTGGCCGGCGAACAGGCCATCTACAAGAATAAAGAGATGATTAAGAAGAACAAAGGAAATTTGTCAATATTGTCATTCAATAGAAATGTATTGTAAAATGGAGCTCGTGTATTAATTTGCCCTTTTACATTCAGAAGTGGCATATTTATGTTGTAAAACATAAAACCCACGTGTTAAGAATGGAGAGAATAAAAAGCAATTGCCGGAATTGAAAGTTTTCTCGATTAAAAGGAGTAAGATTTCAAATAAGATATGACATTATGGCTATGTGTCAGATGCATTAGAAATGAATGTTCTCTCGATATAAAAAGATAAAATGTGGATTTATCAATTTGATGAAGAGTTCAGAAAGTTGTGAATTGTGCCGTTGTAATTAAGAGTTCATGAGTTCCGATGAAATATATGAAAAGTTCTTAGTGGCGCTCGTGTTATATTATTGGCCGGTAAGGGTGTATCATTCCGCTTTAGAAAGAGTTTCGCCCTGGAGATATTATGTAAAGCAAAGAAATAATATTCTGCGATGTCGAAAATAATATAAAATGTCAGATAAACGTGTCAGTGGGAAAGACAAAAGACGTAAAACAAATGAAGAATAGACGATGAGTGCAGATTGTTTTATTGCAATAAAATTGGCATTTTCTGGAAGAATATTTTGTGGAGCCTTTATTAAAATAAACTGGAATTTATACCAATCTGATTAAAGAGGAGATGTAAAATATAACCAGATATAAGTGCATGTTTTCAGAGTTGTAAATGATGTAGAGGAGATATACAGGAGTATATTTCGGCATAAATAGGGTGATGTATACCTTGACGTGTAATTACAGCGTACAATTTGATTTCGATTTTCATGAGTGTTGATACTTTTGTATGCGTGCCAATTGCGGGACGCAATTGTTTCAGGATGGCCGACTGTAACGGAGGAATTTTGTACCTCTACTAGAACAACTGCGAGGAGCAGGATTAGCAGGAGATGGTCATATGAGGTGTGGGGACGCGAGGTGAGGTGTGGTGAGCTGGTGAGGCGCGGTGTGGAGTGATGAGGAGCAGGCTTGAGGAGTGGAGAGTAGATTGAGGAGCGGAGAGGAGAGATATTCAGTTGGTAGTCTTTCATAGGTTTCAGGTATTCTAGCAAAATGTTACTGGCCGGCGAACAGGCCATCTACAAGAATAAAGAGATGATTAAGAAGAACAAAGGAATTATGTCAATATTGTCATTCAATAGAAATGTATTGTAAAATGGAGCTCGTGTATTAATTTGCCCTTTTACACATGTTTGTAGACTGTTCTAGCTTTAGTAAGATGTTTTGAAGGTAAATTACATGGCGAATTCTAATGCGCCTAACAATGGCTAGAGACTACATAAGTAGAGAAAGCTGATAGAGGATTCGGTTGCAACTGGCAATAGATAAGACTTGTCCTTTTGTTGTGTGAGGTATGGTTCCGTCGATCCACAGCTTGGACTAACTTCTTCTAGAGATCATGTTACAGGGTGCGCGCAAAACAAAGGACGAGATAGTTGCACCAGATACCTCCCGTGACAGAGTGATTAGCTCTGTTGTTCTGTATCGTAGGATGCTCACGACAGAATTCGTGCACAGGATATCTATCTACCCCCTTCTGGATGCCACTGTAAATCTCTTTATGTATTCCCGTTACAGGTGTGAATCAAAAAAGGCAGGTTCCCAACAGTCTTCTTGACCTGCAACACTTTATTGAGCGGGATCGTTTAATTATTGAGTATATTATCAATTAATGTTAGCACTAATGCCTTTCTTACCAAACATGACATCGGTTAAGCTTATTAAATTTTAGAACTGTCTGTTTACGCGTTACTACTGTAGAAATAATGAAACGTGTTTCATATAATAGTAAATTTCATAAAATCGAATGACCAGCTTAGAGTTCTTTTGATAGTCATGTAGATTACACAATAAAGCTTTGTTAAATTACATTATAATCATCATACAGCTGACCTTACATCATAAAGCTTTGTTAAATTGTTCGTTTACATGTTATTCAAAATCCAATTCTATAGACGTAAGAAATTGCTACAAACTTGATAATAAGTACCTAGCCAACGTCTAAACTTATTTTATGACGATAGTGTCTGAGGCAGGCTCTAATTGGAAATACATGAGAATTTGCATTTTACTTTGTCTTCCAAACTCCCCGGTGTAACGTCTAGTCAGTGAGCCCAGCACTTTAAAGGTATCTATTTAAAGTCAGCACAGATTTTTACCTTCATAGCGTTTTAGTCGGCACTTTGAACCGTCTTTGCGTAGCGCTGTGATGACAGTCGGGTAATTGTAAAAGTTCGCAACGCAGTGCTAAGTACTGCTAAGAGCTTATTTAACAGGATAATTTGTAACGGGATTACTTGAGACTTAACTATTCGCGTTTGCTTTAGTTTAACTTACTAAATTTATTTAAAACAAGTGTTTATGAGAACACTTAATAATTGATGATAACCAATTGCTACGTTTGCATGTTACATTTACTCTGAAATATTTGTTGCAATCTGTGTACGATGAAAACCTTTCAACGGATTTGGCCGGTACAAGTGAAATTGGAAAAATTTTGTAGAATTTCACTATAAAATCACTCAAGGACTTCTTATATGTACCGATGTTAGGTATCTACGAGTACGCACTTCACTCAAGGGAGTCTGGCAATCAGTGCGCGCTCGGCTCGTTCAAAACCCATTAAGGATAAATTAAAGCAGATCACAATTCGTAAGCAAATTCTGTTGCGACACTGCCACCTGCCTCGCGACATCGCATAAATAAGATTAGGAGAAATAACGAACACACATACTTACGTGATATATACTCGTACATAAGGAAAGGTGGTTGAAAATGAAAATAGCAAACTAATAAATCTTATCCTTAATTTATTTCCAGCGTAAAGTGTCTCGTATCTTCAGCGTGACTTCGTACACATAGAGTTGTTCAGTGCTTAGGTAAGGAATAATATATAAGGAACTTACATTATGGAACAAAAAAATCTTGGATACTTTAGTTATATTAGCTCGATGGATCGTCACATTCGTCACGCTGCCAGCGATGCAAGAAAAATGTCCTAACTTATAATAAGCTTATTGTGAGTAAGCTCTCTTACATAAGCTTGATGGCGGCTTTGTCTGGCGCTCTTGTTAGGTCATTTAGGCTAACAGTTAGTGATTATTTCTTCGTACCTACGCTTTTTTTGGTAACTCTGTCTAGAGTCTATTACAGCAAAAGCTTCGGCATTTATACTCGTAGTACACGCCTGAGTCAAGTCGATGCGAAGCGATTGAAGAACTTGTTGATTTTGGAATGGATTTGGTTTATGACCATATTTTTATTTATTTACTTTGACCAGTTAAATATTACATACCTGTACATTATTTTATTTAATCGTTACATCTATCGTTTGGATTTGTAAGAATAAAGTTGTAATTTTTTACGAAAAATATTTGTGCGACTGCTTTTTATCTTTTTTCCTTTTATCTTTTATGTAGGTATATTGATATCGGCGCGTACCTATATCACACGCTGTCACATTGAAATTTATTGTTTTAACTGGACAGAAAATATTACGGGAATATTAAGGGAAAATTAGAAAAGGTAAGAAAGATTATGCAATTTTTAAGTAAGATAGACTAGCTCTTTTCATCGTCTATCCAGTGAAGTCTAGAGAAAACTCTCACTAAAAATAGATATTACCTATCGATCAAGTTGAAAGCCATACATATTTAAAGTCTGCAGAGAAGCACTAAAAAGTATTAAGTTCTCGAGTTACGCTTCCAAGTTTAGGAGCTGATATTTATTATTATCCGAAGTCTGAACATCGTCTCACAGTACTAAATCAAATTCATGCGGACGAAGACGATGCGTGGTCCGATAGACACAAACATTTTGTTTTGTAATACATATCTCTAATAAGATGTTCGCCTTATCTCTGTCAGAGTTTGTGAGTAATCACAAATAAAGTATTCTTCGATATTTACGTTATTGGATATTAGATAAAAATCTACAGGTAATGAAAAAATACCAAAGATAGGTATCTACTATTTTTTTTTATCAATAGCCGATAAACGAGTCGACAGGCTATCCAGGTGATAAGTTGTGACCAGAGATGGGCAATAGTGATGATTACTGGAAGCAAGGAAATTCCCCCGACAATACCGCTCTACCTTTCTCGAATAGCACTCGCGGGGGCATTTACGGGCCTTCAGATATATATTATGTAATTGTAATCTGTAATTATGATTACATTTGGCTCATCTCTGGTTGTGACCAACGTTCATTTGACAATATTATACGGTAATAGGTTCTTATAATAATATTTAAACTTATAGTATTATGTACATATGTCTGTACCTATGTATTGTGAATGTACTTTCATTTTGTACGCTTTCTTATTAGCATCGTCTTTGCTCCATCGATGACGTTAACTATTTAGACCAAAAATATTATAAATATAGATGTAATGCATCTATATTTATAATATTTTTGTTGATTTCAGTAACTATGAATGCGAAAGATAATTACAGAACGTATGAGACAGAACATTGACTTTTTGCGGCGCTATTTAATTGATCATTTGATTAAAAAAAAAAACTAGTTTATTTCAAAACTCAAACCAAAATAATCTGAACTTCAGCACTAAAGATTGAACCATACTAAACACACTGTCAAGGGTACAACATATCTACATCCGTAGCTCGAGCAACGTGTTTATAAAATAAATCATATTTTCAATATGGTCGTATATTAGAAGTCACGTACCGTCATCTGTCTTGCCCACGCGTGGCCTAATGGCCGGTGCTTAATATTCAATTTTTTACCTAATTGTGTTGGTATTGCGCCCTGTGGAGATTAATGGAGTAGTGCACCCTTGCGTAAAAACGCGTCAAAGGGTCCATGACCTCCATGATTATTGTCTCGTTAGCTCTGCGGGCCATCAGTCATGCGTAGCCAAATTTGTTTCGAATAGCAACAATACATTTTCGATAGGTATCGCATCTGCCATACTCGTTTCCAGTTTGTTTTTGTCATAATCGTTTAGCCTTCAGGTTATTTTTGCGAAGTATTCTCACTAAACCTATAGGTTATTCTAACTTTATCAATAATTCACACTTACCTAATATAGGTACGAGTACTATGTTAAGTGATGTAGCGATGTAAGTATGTTGACTGAAAATTTTTAGTGTTTATTTCTGTTTTACCGATAGGAGTACAAAGTACTACTAACAACAACAAGTATTTTTTTAAAGATTTTGTTAATACGATGAGTTGGTACATATAATTATGTGAATACTTCAATTTATGAGATCTAAGGCGGAAAAAGCACTAAAGATAGGTAAAATGCGATCTCTGTTAGTTAGCTGAGTAGATGCTAGTCATTATGATATCTTTACGCTACTAGTAAGTTATAAATTTATAAGATTATACATTTATTATTTATACATATAGACCGAAACTTAGATAAGTTTCGGTCAAAGTCAGACAGAGATGAGAGACAGATGCGATTAATATTAATAATTATAAAACTTAATTTATTAAGACAATTTAATTAATTTATTAAGTAAAACCCGCTATTCGAAATACAAAGACTAAGTTAGTTATGTACAAAAACGACATTAAATTAATTATTTCATTAATCAAATGAAGTTTATTAACATTATTGTTATCATTAATACCTATACTCTCATTTGACAGGTCACTAATACTTTAAGTTCCAAAGTATGGCAATGAAAACAAACTTACATTCGAGGTTTGTGGTAAGACCGTCGTCGCCACAGGCAATCCGAGGGCCCAAAACTCCTATTTAACCGCTGGCGACCTCACTACGTTCATAATATATGAGTTCACGCCGACTTTCACACTTTGCCCAACATTAATATCTGCAATTAATTATGGGAACAGTAACCACGAGAACATTGATGGAATTTCTCGTGTAAATAATAGTTTTTGGTCGAATTGGGGCGGCCTAGATACGGCGCCCAGTCCCATGCCCTGACCAGGGTATCAAGACGCGATAGAAGCCTACTGTTTGGTGGTAGGCCTGAAGCCTGGACCCTATTCCTTGAGTCAACCACCGATTTGTCGTGTACCAGCTGGGGGCTTGAGAGTCGGTATTTTCTTGCTCTCTTCTTCCTTACCAGGAAACGCATCAGTGATGTCTTTGGTGTTTGCTGATGTGAGCTACGGTGATCACTTACCGGTGGGTTAGCTACTCGGCTGACGGATATTGACATACGAAAATGGTACACAAAAAAGACTACCATGTAGTACTGCAGTACTTCGGACACGTTATGAGAAACGACAATCATCATCCAAGGGAAGATCCAAGGCCGCCGAAAACGCACTGGCAGAAGACGCACCGCATGGTAAAAATATCTGAGACCATGGTTAGAAAACTTTTTTATGAACGACCCAATGAACTTATTAGGAAGGAACTATTAAACCCAGCCTCGCTTGCTTCGGGAAACCCACACTCAAAATTTTTTTGGTGTGATTCTTTAAACTGACATACCTTTTTATTTATGAGCTGATTGAAATAAAACAACCGCACCCAAATCGGTTAAGCGGTTTCTGAGATTAACGCGTACAAAACCACAGACAAACAGACAGATATTCTAAAAATCATTGTTTTGGGTTCTATTGGGTAAAGTATCTAATAATAAAGGGCCCTATTAATAGTATATTTCATATATCTTCCATTTACAGCCAATAGTTACATATTTATTTTATGAAGATGTTACTTATTTATAAGAAATTAAGTAAAGTAGAAAAAAGTCCTAAATACTTATTATATACTGGTAGCTGATCGATCACGCCTTCGGCGTCCGTCACAAGCTCGGGCTTAGCCGCTCAGGGACCAGACTGTTCATAATATATGAGCCTTAACGCCCGCTTTCACACAATGGAGCTTTTCTAAAAATAGAATTTTGCGGTCATTAGTACTTCGTATACTTTAACAACTAAATTCAAGGTAATCAAATATGTCTGCCAATCACATTTTGCTAGCGTGGTGGACTCTACCCTTTTTGTGAGAGGAGACCCGTGCCCAGCCGTGGGACTAGTATGGATTACGATGAAGAAGGCATTTACAATAATGAAGCTGATAATTATATTATATTTGTATTTGTATGTGTAATTTGCAAAATTTTCACAATTTATTAAAATGAGGTAAAACTCAGAATAGTATAAATTAGATTGGTTGATTTTATTCCATTTAGTCCTGGAAGTACGATCCTACTGGTTTTAAAATCTGTCTTCTTTACAGGGGGAAAATTTTAAGTTGTATTTCTTACGTGGCTGGACTAAAGATCTCGATGAAAAAATCATGTAAATATTGTAAAAATATACTATGCATTTCGTCAACCTGTATTTCAACTGTAAAAGGAAAAAATAATCTTCAATCAGTCAGTCGTTAATAAATCAGACTTCAACTTTTTTTTTACTGCATATGAGTTAACGCTTGGCTACTGTCCCACCTGATGGTAAGTGGCGACGTAGCCTTTAAAACTTCAATCAGTCGAGCTGTACGACAGTTATGGCTTGCATCATATCATTTATTTATTCACATAAAGGAGCTGAAAAGTTAAAGAACTAATTATGTTTCTCATTCTCTCTCTCATTGTTCCTCATTACATTTATACGAATGTGAAGTCAACTGCAAAGATCACAAAATATTCTAAGAGTAATACTGATTAAACATCTAAAGAGTAATACCATTATAGAATTATAACGCACGAATGCGTTAGAATTTGGCAAATTTACGAAGCAACGTTGTACTGTTGAGATACGGGGCTTATAATAAAACAATATTAATTATCAATAGTCGCTCGACTGACTCCTTTGTTCCGACTAACAGTCACGCGAAGCCGTTTAATAACAGAGGAATGCGTGCATTAAGCCTCCGCCATTTCACGGCACTTCTGTTTAAATAATAAATTGAATTTCTATAAACTGCGCAGCATCAAAGAATAGCTCTCACGTTCATATTAAATATTTCAATTCTCAAGCGAATGCTTCCGTTATAACACGTCGAACCACCGAGCTCTCGGTACGATGGAATGGAAATTACAACTTTTAGCCGTGTTTGAAAATATGGCGGTAGTTTCAGTTTATGTTTGAATATTTTTGAAAAAAGAACGCACGAGGAAATTTTTCACGTTACCTTTTGTTTATAGCTTTTTCGGTTTTGAATTTTATACCAGTTTCAGGAGGCGTGACGTGACACGTAGAACAAAGGCACGAAAAATATTACGCATTTGGACGCCACGGGGATGCGATATTTTTTTAATCTGAAGCATAATGGTTTGCCGTGAAGTGAGTCGGAATATTCTAACGTCTAAATTAAAAAAGTTGAATTTTTAATGCGCAGGTAACACATGTTTTTTATATTAACACTACCACAGAGACGCATTTTCAAACTAAGTTGTTTTTATTTACATTGGTCTACTTCAGTAATAATCATAAATTTTATTCAAAATATTATTCATTTAATTATAGAATACATAAAAAGAAAATGTTATAGTTATTAATGTACCTAAGATTTGAACACATTGAGATTTGAATCATTTTATGTGAAACAAGTTTTTTTTAATATTTGTTTTCAAGATGTCTATAAGTTTTCCCGAACTAATCGCTCCAAACGATTTATAATTTATTACATAATTCGATGTTAATAACACTGAATTGTAAACAAGGAACAAAGAAGGTAAATCAATTTGGTTCCCCTCGAATAGTCAGCAAACGGGGCGGAGTCGAATCAGTTTGTTAATAAATTCAAATTTATTCGTTGATCAGGCGCGCGTCTCGCTGCTAACGTATTTAAAAAGTGATTAGAAGTTAAATTGACACAATATGAACTTTTTGTCCCTGTTTTCAACTTAATCAAAAACGAAATTATTCAATTTGCAACGATCTAAATAGAAAAAAATTCTACTCAATCATGATTGCGAGTCCCTGCGTGAACGACTATAGAAATTTCTCAGGGCAATCGAATTGCTTATTTCAAACTGAAAGTCCGTTTGAAAACATTTTGAATTTTGAAGCATTTAGAAAATTTTGAAATTCTGTCATTATAATGAGTTCATTCACCTAGCTACATTTTCAATAATAGACATAAAACAAATATTTCTCTAATTGGAATATTATAAAAATAGATAATAATGCAGATTTTTACAAAAAAAAAACTAACTTCAATGATAAAGTAAGATAAATCCAACGACATATGACATAGATCACTCAACATCAGTCGAAACACAATCTACATACCTTTGTATCTATGTATATAAAATATAAATGTAGAAACACTATTTTTTTACACGTGCCCTATTTCCATCGGAGGTATGAACTACGACTGCCACCGACCGTGGCGGGATGGGGCGTAAGGTCTATGAGACACGAATCGGCGTTGGGTTTGTATACGCTTATTTAAAGGGGGATGTTCGCTTTCCACTTTAGGCCCACTTCCCCATGGTGATAAGGCAACATAATATAGGTATAGACTACGGGATATTAACTATGGGATTTACGTGGGAAAAACTCCCACACGAACGAAGTCGCGATCACAGCTATTAAACACAGATTTTAAACACTGTTTAACTTTTTCTTGCTAACTTAACTCGCGGTGTTGTAAAGAGATCTAAGCCATTTTAGTTTGGGGTTTGGAGAGAGGTGGATCCTGGAGAACGGAGTCCGCTGTCACGGAAAAAGCTTGCTCCGCTTATAAAGATACATCTTCTCAGCATCCGACCTGTGATTGACAATTGACAATCAATTGTGAATAAAAAATTAACAACTGGTATGTACCCTTCAGTACACAGTTCTCTAATTGTAACTGCAGTTACCTTAATCGTACTTCACAGCTCATCCCTTGCGAGTAGGGACCAATATCCCCTCGGTAGCACGGCGCATATAAACTTTACAACTTAGCTCCGGTATCTCGCATAAAGGACGACTGATGCAAACTTAAGCAACTATCAATTCCCGTTATATTATTCAGACAATCGCGATCGGTTCTATTTTAGCAACGATCCTAAGAACTTACCAGTGAAAATTTATGACACATCTGCATGTAAACAATTAAGTCATTTGATAATAATATGATGCAAACAATCCTGAGAACTCATTATCTGTGATTTATCGAGGAGAACTCTATATTACAACCCTGACACAATTTATGTCTTTCAAGTTATTAGTTCACAGCTCAAAATAAATGTTCACCACATTCCGACTCACTGGTAATGACAATTTATTGTTATGGCGCTAAGCTTTAAATACAATTTGAATATAATAGGTGATACTTGCTAGTGATACACGCGTTCGGAAAATAAAGTGTGGTGTTTAACGGTTTACTAGGTACTTGTTTATCAATGATTCGTTAATTATTCTCAAGAAGTAAAAAGGACCTTGTATAAAAATTTAGAAGGCTAAAAAAAAATACTTAATTATAATGAAATTAAGTAATAAATCGATATGTGTTCACCCCATTTAAGGCACAAAGTCGCAGCATTTTCTAAAAATCGTTTTATGTGGTAATCGACAATTTCATTCAAAATCTATGATAAAATGTATCGAATAGTTCCATAATTGGTTCAAGCTTTGCGTTGTAATAAATCAGGCAATGTCATGTATTATGTAACTGTGTTATGCTAATAACTAATAACTTACGCAGAAATACAGAACTATGTTTAACCAGGTTAAACATGGAAATTGTTTCATTAGGCAATAAATTATTATTATTGTACATATTTTGAGTGACACACATTAGTTTTTTTTATTATTATTTACTTTCTAAGTTTAATTACAGGCACCTAAAATGTTTTAGAAATTATTTACATCCACAAAAGTAAGTAGGTAGGTGCTAGTAGGTAGTAGTGGTAGTAATTTCAATCGACAAATTCAATTTAAACTTCTGGTCAAGACCCAAACTTTATCAATCTTGACTTGTGAACTATGTGTCGGTTGCAGTGACCCTCACAGAGGGTGTCAGTCAATCCGACACCGGAAGGCGTGACGCCGGTCGAGTGTGACCACAGCAGCTCCTCGCCTCGGGCGTACTAACCGAAATCTGTTTCTCTTAACGCTTATGTTTGCCTAGTACAAGATGTATGTATGCTATTTTAAGTCAAGTATGACAATAATCTAGTGAAATCGAATTAAAAAAAACATATTAGACACCTTATTTAAGATTTAATCTTATTGTTGTATAAGAAATCGCTGTACATTTTCAAAATATTAAATCTTAAATTTCTTTGAAAATAATTCAATGTTTACGAAATATAATAGGTTTTCGACGGATCAAAACCAATTTATACTAGTTCTCAGTAAATCTTGTTTAGATATTTGATATTTTACTAATAAATATTTGTGTCTAAAGGACTAACAAAGGATGTCAGACAAATTAATAACGTAAGACGTGACGCCGCCGCCGGTCAAGTGTCCGCCACGAAAGATCTAGATAGAAGCAGAGAAAGTGTTGTTTTGGATGCCTGAGGACATAATATGCAACGCAATATGTGTCAGTATATACTGATACACATTGACGCTATATATTGATACATAATATACAATTTAATACGTACAGTATTATTTTAACGATATAGCGTAGCTTTTGTAGCTACGACTTTGTTGTCGTGTACGATTTTTTGAGACTGCATTTTGTTGACAAATAATTTTATGTTTTTGTGACAACTCATAAGCGTCAGGTCATTAGTTGCTAATTCCGGACCTTAGAGTATTATACAGTAGTATAATATATACTCTAAGTTCCGGACCCATTCCATCGCTACCATCGCCATCCATAATTGTTCTTCTGGTGGGTTCAAGTCTCCTCCTAAAATGTAATGGGTACAGGCCATAGTCCACCACGCTGGTCAAATGCAGATTTGCGGACTTCACACACCTTTGAGAACATGACGGAGAACTCTCGGGTGTGCAGGTTTCCTTACGATGTATTCCTTCATCGTAGCAAGTGATAATTCGATTCTAATACGCACATGTTTTTTTGTTAATTAAAGGTGCGTGCAGAATTTGCACATAGGCCCCCTTTTTATCATTGCTTTTATCCGGACCCATAAAACCACATTACTTACTAACTTTTTCGATAGTAAAAACTACTCACTTACTTAACATTATAAAAGTGTTATTTTTATTAATAAAGTTGAAACATTTATCAACTTTTACTATATTGAAATGCAACTCTTCAAGGTGTTATGACTGCGAAGTTTGTAGAAACTTCCCCTTTGGTGAAATTACCTGCCGTCGTAAAAAGCGTTTGTTTTCCACCGACCGGAGATTACAACCAGAAAATTTTAGTTTTGTTTGGTGCGAAGTTTTACGTATTATTTAAGTATAGTAATATTGTTATGCTCTCCCGGTATGATAGAGCACAGAATAGTAAGGAACACAATTCCATTGTTATTGCTATTGGATAAAAAGCATAAATTTCCGATTGATTAGGGTCTATGCTTAAGCTCATAATCATTCGAAGCGCTCATAGCCCGGTGGCATGCGACAAAGTTAAGCAACAGTGGGCGCGGTCGGTAGTTGGATGGGTGACCGCTATTGACAAAAAATTCTTGGGCGTTTCTGTGCTTCGGAGGGCACGCAAAGCCGTCGGTCCCGGTTGTTACCATTTGGTAGTAGTCGTTAAGCCATGTCGGATGCCTTCGGGCGGTATAAAAACATCTGACACTTGGGTTGGCCAGTAACCCCTGCACCAATTTGCACTGGAGCAGCGTGGTGGAATATGCTCTAGGCCTGCTCAGGTATGAGGGGAGACCCGTGCTGAGTAGTGGGCCATTAATGGGTTGTAGCCTACGTACGGCTACGTTGTAGCCTACGTTTAAGCTTATTATACTTAAATAATGTTACATTTATTAATTTGATATGTTATAATTGTTATATAAAACCAATAAAATAATTAATTGATTAAGGCAAGGGTGGATTTATTGTAACATATATAGATACGCTTTGCGAATTCAATACTTTCCTAATTGGGTTCTTTTCTACTATGAGGGTCACCTATATATTTTTGGATAACAATATCAGGAATTTCAGCATATTATGGAATATCTAAGAACGTTACTTTGTTATTTCATCCTACTTTTGTGCTCTGTTTAACAGACAAAGCTGTAGATATCAAACCAAATTGCGACAACACTACGACATAAAGAGAATGACCCTTGAGACGTTGTGCGCACATCCAAGAAAATTGAATTACACAGTCCGAACCAATTAATATCTGTTCGGTGGGCGCCTACCACACGGCAACCGAGACGGATCCCAAGACGGACTAGAATAAGTGACTTAAGGTCCGCTACTTGACCGCTGTGTCTGCAAGAAAACGAGGGTCATTTGTTTAAGTTTACCCTTCCAATTTGTTGGGAATGTTTGAAGATTGACATAAGATGTGGGAATATAAATCGGTATATAATTATTTACGGTTCATGAGTTTATAGATTATAGGTAAGGAATTGTTACGATTTTGCTTACTATTTCAAATTACCACGAAGTATGATTTCTGTGGATTGAATCAAGGATGCGAAGAATTACAGTCTGGTCACAAATTTCACATATCTGATATATTAAGTAATATAGTTGGCCCGACAGACATGGTCCTGTGTTAAAAAAAATTATTATGATAAAATTTAATATTTCTTTCATAAGATTCTTCTCCTGACAATAACAAACACAACAAAAAAGAATTAGCGAAATCAGTCCAGCCGTTCACGCGTGATGCCGTGACCAAGGGAAATAGGGAATCATATTTATATACATAGATTACTTAATAATCACTCATAGCCCCACATACATAGGAGTGCCTGTGTTATGGAACCCGTAGACAACACACAAGACAAGATTGAACCCACACCCAGACCGACGACAAAAATTTAAACTATCATTTAAATTGCCGCCTCGCTAGGAATCGAACGGCGGTCCGGCGTGCTAACCATTGCGCCATACGGATTGTCAAGTCGTCTTGCCGAACCTGAAAACTATTCTTGCAACAAGCTCCATAACGAGTAATATTCCAATCTGATCGTGGTATCACTTTTCTATAGTAACCGAATCGAGATGGACCGGGCAGAAATATAATTAATGCGTATCCTCAATACCACAAAGAAATAAAAGTTATTATTATGTAGTACCTACTCTTAGCAAATATTTTATTTTAGTGTTTTAACGTAAGTCGACAAAGAACGACACTATTTTGAATCTTTTGATCTTTACATTTGTGAATGTAATTACACTAAACATGAAAAATAATCTAACTGAAAAACAAAGATGAGATTTCAAAAACCGTATATTCTGAATAGATCTCTTGATAACAATGATTGTACAGTTCAATTCTATAGTAATACAATGTAACATTAAACGTACGATATAACCGTTCTACCCAGAGTTTTGGATTCAATATCTTGGCAAAGCCGTGTTAGTGTGAAAGTGTTTTATTTAGCGTTTTATAGTCGAGGATTCAGAAAATGGAGTCGCGTCGATGATTATGGTTCAATTTCCTCTCGTTGAGTCGATTGCATTACATTGGTGCAGACTTCGGATATCCTTTACGACAATGAGGATTGTATATATAGTTTTCTATTTTGAGCTAGCTTTGGACGAGAACGAAGGGGCAGTAAAGGTGTAACGGGGATCCGAAAGATTTACGTTAATAGAAGTATGCTTTGGGCAATGTCCAGAACATGTTGAATTTTGTCGAGGCATTTTTGCAATCCTTGGATTGAAAAGATTGTACTCCTACCTTTCCTATATTTTATTTCCAAGTGGGAAATCTTCCTTAGATATCCGATATTATTCGGGTTATGTGGGATTTTACCCACTAAACCCCCCTTTATGACAATCTAGCGCAATCGGCCTCCCTGAAATCCCATCCGGAATGAGGAAATCCCACCTAAATCTATAGTTGTACCTGTTTAAAGAAGAATGCACGGAGGAGTGTGGCATTTGACGTGGTTAAAGTTTACATGGAGAAGAAATTAGGCTAAATTAAACGTATAATGTGGCATACAAATACATTGACAACAACTTAAAGTACCAAATTTGAGCAGGAGTAATGACTTTAAAGAAGAAAGCAAAAAATGAGAAAAGAAAATAAGGAGTAGCGCTTGTACAATCAACACCATAAGCACTTACAAAGACGCACTATAAAAGAAAAAGAAAACAGAAAATACTATACCTAATAATATTGGTATCTATCCTACTAAAAGCAAAAAGGACATAAGTTGATCCTTTATAATAATCACATCCTAGTAACGTAGTAATTTGTACTAAATGGTTCCATTAAATTAGCAGTTAGCTGCCTATTTGCATAAAGGGGTTGCACGTGAACGAGGGAAGATGGTGATTTTTCTTAATCCGCAATCAGTGTCCTTTGGCGTAGGTAAGTACGAGTAGGTATGATGTTAAAATATAAAGAACACTTCTTTGTAAGCACTTTGTGAGCTTAAATAATGGTGCTATTTTTAACTGCTGTATATTGAGGTAAAAATAGGGGTATAATATTGTGAGATATGTGTGTGTTAGCTGCAATAAGCGGCATTAATTTATTCAGCGCATGTGTTATACCCGTCTTTATCCTGAACATGTAACGACGTTATTATGTTTGGAAACTAGCTTTTCGCCTTTGACGTAGCTGCCGGCTAAGTTCCGAGGTGAAGAAGCAAAGGATCTTAACGTAATTTCGTGTCGAGTGTGAGTAAACAGGCAGAAGAGAGTGCGATGTTAATTAGACGGCGTAAAGCGGACGAACGAAGCCTCAGCCTCTTGAATCGTTAATTGCAACCCTTCTCGCCGTCACAGCTTTTTGAAATGGAGACCGGCAAGACGTTGCCGAGTAATTCGTCGAGCTTAGATTTTATCTCGGATAATGTTAGTGTTACTTGGATTAGCTGGGCGGTAATAAATCGCGTGATTAGCGCGGTGATTCTTGAAACTCACAGATCAAATCAGAGGAGTAAATTCCGAATTTACCTACTGCCTACAAAGGTACCTCATTCAAACTTGTTCTCCATATTTTTTACGGAATGACTTTTCAAAAATAATTTCTCTCTGGTTCAGACTGTCAGTTATCAGTCACTCGGTAACCGTTAGCGTTTTATAAGAGTAAAGTAGATTTATTGTAATTAACTTACAAATAATATCTATAATTAACTACCAACCGTGCAATACTTATCATTCGTCGCCAGGTGTAACATTTCCTGTAAGTTAGATTAGATAAGCCTTAATATGGTTGCAATGTTTGAAAGGAAATCAACAAGCGGATTCTTACTTGTTTTCTAGACCAACGATTCGCATGTCCGGCCATCCGACGCGGTCGGTCAAGAAGAGAGCGGTCAACACACAAGAAAATTTGTTCTTCATAAGTACAACCTAAATGTATTACACTTCACTATTGGCTTTTAGAGGAGGGTGATACCCAATCCTGCAGAAATGGCTTTAGAAAGGGTTGAAAATAATCTTAAAATTAAATTTTACTGCCGTCCAAATTAAGCTGGGTGGAATAGAGCTTAACGTATCTAGCAGTAGGCATATGCCGATCATATTAAGCTGGACGGTATAGAGCCTAACATATCCAGCAGTAGGCATATGCCGTCCAAATTTAGCTCTGCCGTCCAAATTTAGCTGGACGGTATAGGGCGTAACATCTCCATAGCCACGGCTGCTAGACAGTAGGGTACCACGAGCAGCGTTGACTAGCTTACATCCGAAGAAAGAGCGCCATGAAAACCAAAACTTAGTGGCCAATATTTGTACCAAACGGCTTATTGTTATAATTTTTCAATGATAAAGTGGATGACGCATAAAGTAGTTGTTATTGCGATTCTTCAAACAAATATGTCATGTTAAGTATATTCCAATACATATTTATATTTGAATCACCACATAATTTATAAAACGAATCTAGTTAATGCTTGTTGCTTTAGTCTCTATACATCGTCGCATTATCCCACAAAACAATAGCCGTTGTCATAACTTTATGTGGACGGAGTTATGGCGACTATTTACATTTTCACTATTGTTGTCGAGACAATGCCTACAACGATACTTTAAATTCATAGCAAACGTAAAGTAAAACTGAAATAAACCAAAATATATTCAAACAATTTAAAATACGAGAGTTTTAACAACGGAAATTAATATGTCGGCAACATTCGAAATTCAAATTGCATGCGCTAAAAAATTCTTAGCTCTCGAAAATTTTATTCTAAAACTGAAAATATTTTCGATTCTAAACGTGTATTTCTATGTTAAAGTATAAATAAGTAGTCAGTAGTACAACCTGTTTTCATATTTATACCCTCGTACGTGGAATATGTAAATATACCAAAACAGTTCACTTGGATGGCTATTCAATTCCGATGAAAGGACCGAAGCCAGCCAGTTTTAAATATTCCATGTGCGGTCAAGCATAAAATCTACAAAGAAAATGTATTACCTATCTTTTATTGCATTTCTACCCTTTTTCTACGACATTGGTCTCGAGATAACACGAGTTATAGCAGTTTTATCAATATCATAACTGCGGGTAATATCCGATAAATCATCGTATCTGTAATAAATGAGCTAAAATTGTATATATATTATTTTATTTCTACTATAGATAACACTGAAATTAACTTTTACATGTTTTTGCTAGAGATGTTTGATATTTTCAAATGTTCTGTAATTATTTTTTGCATCTAACTTTTTTCTCCTGTCTGGTAATGGTAACGCATCGGTGATGTAACTGGTGTATCCGATGTCTGTGGACGACGGTGCATATTCACTATCAGTTCAGCTCGCTCGTAATTCCCTACATAAAAAGATTTAAAATATACAAGCTTTTTATTTCATTGATTTAAAACCTTTATCATTTATTTAGTGGACCTAAGTTATCACAATTTGTCACCTCTAATAAAATAACAATTTGTTTACCGTTTATGAATCAGTATGGTTATCACGGGTTTATAATTTTTATTTTACAAGCAAATAATTTCAAAGTTCGATATATTTTTGATTATGTATATTTTTCAGTTGGTATTTACTGGAAGCTTAATGGGCGCTTACAAGATTTCTGTTATTTCTTAAAGAAAATATATCATTATCCCTATAATTAACAACATAAGACGCTTACAAAGTTAATTAGAGGGAGCTGTAAAAGGCGTAATAGATCCCGAGCATCCTCTCAATCAAACGTTTCCTGTAAGAACCCTTTTTCTCAGATGTCAACGGGTTCTTTTCTTGTCAAACGCAAGCTCCTTAAAAAGGGGGCTTGTTAATTGAAATAAATATTTGCGTAGCTAATTCTCTATTGAACGACACTTGTCGCTCGTCAATCCGCGCGGAATTTTCTACTTTGTTTGTTTTTACCTTAATTGAATCATTTATGTATACTTAATAATATACAGTCGCGTACCCTGCTTTTACTCAAGTTTATTTTGGTATAATTCAGTCAATCGACTCGAGGAGGCATTAATCAAGATTTTAGCCCCAACATGTTTTAAACTTTTCTAGTCACTCGTACCCCTACTATAAAATGTCATGAGTTCATAGTGATTTCAATCCAGGTGTCTAAATCTCAACCCGAATCCATTCCCTCTAAACCGAAACCATTTATCCAACTCTCGAACAAACATTAGTAATTCAGTGTTTAACCTATCCCGACAGCGGCAATAATTGCGTCAAACACTTTGCGGATTTCTATTAAGTTTTCGTCTTTATCCGACCAACAAAGGCAATCGAGCCACGCTAATGGGATGGTACAATTGAAACTGCTCTCCGGCAAATCTCGCAATAAGTATGCATCACATCGCCACGAGCACGCAGAGCTGTGTCTAGATGTCGACTGATACAGATCCAATATTCTATCCACTGCGCACCGAGATTACAAATGATTAAGTAAATTACGAATTAAATTATAGTTCATTTTATGTGGTTAACATTTTGTAAATCGTGGGCATCTGATAAAAATCACAAGTCATAGATCACTCGCTTATCTAATACTTCTAATAGTCTTAACGGTCTTTTACTACGACGATACTATACTATCACGAACGTATGCGCTTTACAAGTAAGTTGGACGTGAATACAGTTTTGAAAAAGGAGAGCAGGGATAGTTAGAAAAATATGAAATGAATTGAGAGATCCCGTCTTATTTGTCATAGTTAAAATGAAGTGCATGGTTTAGAAGATAAAATATGGAAAATTAAAATATTCACACCTTTTTAAAATTTTAGTCATCTAATCCTCGCCTATGGAAATTTGCAACACCCAAAGCACCTACATTATGTGCTGCTGGCCAACATTTAAGCGATAAATTAAGTATTTACTTATAACATTACAAACTATTCCACTTTACTATAGATTTAAGCTTAAGACATTGTACACGTTTTACATTTTACATAATAAACTAAGCAGGAAAAAGCGAAACAATGCATTTTTACGTTGTTCTAATGTTTAGTTTTTAACGGCTAAGACAAGTAGATTATTCAGTATACAGTCTATTTAAGCCTGAGAAGCATTTTAAATAAGATTACCTAATAACATAAAAATAAGACTTACTACTAAGTGAAATTACATTTAATAAATACTGCTGCAGCAAAGTTTTCATATTTTCCTTTTTCATGTACAAAGCGAAACGAAAGTACCAGGGGAGCATAAGTCGCGTAGAGTGCGCAAGTGTCCAGAATGACCACTAGCTCCTCTTTACGATTATTTGAGTGGGCTCAGACGTTAACGTCCTAATTTATAACGTTAATACAGCAGACATGATTGCGGCCGGCGGCTACATTACGCCCACCGTGCGATATTAGTGCTCGGACTATGGACTCCATGCTGATACAGGGGTATTATCCACACTCATCCTATGGATATGACGTTTATGATCACAGCTGTTGACTGCCACGTTACGTAGGAATATACTGATATTCGTTTTAGTCATTTACCATACTTAGAAGGTATATACTTACACTGAAACGTTATACTATCCATATTCAAAACAAGTACAAAAATATACACAGTTAACTTAATTTAAAATTTTCAACTTACTTGAGTTAAGATTTAGTTTCAGTTTTAAGTACCATTATTTACATTTAAACTAATTTTAAAAGTTTCGTGTGTCAACCTTTTTAGCTTGCTCATTCGCTAAAGTTATTGGCGTAGAGAAAGCAAGCAAAAAAGTATGTTGTAGCGAAATTGCTTCGTTGAAAAATTATCGACAAAGTTTCTTCCAAGCCGCGTGCACGGTGCAAACATTGGCGTTAGCCTGATACCTATGTACGTATGTCGCAGGGAAATAATGAAAAGGGAGATTTGGTCAAATTCCTAATGGAATCCATTCACGTAAGATATTTAAGTATTGTTAGGTTAAATTAAATGAAATAGAAATAGGAACCCCCTTCGTTAAAATCCCCTCGTTAAACCTCCTTCACCCTACCCCGGTTTTCCTCCGTCACGAAGCTTCGGGCGCGATCTTGACTTAGAAGGATGACCACTAGGTAATTACTACATAATTATTATAAGACCCCATAATTATATTCGTGCCCCGGCCACCTTTATCTGGTGTCTTTGTCTCTATCTGAACGCGAGAAACTCAAAAGCTACCATAGCATAGATTTGCATGTGGTTTTTAACGACGCAAAAAGAGTTTAAAAGAGGGGTCGCCAATAGATGTTTCATATCAAAAGTGGCTTGACTGCTCGTATGTCAGTTTTCACATATAAAAAGAGTCAAGTGCAAATCTGACTCGCACACTCGTAGCAACAAGCGATATTAACAGAACTGTAACAAGAATAAAGATCTAACTTTATTATTATTTTTAAATTATTTGTTGTTATAGCAGCCACAGTAACACATATTCTCTGAAAATTTCAAATGTAACATAACCTACGACGGAGTATAAATTTGAAACCTAACAATCTAAAGTTTCCATACACCTACGAATGTCAAAAATAAAAACAAAGCAAAATTACCCACATCGCAATTACTAGAGTTGCTAAACGCCGTATTAAATTAAAGTGTGCCGCAATCAGGACTCGCTAGGGACTCGCAATTGCTTGAGCTTGATTGTTGCAGGTATAACGGATCTGATCGACACGCACTGACTAACGGTCTGACGCAAAGAGTTGTTTTGGTAGGTTTTACTGGGTACAGAGATCCTTATTTTACGTTCATCGAAGAGATTAACAGCTGGTTTTACATGAGTATAATATAGCGCTACTCAAAGTATGGTAGGCAGACCTTTAGGCCATGGCTCAACCCATTAATAGCCCACTACACGGCATAGGTCTCTTCTGATCATTTCATTGGTTGGTCAGACAAAAAAGTGGCTCGTAGACGATGTGAAAAGTAAAAAGATGTTTTTCGTCCGGAACCTTTGAATAGATCTGATATAATAAAAAGCGAAAGAAAAATCATCAGTCGTATTTATCCAATTTGGCTTCAACCCATTAATGGCTCACTGGCACTCATTAATGGCAGAGCACTGGCTACTCTACCACACTGTTCCAGCGCGGATTGGGGGTAGTAGTATTTCAATTCAACCCGTATTTATTGCCGTTAATTAAAATTACCGTAACGGAGGAATTTAATACCTCAACTAAAACAACTGCGAGGAGCAGGATCAGCAGGAAATGGTGATATGAGGTGTGGTGAAGTGAGGTGAGGTGTGGCTAGATGGTGAGGCGCAGTGTGGAGTCGTGAGGTGCGGTTTTTAGGCGTGGAGAAGAGTTTGAGGAGTGGAGTGGAGATTTTGAGTTGAGAATCTTTCAAGGTTTCAGGTATTCCAGCAAAATGTTACTGGCCTGCGAACAGGTCATCTTCAAGCATAAACAGATGATTAATACTTAAATACAAAGGAATCATCATTATATTTATAAATGTTCTTCGTGAGTCTATTATTGAACACCGCATTAAAATTTATGGTTTTGACATCACCCCTTTAGAAAGACAGAATTTAACGCAGTGTAGTGAAGTTTTACAACAATTCTGAAACAGCATATCCGCGAAACAGCGCTACGGTTATTACGCGCTCCGCATTCATAACTAAGTGCATAACAGCATTGAAAAATCGCTTTCTTTGTCGAGTGAATCACGCGATGAATCACTAACTCGAGGTCAACTGTTACCGAGCGTTTGACTCACCAATACGAAAATAAAGACACAATTTGTGTAATATTGGACATTGAACATTACATGATACGTATCATGTACCTACTTTAATTAATAAATTGTAACTTAATGTGTCATCTATCTAGCTAGGAGCACGGCCCCAGTACGCTTCAATACATCGGTGACCCATTTCTGAGCACGGGTTACTTCTAATCATTGAGGAGGGTTAGAAAATACTACTACTCGATGCTCTGGTGTGGATTTGTGGAGGTGTTAGTGGCCAACCTAAGTATCAGAAGTTTCTATGCCGTCCGAAGGCCTCCGTCATAGCTAAAGGACTGCTATCTTACGATAACAACCGGGACCGACGGCTTTACGTGCCCTCCGAAGCATGGATAAGGTCAAGACTTTTGCGACTAGCGGTCATCCTTGCAACTACCGACCGCGCCCCTAGCTCGGTCGATCACTTGGACTCGACGCAAGTCGCTCGGCCTGAAAAATATCCTGATATTTTAGTCACAAAAATAACCTGCTCAAGAGTGTCATTCAATCGGTCTTGATTGATTTATGAGCGCGCGGCTGCAGTTGCTTAATTAAATCGATCATTTGCCCGACACAAACACTAGACCGCTGAAAAACTCATGATTTTGGAAGCGTACATGTCACAAACTTTGATAAACAAACGTTTGAAACCGCTACATTAAAATGTTTCAAGGTTTTTTTAGCGAATTAACTAAAGAACCCCACGAGGTGTAGAAGTACTCGTATGTTATAATTCACATGTAAGAGGTTTGGAAAATAGCTTTTTCGTAACATTGTCGGAGGACAAATAGCTGACAAAAAGGTTATTGTTATATAGGATTAGATGGGTTTGCTGCAAAAATGTTACCTTCCCACAAATCATTCCTATCTAAGACAAGGGTCCTCACTATTTATTTTGCTCGGGTTTAGTGAAAGGTATTATTATTGGTTCCAGGATTATAAAATACGCCTCAAATAAGGCGGTGAAAACGGCGGTGTCTAATTCAACTCCACGCTTATTTAGGATCGGTCATGATCAATTGTTAGTTATGAAGATTGACGTAAACGTCTGGTGCAACACAACAATATTTTCATAACGGACAGAAAGTTACATTGGAATATAATTTAGTCCAAAAATTAGTCGTATTTAGAAAAAACACTTCAGCGCAATCTACTGCGATTTGTTTGTCAAAACCTACGCATAGTTAGAGCTCGAATTATGATTTTATTACATGTATTTTATTTTATGTACAGAAAAATTTGTCCTTTTACAGACAAACCTTAAAATAAATTTGAGACAATTTAAGTTAATTATGGTTATTACTTCATCTAATACCTTTAAACGAGCTATTCTTGTATATACATATATAATTTATTATATGTATGTTTGTAAAAACTTAAAAATTCTCTCGGTCAAAATCGGTTAAGATAGAACTAATACTACATTTAAAGCTTGCCAACCCTACATCAGTTTTCACGGTGAAGTGAGCGGGTGGATGCTCGGAATAACTAAAACAATGCGTCTGAAATCTTGTCTAACTGCTTGACATACCGAACGTTCAATTACCGTTGACGGGCTGAGCGCGTCTGCGGTGCCTGTTTATACTAACCGATCGGTCTGCGCCAATAAATATTCCCCACCCAGATAAATCATACAGGATAAACCAAAGAGCAAAGATACAAATAGAAGTATTACTTTATCGATTATTTATCTGTTCCCGCGACTTTGCGTGAGAGTTCTTCAGCGTAAAGCTCGATTTCGTGTGAATTCCGGAATAAATGTAGTATGGTGCCACGTAATCTCGTCTATCTTCCAGTGAAAGTTCCATTAAAATCAGTTCAGCCGTTCAACAGATTAGTCCGCACACACACAAAGACAGACAAATATTTTTTTAATAAAGTTAAAAAATACTTGAGAGCACACAATTATTTTGAAATCTTTGACAGACACGTCAATTTTATTTATACGTATAAATAAAGCCCAGTTGGTAGAGCCCGTCGCAGGGTTCCGGTTCGATTCCCTGTAATTTCAGGAATCCCTAAAGTTCGAATGTTTCCCCACTGGTGCAAGATGTGCGGGTAAATATAAAAATAATATTTTCAGCACGAAGTCGCGTACACCAGCTGCATTAACATTATTTATTCTCTTTCTTTCCTTTTCTTGGCCGGCAACGCATCATGATGCATCATGATGGTGACCATGATGATTATGATGATGTCCGTGGGTGACGGTCATCACTTACCATCAGGCGGCTAGCCTGCTCTCTTGTCGGCTATTAACATAGCAATGGACTCCAAGAATAGTCCTGCTATGGAAGCAAAAACTATTTTTTAATAATAATAAAGATTTATTAAACAAAACCAATTTTACAATTGTACTGATTATATTGATGTCATGGGACCTCTATGGGAACCATTGTATATAATTATATAAACCTTACCTTAGCAATGGTTCTTGTGTCAGACGGCTTCAAATTTTACGTTAGTGAAAATGAAATTTCAGAAGAGACTGGAGAGATCATTTTTTTGTGAAGTGATTTTTGACCTTAAGATCATGAAGACCAATCAAAATACGACTAAGTATTTCAGTACTTAACTGATTTTTTGTATGAGCTTACTGTTTGTTTGATAATGTTAACCAATCAAATTACGACTTTTTCAGTGGAATTCATTTTTTTGAGCTTTGCGTCACGACATTTAGTACAAAAATAGCTATTTATGGCACTTCCCCTTGTATCTTTATTCTATGTAATAAACCTGCTAAAGCAACCCGCTGAATGATTGTCGAATGCGTCGAAAACATAATATATCTTGTGAACAAACAAACCACTGTACTTATATTAACAGAGTCCTCTACGAGACAAATCTTTTATTACAGAGCATCTGCCCGTTCTTGAACTCAATTGAATTCATTTAAATCATTTGAACGTGTTAAGTACTCCATATGGCAGTGGGCGTCGCAAAAAGTGTGAGAATGAACTTTCTCCTTTGCATATAAAACCGCCTTAGGTTTGATTGTTCAGAAGAGTTACTTACATTTATAGAAAGTTCAGCATTTTACGGACTATTTAACGATGTATAAAACTCGTTTGAAATTCAATATATTTATGAAAGTTTATCTTTTTTATGTACCTATTTATAAATAACTATAATATAATTGATTCATGAACAAACAACAAAAACTTATTCGAAACATCACGTCAAATATTCAGCAGTATTTACCTTATTTTTCAGTGCGACTGCATCATTCATTAGGTCCGTACATTATTAACGATACCTCAAACACATCGCCTGAAAAGAAAACATTCGTCTTCTAGAGAGAAAATATTTACTGTAACGTAGCTTCCAGCAATTCTCTAAATGTGAGTGCAGTAAAAAGAAAAATAAGAAAAATGTTACAACTGAAAAATACTCAAGTACTTACGGGGTAGCTTTATCATATTTCCTTTCTTAGTAAATTACCTTGTTAGTTATGTTCTAGAATTGAAAGTACAAATCGTAACACAACAATCGTTTTATTTCGCTTTTGTTCTTGTACGAACTCTTGTCAAATGTAGAATTATGAGTACGTGCGTTTTGTTTCTGCAATACAATACTTTGTTATAGTTTTTCGAGTTTATTATCCGTTGTCCGAGAAGTACTAAAGGTCAATCCAAGGGCATTTTATGCATGTGGTTCTATCAATTGGACCAAGGGAAAATTAAATTATGTACCTATAACTTAAGTAGTAGAGCGTATATGAAATCTATATTTTATAGGTTTTGTATAGAGTTCGCCCGGGGTAGTACCACCGCCCACCACGGTTTAATAAAATACCATTTATACTGTGTAATAATAGATTTAACAGAAATTGTACTCCGGTAGAAAAGGTTTGGACCCGGTTATACTTTTAAGAGGCAACCATGTTTGACCGAATTATAACGAGACTCTTACTAAGAATTAATAATACCCTCTGCTAACAGGACTAACAATCCCAGCCATGTTTTGGGTGTAGTTCTGTGTCGGTCACAGGTTGTCATGGGCAGCAGTGGAAAGGTGGTGCTGCATGCTCGTTTGCTATTTTAAATCAACAAAAAACTTCAACTATCCAAGGGCAACATTGTTTACATGTAATTCTGTTAAAACGTGTGTTATAAGGAAGCGGGTTAGTATTGCAGTGCACCATTTTTTTGTTGACGGTATTTACAACACATGTTTGAAAATAACGGACACTGATTGTTTTCAAAAAAACGACGTCGACGGCATCTGCTGACTGTATCGTTTGCAAATAACTGACATACCGAATGGATATTTGACGGTAATGGTAACACGACAGGCTCCGGCAGTAGGTGGTTTTAGTCTGGGGCTAGCTTTTTTTTTTAACTTTAAGTAATGAAAGCGCGTCTCTAAGTAATAGATGCATTGTAAAATATTTTATTACCGAGTTGATAAAGTTCTCGCTATGACTCAGATGCTATAACGTTGTTATGCAAGGAACAACAACTCGTAAAACAAATTTTACATTTGAGCAAGTTTTTAGTGCTGCCATTAACGTTTTTAATATAAACATCTTAAAACTACTGCGAGATTTGCGGGTTTTGAAATTCAAGAAAGTAGAGTAGATATATTTATTAATTTATTTTATGTATGGAACCGCCAAATGAGCAGCCAAAATATTTCTTCATTCTATACATTCATTCGTAACGTAACGTATGGCGAAACGGTGGTAAATGCAAAAAAAATACGTTTATAAATGTATTAAAAATACCTACATGAAATAAAAGCTTTAAGTTTGAGTTTCGTAGTCAAAATAATTCAAGATAAAATAAATGTTGAATATTATCATTACCAGGTATTGCTATCGGTAAGTGGTCGCCGTCCAAGGAAAGAAAGAGAAGATAGGAAGAAAGAACTGGCTCTCAGGCCCTCGGCCGGAATACAACGAGTCTTATCCATATAATTTACCATGAGGACCAAAGAATTACAAAAAAATAACCCGTAGAAAAAATGTCCTCAAATATTTTAAACGTGATAAAACGTTTAAAAAAGACAAATACAAGTTATGTTAATGTATATATTATTTTGTTTCACATTCAATACTCACTCGCTAAACATCGTTTTAAAAGTGTCTCTTTCATTTCAGTTCAGTCCCTCTTCAGCACTTTTTGAACTACGGCAGAAACGAAACACCCAATACAGCGTAGCATTCAGCATTGATTCAGCGCTACGACACTTCAAAAATAACCATTTAAACTGTAGTACCTACGTTTAAAATCGTTCACATTAGCTTCCTCACGTGAACTCGACACATCAAAGGGAAATTAGTCTCCAAAAAGTTCCGGCATCAACACGTCATGACGATCTCTCCATTTCAATGTAAAGGCAGGTGTCCACTAGGAGAAGATAGGATAGGTGACTTATAGACAAAGTTTATTTTATCTTCAGGCCACTATGGCCCATGGGCATCTGTGAAAGACATAATTATATGTAAAGTTAAAAACTTAAAACGCGCTTTTACAATGGTAAATGAATTAATAAAAGCAAAGCAATATACTATTTAGTCACTGTGCTGTTAACTGTTGAAGAGTTTCCTCGTCTGGAAGAAATCCCGAGCGTAGTCTACGGTTCTATGATAAAATTGCATTCCCTCCTCGACCTCCTCCACCAATCTGCACTGGAGCAGCGTGGTGGAGTATGCTCTAGGCCTCATCAGGTATGAGGAGAGACCCGTGCTCAGTAGTGGGTTATTAATGGGTTTAAATAAAAGCTAGTAAAGGAGGATTGGAATACCTATCATTTGTGTAACATTCAACGTTGCACATTTTCTAGTATCATAAGTCTTTCCCGCCCACACCAGATCCTGCCACTCATGGTGTCATTAAGAACATATTACTTACTTTGTGGCCAATTATTTATTGAACATTATACTTAGAAGACAGACATAGTAGTCAAAAATTCTGCTTAATAAGGACGGCTTAAGATTAACGCACCATTGCGACGCATGATATTAAATATTATGCCGGTTTTATTAGCGCATAAACATCTGTGAATAACGGTGGAAGCCTGCCCTTAGCGTAATGACGCCAATACGCATAAAGCAGCCCGTTGAAACAGACCACTCCATCAAGGAGCGCCATTTAATACGCCTGCATAATTCCCAGCAAATACCAGACGATGGCGACCTCTATTAGGCCCTCGTTAAAACAAGATTGGAGTGAACATTTTCTTTTCCCTATTTAGCAGAGCCGGGAACTTTGAGATAGCGAGAGTGCATTTCTGAGTGGAAAATTCATGAATGGAAAGGAAAACGACGAAAACGTAATGACGAACGGCATTATAGGTGGATGCCGATTTTATTTTTATAGGCTTTAAGTAGACTGTCGTCTGTCTCGGGCTTTATAGCATATTGCATTAATGAGAATTTTGCGGAAATATTTATGGGTTGGCCTTTCAGATCTGGTACCCTTAAAATAAAGGTACCCCTTACATAATGACGGGAGACCATATAAATTAAATGAATATCTTATATGTTCTTCCTAACTCCTAAGGGATCTATCGCAAAATGAAAACTAACGCACGTGAAAATTAATTCGTGTGCTTGGTAAGTCTAACAAATTGGAGTGAGGGTACTAAGGGACAGGCTTCCCGAAGCGAAGCGAGGGCGGGTTTACTAGTATAAATAAAATTATGAAAGTGAATGTACTTATTTACGAAATATCAAATGGTATTTGGTGGAAAAGGTTTTTAAAAATAATTAAACATTTAAGTTTCAAGTAAGTTAAGTAAGTAAAATTAGCAGTCAGGAAGAAATCACACCAGAAAAGAAGAATATTTTCTTACTTTAAAAACACTAATGTTAAAATATGAAACTAAAACCCCAAATAGTTACTATTAAAATAATAGTCCATTTACATAAGTAACCTTTCGTAGTTAACTTTTAATATAGTGCACTAATACAACCAATTTTGATATTAAAGCAAGACTAGGTTCGGTTAGACACGATTCCACGAATGTCTGGCGAACCTATAAACGTAAATTGCCTGACGAACTAGTTTTAATTTCATAATTCTGTGGCAGTCACGAATAAGACTAGCTTCAACTAATGTGTTTTCTCGGAACAATCAGAAAAATTAGGTTAATAATTATTAAGCTTATTGAACTATTCTATTCGTAGCTCAATATATAATCAAATTAGACATCATGGGTAATATTGCTACGTAATGTAAATGGCTCCTTACATAATTGGCGTATTGGGGAGTCCTAGAAAACAGACCCCAATTCCATGCTGGCATATGTATGTCCAGATGTCCATCAGCGACGGCGACCTCCAACAACAGGTGGTTGTTTATTTGTCGGCTATTTACATAAACAACATAGCTACTAACTATCGTTTACTTGAAATAAATAATAATATAACTATTAAGAACGTGCGATTTTTAATGAAATTAATTTTATACAAATAAACGCCGATACATCCATACCCCTGTACTTGGGGTTTCGTGAAATGCATATGGCAACCGTAGTTAAACGGCATGTTATTTACCTGCGTGTACAAGAAATGCAAGAATAGCACCTGGGACCCCTTGATCGTGTTAGCTTTATGAAAAAAGATGTATCAATTTTATATATTTACAGAGCATTTGGCATAGATATTTACTTGACTCATTAAAATATGTTGTAAATTGTTCAACAAAAATATTAATTAATGTGAAAGTTGGTGTAAAATAAAATGTTTGTTATTGTTTAGGTTACCATAGAAATATTTATTTTATGTATTTTACGATCTTTAAAACAATTCAAAATTATCTATACTGATTGATTTATCAATTAATGATCCGTAAATTGAGGTTTTTATGATTTCACGTGTACAGGCTGGTAGAACGACCAGCATGCGTATTTTTAAGTGAAAAAATAACGGAGATATGTCAGAATGGTATGTCAATGTTATGGGGCTGAAAAAAATAAAATAATTTGGTAAAGTATAAGTTGTTTAATTCTGGAGTTGGAGAAAAAGATTACAATTCCGAAGAGGGATAACATCAGGGAAATTTGGTAAGTATAATAATAAAACCACCTTGGTGTGATCGTACGCCCACAAGAAGGTACGTTGGTTTGATTGTGTAAATGTTTTATAATCACTATGTTTGCATTCATTGGTTGTCTACTCGGATTAAAATCTTCGGCGGACTTGATGTGGTAATAGCCGAAGGTACAAAATTATTAATTGCTATACCTGTAGTTAGTTTTTACCACAAGTTTATTTAAAGGTATAGTTTTAGTAGTAGAAGTCGTCCACCAGTCCAGACCGGAAATTTAATCATAGTTTTAGGCTATGTGTCTAAGTATTTAAGTATGACTTTATTAAATGATGAATATAATTATAAAGTGCTTTACGCTGTTTTTTTTTCATTGGGTTTTAAGTACCAAGACTAGGTCGGTGAATAAAGATTATTCTAATACCTTTCTACTACTCAAGGGGGTTTAAATTAGAAAATATAATTAGAATCGAAAAAAAAAATTGACATAATTATTTCAAAGTTGGATATTTTATTATTGCTTATTTCATGTTGTTATATTCAACAACATTTACAAGTGTATACCACCTATGGAATAGATACTCGGTTTTAAAATTATTTCAGATCGTTAGATATTGGACAAACGAGTGAATAACCGATCTGGAAATAGACGAAGGTCCAGTGGCAGGCATTTCGGAAATGCGGAGGAGGTATTTTGGAGACGTAGCCGGTCACGAACACCTACTCGAAGTTCGAGGCGTAGTCATCGTTCGTCGGCAGCGTTGCGGAGCGATGGGGTGACTCCGAGCGATGCGGATCCAGAAGATCACCTACAAGAGTTGAGGCGCAGATGAGGAGTTGGCGTGGGCGCCGGCTGCGGCTGCGGCTGCGGCTGCGGCTGCGGCTGCGCCTGCTGATGCGACTGCGGCTGCGCCTGCTGATGCGACTGCGGCTGCGCCTGCTGATGCGCGACTACGGCTGCGTGAGCGGCTGCGTGAGCGGCTGCGTGAGCGGCTGCGTGAGCGGCTGCGTGAGCGGCTGCGTGAGCGGCTGCGTGAGCGGCTCGACCTGGCAGCGCTCTGCTGGCGGCGAGGGGTCGTCAGCTGTCGTGGACCGACGTCACGACTTTCCGACTTACCCATTTTTACTGAAACTCGCAACCATATCGTATGTCATTCTCTCTTTACTTCAAAACAATGGTTGTTTGCATAATTTTGAAGCAGTAGCATAAGCAGTAAAATTATATCATACGGCTAGATGATAAATATCATTTAACAAAAATTTGTTGGAAATGATTCTTAAATTATTTTATACTAACGTTTACACCAGAACAATGTTAATAATCTAATTATTACTTATTCTACCAGAGTCTAGTTAACTTTTAAAATATGACGTTTACTTACGTTACCTAATGAGCTGGCGGTCTCACTTGCTGAGTTGTAGGGCAGGTTAATTCCAAACAAATTCCGCTTTATTATAATCGCTCCTTCTCACTTACTTGACTATTACAGTTGCACTATATTAATTCCGACACGTTGTAGGTCTTAGACCTTGTAAAGGGATTGGTTGGTCCCGGCCATTGTTTTAAGAGGTGAACGCCGCTATTTTATTCTTTCGAGAGAGATTAAAATTGTTACATATAAATACAATAATTTAGATACTAATTTTAAATTTTTAAACATCGTCCTAACTGCGAATCAAGTGTGTGAACGGTTATTGAAAAATTAGCTGCACTTCCTATTGCAATATATAACAAATGTCACCCACTGTATTTACCTTTAAAAATTCAATAGAAATGCTTAAATTGTTTAAATCTAATGCCGACATGTTATGCATAAACGCTCGAAGCCTTACTAAAGTATGATTATTTTTGTTGGCACTTTTCTCACACTTCAGATAAATTCCGGAACCATAATTGTTGGTTTTTAATCTAACCGTCGTATAAGCGTTAGAATGAGTATTTTGAACAGATAAGATAAGATAAGTAAGAAGATAAGATAGGATAAGTAAGAAAACAAACCGGAACTAAACAGTTTACCTAATTATGACGGATGACTAATATGTATTTTTCGGTCGAAAATGAAATTGATATGGAGTTGATAACCATTATAAAATTAAGACTGTTTTGTGGTTTTTGTTAGAAAAGTATTTTTGAAAAGAAAAAGAAACATAATTAACATAAAACAGTGCAAAATCTATTTCACAATTAGAACTTATAAAATTCTATGACAACCTGTTTCAAAAATGAGGTCATAAAATAATGATACTAATACTATAAATGCGAAAGTTTGTTTGTTTGTCCTTCTTTCGCGTCATAACTTAGCGATGTTATGTTATGTTATGTTTTTTTTTTGTGGAGATATTTAGGAGGATGGAGAGTAACGTAGGCTATTTTTTATCTCGATAAAACATCTTATTCCTACGGGAAGATAAATTATGATGCCTGTTTGAACCAACAGTAACAGTAACAACATCAGTAATAATTGTTTTGTCTTTCATCTGTGGATTGATATAAAATTTGGATAGACTTAGTTGGAAGTTCGAAGAGGATTATAGGTTACTTTTGCAGTTGTGTAACATTATGTTCCCGTACAAAAGATTCGTAATAGTGATTGGAAGGCAATGTGAACTTTAATACCATGCCATAAAGTTTAAGTGTTGGTGGAGGGGTTCCGGGAAGGTATCCCGAACTCCCGAATAGCAGAATGAGTATTAAAAAATTAATGGATCGACTGTTGTGCGGTGCGAGGTTCGCCGCGTCAGCTAGTAACTGATAAACGTCACTTGGCATGAATATTGATATAACATCATATTTTTATGGTGCACAATATGATTTATAAATTTAGTTGTATTAATCGAATCTTACTTTATAAAAAAATATATATATATATATTATGGTATAAGAGAAATATGTTGGGACCCTTTTAATCAAATTTTTGGGGCAGGATGTGATGTGGGTATGTTTAATGAATTAAGTTGTCATCTATGACGGGAAGGTGTGTGGAACTGTGAATGTCAAAGGTCGACTGGCAGAGAATGCTTTTAGCATTAAATCCGTCTTTTGTTCTTAAACTTTGTATCGTTCAAAAAAGTCTAAATAAATAAATAAGTGTCTCAATAACATATTAAATATATTTCTGGCCTCGGTTTGCCTTTGAAAAATACTGATATGACTTGGTAAACAATTTTATTAACTAAGCTCATTGACTTATTATTACTAACTAAGCTGATCAAATTAAGTAGTTGTGAAGCCATTTTGTGCCGTTTCTCCGAACTTTAATGATCATCGTCCTTTATCAAGAGTGTAAAAGTCAATAATATAACGTTGATGGGATACGTTGGTTTTAGTAGTCATTGTACTTTGATAAAAGAATCCGTTATGAAGGAAATAATGTCACGTGAAAAGTGGATACTAAAATATTTACCATTTCAGAAGGGTTTAGTAATGCATATGTTATGCTTTAGGTAAAACTATGATCTCGTTAATGGTAGATAATACTTATGTTAATGGCGAAGTAATAATTGTTTTTGATATGTTACTTAACTGTGATCTGATTATTATTAGCTGGTTGCTACAGTACTTACATGTAGGGGTGTGTACATAAATCCGAAAGAGATTTAATGATTACTGACAAACGAATAAAAGACGATGCACGATTGGTTTTAAAATTTGTCAGACATGTTGTGGCGGAGGGTTGTATCTGTTTGGGTATATTGAGGTAATGGGCTTCTAGTTCGTGCTAGTACGTTATTCGTTAGTTTTGTTATTGGCGAAATAAAAAAGTAGACGATTTAACTAATAATTATTTAAATTACACATTTGTATAAAATCTCTATCCTTATAACTGTGTAAAAAAAATAAGTTTCAACATTTTTTTTCCAAATTGAGAGCAAGACGACGCTTGAAACTTAGTTGGTCATGAATTTGGGTGCGGCATTCATTATACATAGTTCCAGAAACTGTAAGGATGGCGCTCGTACTTCTTAAGTCTACAGAAAAGCAAAGATTAATTCCGTTTGAATAAAATTTTTAGTAGTGCTTTTTGTGTTCTTTAACAATTGATTTTAATTATAAAACAGTAGTATGCAAGTATAAAATACTTTAATTTTTGTCATGAAATAGCGTTCAAACAAGGGGTCCATAAAAAAAAAGTTAATTTAAATAAAAATTCGAACTAAAATGACATAGTTCACTTGATACACTACTAACTAAAGAGCAATATGCAAACTGATATCATGATTAGTAATGTATTTAAAAAAAATGTTAAACTTTTAAGAGCCTTGGGATACCGAAACAGGGAACAGTTACCTTGTTTACCGAGCCAAATTTTAGTGGCAAATAACACCAAAAGTATTGTCAAAGTATGAGGGTAGGTATGTTTGCAGTAAATGAGTATTAATTTAGAAATTGTATTTGAATATAATATTGATTATACATACCTATGTAATGGTTAAATGATATATTGTAATAATGAAGTACATGCACAAGTACTATGAATTATAATAGAAATTATAAAATATACTTACTAATTTATACAATGTAATGTAATAAATCAAGGAAATGATTTAATTCCGTGAGAAAGTTAAGAGAAGTTAATGAGTTTTAAATGTAAAAATTGTGAAACTACACTGCTTTGAGCTGAAAGTGTAGTAATTTATTGAAGTGCAAGGTGCACGCTATTATTATTAAAAAGCAATGAGCGAACGTTAATATGAAGTGCAAGGTGCGCGCTAATATGAAGTGCAAGGTGCACGCTAATATGAAGTGCAAGGTGCACGCTAATATGAAGTGCAAGGTGCACGCTAATATGAAGTGCAAGGTGCACGCTAATATGAAGTGCAAGGTGCACGCTAATATGAAGTGCAAGGTGCACGCTAATATGAAGTGCAAGGTGCACGCTGTTATTAAAGTACAAGGTGTACGTTAACGTGGATTTGTTGAATGAAACTGTGATTTTATTATTTAAATATGTATGAAATGCAAGGTGCATACTAACTATTGTTTAATTTTAGAATAGTGAATGTTACGTTTTTCGTGTTAAATGAATTATCTTGAAGATAAGTTTTTTTTGTTTTTGTTATGTACTAATTTATTAATTATCTAAGTTATTATTCACGGGGACGTGAAATTTATCAGGATGGACGAATTGTTAGCTTTATGAAAAAAGATGTATCAATTTTATATATTTACAGAGCATTTGGCATAGATATTTACTTGACTCATTAAAATATGTTGTAAATTGTTCAACAAAAATATTAATTAATGTGAAAGTTGGTGTAAAATAAAATGTTTGTTATTGTTTAGGTTACCATAGAAATATTTATTTTATGTATTTTACGATCTTTAAAACAATTCAAAATTATCTATACTGATTGATTTATCAATTAATGATCCGTAAATTGAGGTTTTTATGATTTCACGTGTACAGGCTGGTAGAACGACCAGCATGCGTATTTTTAAGTGAAAAAATAACGGAGATATGTCAGAATGGTATGTCAATGTTATGGGGCTGAAAAAAATAAAATAATTTGGTAAAGTATAAGTTGTTTAATTCTGGAGTTGGAGAAAAAGATTACAATCGGAAGTGTATTACAGTACTGTGATTTGTTGTAAAAACACCGGGACTCTTCAAACGCCAAATCTTTTATTGTTGTAACATTCATATAAATGAAATGTAGATGTCGCATAGCACATTTTCTTCAAATGTTGTGTCAGGTCCTCTACATCATAAATGAAATCGTTTTACGAGCATGAGAAATGACATGTGACTGACGCGACACATACTCATAATGCTTGCATTTTAAGATATACAAAGAGTTTTGTATTAAGGACTGTAAAGAAATTTCTCTTTGTTTGTGTTGAAATAAAGACAAATGCACATAATGAAAATATCAATAGCAAGTAGTGTGATGACGATGTCCTCCCTGACGTATCCGCCAATGGCGATATCTATGGACCTAGATTTTCGGATGCGAGCGCAAGTGACTCAAAAACCGAATTTATTTTTAAAAATTCTATTACACGGGTAGCAATATAGTTCTCCGTGTGCATTATAGGTATAATTATTGATTGGTTTGGGGTGATTTTCCTCGAACATGGTGATTGCCGCACTTATTGTACTACGCCATTCAGTTCGTCGCTGGGTCAGCACTTCCCAGCCGGTACACACTTATAGCCCCACAGAATTCCCAGTGTCGCGGATGCCATGGACAATACAATATGATAGGAACACATACACCCAGACCGAGAACTAATTTAAACTCATCATTTCCGCCTTGCTGGGAATTCCAACGGCGGTCCGACGTGGAAACAATTGCCCCACACAGGACGTCATATTATTATGTCCCTACATTTCAAAATTAAAAGTACTGTGGGAATTCCTTAGTCCCAAATAAAGCAGTTGTTAAGAAAGTAAGCCAGCGACATCAAGTGTAAGTATTACTGCGGCCCTCAAGTTTGCTTTGAGAACAAAACATGTTTGTATTGTCCACTTTGTTGCAGGCTGTAAATCTTCAACACAAACACTAACAATACGTGCTTACATAATTCTACATCCTCCCCGTCATATGGCATATGGCAGCCACTTTGTAGTTACAGGTTTACTTTAGTTGAAATTCAAGAAGTTATTATAACACGTTTCTCTCTAAGCTTGCAGAAGAATGGCACGAACACTCTTTAATCCAAAAACTGCTATTGTTATATTAGCCGGCTTATCTACATGTTTGTCGGCTCTTCCTGTCCCACTGCTGGACTCTGTTTCTTCTCACAATGTAAGAGGTACAGGCCATAGTCCAACGCTAAGTGCTATTTGTCGAATACATTTATGTATAAAAGTTTCCTTCATTCGATATGTACAAATAGCTCTAGATACTATTAAGTATATGGCTTCAGTTCCATCAATAGTAATTAATTATACCTAATCGTCTCAATAAAACGAAACACTGAAACTATAAAAAAACAATCTTTGAAATGGTATCGTTAGCAATATAATTTTGCAAGACCAATTATAGAAGGGATAAAATAATATTAGATCGGATCCAATTCCAATTTAGCGGCTTTAAAACTAATAACCACGAGAGCACCTGAGATCAATTCAAACAAGCTTTATCATACGATTTTGTGGATAGATCTAAAAAGGTGGTGAATTGTTTTGTATTTAGACAAATTCTTTTTTATATTAAATTGAATTTAGGTGGACAAAATGATTAAACATTGGTGATTCAAGGATATACGGCCGTTTTCAATAATCTTTACAATTTCTGGATTATACTTAGTAGGTACTTACCTAATATTGTCACAATCTGCTCTCTGTATTCCGTGGTGACAACAGTCGATGCTATGCTGTAATGTGCCTTAAACTATTATGTATAGGTAACGTAATAAAATTATATTTGTGACTTTTTGACATTTGCTAGCAACTCATTACCTCTAGCCAGTAAATAGAATAATTGCTGAATCGTCATGCACGCAGTACTATTGTACAATAAAAAACTAGTTTCAACTGGATCCTCCTGTGGTTTTTACTAACAGATACATTATTGTGTAAATAACGAAGAAAGTTTATATAAGAAGTAAAAGTTAAATGTTGTGTATAAAACTCATAGAAAGTAATACAATTTGTTTCGATTACGGCGACTATTTGCGTAAGTAAAGATCATTATTATTTCCCGAAGCAAATGTCGCTTACATATAAAAAATAATGGCCAACATACTGTATACATGTGGGCGTGTAAAGCTGAATAAATCCTTAGAAAAAATGAATATATCCCCGAATAAAAGTTGTTCGATTGAGTAGGATTCAATAGATTAGCCACGAATCAGGAGGAGACGGGGCCAGTGAGGCCATAAAACTTTCCCTTGTCCATGAAAAGCAAGCTTAGTCACGAAGGTGCCATTAATTCTATAGAAACCAATGCAGGTGTAAGAGTAACGTTAAAGTAAAATAAATATCAGAAAGTCAAGTTCGCCGTACATGCCGCTGCCGTATTCTACCTAATATTGTCACAACAGTCGATGCTATGCTCTTATGTGCTTTAAACTTAAATTAAGTAATTAAGAATACTGTTCATCATTAAACGTGAAGTGAAAAATTAAATTAAAATGTTTGCATTAAAGTATTCTTATTTATTTAGTCATCTGCTTACGAATAGTTTAAATGTTTAAACAATTTAAACACAAATTAAACGTGTTAGTTTATAAGTACATTTATGTAACATAAACGATAGGTAAACGTAGTTTTCATCAATTATTTTATAAAATAAAGTTATTGGTAACTGAAGGCTAGTTACCGCTGTAACATACCACCTATGATTGGGCCATAGGAACGACTACTAGGAACGAAATTCGGATTTCTGTATTTTCAGCTAAAACTACACTTTGTAAAATAATAGATGTTGTCACTAATAAAAAAAGTTATGATTTTTGAAGTAGTTCATACCGTAATCTGTGCTGTGCCTAAACCCAATAGAAATGTTGTTACACTTCTGTAGAAGTGTTCTTTGGCAACTGAACGCTGAAGCAGTGAGCTTGTAAACCTGTAATCGGGCGAACGCGACCAGCTTTCATGAACGATACTTTCTTTAGGAATCCATTTGGCCATTGTAATGTGTTGTTAGCGTCGTTTGTTATCGAAACATCCATACTTATAAATATATAATGGGGCTGCCCGGCTGAACTGATTGTATTTTGAATGAAATTTTAATCTCCTAGAATTCGAGATTGTTGAAAGCGGCTAAAATATATTTTTTAGAAACCAATATACGTCTATGTCGTTTGACCATTAAATTGTAACTTGGCATATTCGTTTATTAATAATAACGACGAGTGTTCTCTCGGTAGTAGAAATACGACTTTAAACATTATTGGAAATTTGAGGAAAATTTATGAGAATTTAGTTATATCGAACTTTTACACATTTTATACAATTTGTCCATTGTATATTGAAGACTACACACTTTTCTTTGTACATACAATACAGACCAGTTAAGCACCAATATAATGAAATGAATAAACCTTTTTTTATTGATAGCACTAAAGTTCATCTTCTATATCTATGTATGTATATACTACATGAAGATATATGAGAAAATCTTTACTGGGGGTCAATATTAACGCAATAGAACCGAAAACAATGATTATAAGATTTTTCTGTTTGTCTGTTTACCTGTGGTTTTGTGTCACACTAATCTCCGAAACGGCTCATCCAATTATTATTATTTGGGTGCGCACTTCTATGTTTATTACTATCGACCGGCATGATTAATTAATTAAAATAATGCACACCGAGTACCCCATTTTTTACATTTAATCGATTTTTTTATTGTTCTGTAACGTTTCAAGTACTTGGTTGTTTTTTAATTTTATTATTTTGTACAGACTATTTTGTGTGGGTACTTGGCGCGGACTTTACAGTAGAACTGTGTTTTGTGGGATTCACTAATCACGCTCTTGATTTTTACACATTAAACTTTAAAAAACTTATCCTAACTCAAACTATTTTATACATACGAAAATAAAGTGAATGCATATTTATTTTTGTGTCAAACCACATGAATACTATGCACGGTATTCACATTCACAGATAGGAGCAGGAAACCGCAGATAGAAACCAATGTGGCGTGTCGTTCGATTAAACTCCGCATTCAGATGCCGAAGCGTCTGGCGACTGCACTGTACCTAACAACATTTTATATGGATATATTTATATTTGTTTGTATAGAACCAGTAAACAGACGCTTCTAACGTAACGGTATAAACAACCGAATTATGTAACTTCTGACAGTAATCATTAATAACAATTGCCGTGACCAGTGGACTGAGATGGAAAAACAAAAATACTATTATTGGTCAGATCGCTTCAAGAAAGAGGTTATTTCTATAGAATAACATGACAATATTACTTTATCAGGTGGAAAAGTATAATAAAATAAACCGAAGTGCTATAACACTAGCGGATAGTGTGGTTAGCCCGGCGGGAAGCAGTGACAGTTTTTGAACGTTTATGAATAAATAAGTAGCTCCCGTCTACCGCATCAATACGCGGGTGGCTGAATGCCAAATGCTGTTCGTGACATTCTCCACTTTCGCCCCTTTTTTCATGAACACACGGTGAATATTTCGTGCGACTAATTTCCGAAGCGAGTGACTTTTTTAGCGAAAGTCGAAACGCGTTTAGAGTATTTTTCGAACACCCAACCGGGGGAAACAAAACTTTGAAATGGAACGCGACTTTGATGTTTTTATTAGAGATTTCGCGATTGATTATGCAAATGTACTACATTAAAACAGTGTTTCTTACGTGTTTTTGAATTCGTCCTTGAAGCCGTGATTTCGTATTCGATTTATTCGAAAATATTTGAATGACTCAAACGTAACCGTTTCAAAAGTTACAGCACATTAATTAACTTAATTGTTTATAAATAATAATAATAACCTTAACGGGTGCACACGATCTTTGTATGTTACGCTGATACTTCGATCCAATTACATGGATTATGGTCACGAATAAATGGGTCACTTGACAGAAGGACAGACAAAACAGACAGATAGATGGACAACAAAGTACTCCTATAAGGGCAAGTATTTTGAAGTACGGATTCCTAAAAATAAGAAAACCTTTAAAAATACTTTTCAAACCGTGAAGCATGACATAAATATGTTTTATTTCACATTTTGTTTACATGTAATATCAAGTCTCAGGAACATAAACATCAAGTACAATAAATTGTTGAAGCGCACAGTGCCTTGACAGACGAACAGACGATGCACTTTGTGCTTGTAGTCAGCGAAATCAGACACAAAAAGCGGGTTGACATTTAACATCCGAAAGTAACGTGTTTCGGGTAAGTGAGGGGCCATTACCCGGGGCTGATACCGATGACTTACCTTCACCTCCCCTCTTGTCTGCAGTTCAACGCCATTAAGACAGCTCAAAATAGTCCGCATGAAATGTTGTCGCGTTTTAGGGAAAATATTTGCATGTTTTAATATATATCAAAAGCTGCTTTACTTAAGAACTTAATGGATGTATAAGATGTTTTTTGCAACATCTGTTCGCTGAGTAATATCATGTTTGCTTTGTGGTGTTTGTAATGTACTCGTATCATTTCCATTTTATGTTAACTAGCTAATCCCGCCCATACTTAACTGTGGCTATGGTTACCATAGAAACGAAAGTAGCAACTATCCGAAAGTGCTATTTAGCTGGTAGATGAGCCTGATCAGTGGTCATTACGAGTAGTAGTTAACTACTGAGTAGTTAACCACTAACTAACTAACTACCCACTAACTAACCACTAACTGACTATTTAACTCGGCTGTGGAGTTCAAAGCCACTACCGATGCGGCACCACTCGGCTAATTTTAAAAAGATGGTGGGAGGCAACCAGTCGGTTAATACAACCATATGAGTATGAGTATCATACAAACCAAAAACCGTTCACCAAAACCTGGTCTGTGTGCAGCAGCACGAGCACACACAGCCTTAGCCTCTCTCTTTGTGAGAGGACACCTGTCCCAACAGTGGGATACTTAGGTAGTGATGAGTGACAGTTAAGAGGATACTACAATGTCTACAAGGTTATGATGTGTGCGTTGCTCTCTAACTTTAAAAAACGTCGTCAACAACTCATCAAAATCTAATAAAAAGAGCTTAGTGTTCCTCGCAGGCGCCTCTACTTGTCATCCCGCGTCTAGACAAAACGCTCGTGCCTTTTTTACTATTATTCTTCGTCCCACGACAATCGTACAAGATTTTTTTCCTTTCTCGTTACCTCAAAAATCGTCGAACATTATATTAAATTTCTCCGAGCTCCGAACGGTCCCTACGATCCATTACGAGATGACATCGAAATTAGAACTGTAAGTTGCGAATGAAATTAATTTGCTGAATAAAATGGAGAAAGTTGGATCTTGATGGATCGATGGTGAGATAAAAATTGTAAATGGAGAATAAACAGCGCGTTAATTATATTGCTACAATAATTTACCATTCAATGACGTTCATTTGGGTACAATGACTTCTAATGATATCACAGACAGGTTGCCGGCTAAAATGGTACAGATAAATAAACTCATGTTTCACTTGGCCGTAATATTATTCTCATCATAACATATTACTTAAGTTGTTTTTTAGACATTTAAGCAATACAAATTAAGTAACCAAAATATTTTTAAGTAAGGTCTTAATTCTAAAGCGATCATTGAGCACAATAATGTAGTTTTGATAGTTACCAGCAACAACATTACACACTCATAGTCCCACACTATGATTCCCTGTGTCGTGACACAAAGACAAGAACTATATGTAGAAATAGACTCATACTTAATGTACTGCGAATTCAATCCATTTTACTTTGATTAAATCAAGTTCTGCATTTTCTCCGACAAGAGTCTACGACGCGCGTAGCGGAATTACTTCTACGTTGCTCTACAGCGCTCTTACAATAGAGAATATTTAAACTAGAAAATCGCCCTCACTAAACTTGCTCTTCCGGATTTTTATTTGTTACAGTATAAATGTTATTGTTTGCGAATCAACTGTAATAAAACAAACATTTTAACAAGTTCACGACAAAAAATGAGTTGAAAATGTAATGTGGTAATCTTCACTTAAAATTATTTAAAAAAAAATTACTACCATTGTAACAACGACTTATTAAAAACAACAAACTAAGATGTTATATAGATATACAGGTACATTCCTTTTCAAAGTACTCGGTACGCTAAAAGTAGCTAGTAAAGGTACCTAGTCGACGGCCGCTCTCCATTTCCGTGCGGTAACCAACATCCGTGGCTGTCGCACCGTATTGGGAAGCTATTACTTGTCCACAGGCTTCGATAAATAACGCACACCTTCGGTTATTAATCAGTAATTTGCTTCGGAAAATAGTCGTAGTAGTACCACCAGTAGCCGGTGGTAGGGGGAGGGGGGGTCTTTGATGCCCATAATAATATCATATTGACGACAGTTGAAGACCCGTTTGACTATTGATGGTTACCATGCCAGATCGCCGCTAGAAGGGTTCTGGGTTCGATTCCCAGGGAGGCGAAATTTTTGAATGATGGTTTAAATTTGTCTTCTTGGTCTAGGTGTGTTCTTGTCTTTGTGTGTAGTCCATGTGCACCCACGACACTGGGAATCCTAGTATAGGGCTATAAGTGCGTTATTATTTATTTTTATTACTAAAATGTCGATCACAAAATGATAGAAGATTCGATAAAGTACTGGTTCCATCAATCCCCCACACGGAACACGACGCGCCGTTTCGAGACTGACTCAAGGAAGAGCGTGGTAGAATAGAGAATAGCCAGCCAGAATAGAGTCCCTTCCAATAAATATTTTTCTTAATAAAACATGGTGAAATATATTTCATCTCAACAATAGCAAGCAGACTAGTTGAAAGTATCAACATAGACATTTCAAATACAGCGGTCTATTTTTACAGAGTCGTCACAGGGCGGGCGGTGGCTGTGTAAATGCACACTGGACGACAAGCGCACTCAATATCCGTGCACTAAACTCTGACGGGAGCCTATTAAGTGGTTATACAATGATTATGAAGTTTAGATGATAATTCATTCATAGAATAAGTTTATAATATTTATTGACAGTTTCATGGCACATGGGGTAATAGACTAACACAATGGTAAGAGAATTCTCTACTACTTAACCTTTAAGCAAAGCATCGGCTTTGCTTAAAGGTTAAGTACCAATACCAATACCAATATCGATTGGTGATTTTACGATTTAATTAAGAAGGTACACAAGTAATAGCTACTTACATAATTAAATTGTAAAAGCACCAAGTAAGTACTAAGTGTATAATTTGGACATTAGTATTGCTTTATGTTTATGATTTTAAATACTTACCATCTATTAATGTGGGAAATGAAAATACATTTAGAAAACTAAAGAATTAGGTTTATTACACAGTAATTGATTTTGTACCACAACCTTATTAATGGCTATCGATAATCTTGCTTTTCTTTGTTCTTCGTCTTTAGATGTTTTATCGTAGAAAGGAAGACTGTAATTTATCAAGAAAACCCACCAACAGAAAATAAAAATTTCGAATGCGATACAAAATCGAGCGATGCGTTAATAACCCGCTATAGTCGGGGCGCCGGCGTTGATATGTGACAGCGCGATACGTTTGGGCGCGGCGTGCACGGCTGCGGCGGACGGAACTAGCGACGTACAACAAACCGCCACAACTGATACGCTACATTTTCACGGAGTTTGTGACATAGGTATCTTGTGTGACGTATTTAAAACAGCCAATTTTGAAATTTGACAAAGTTAGAGGAAATCTTTGAATTTAATATTAGACGCTTGGTCAGTGGCAAAGAATACCTTAGTAGGTTGATAGTTAATAGCTTCAAATCAATGGCCAATTACAGGGCACGGGTCTCTTTTCATAAGTGAGGCCTAGAGTACACTTCGTCACGCTGCTCCAGTGCGAATTGGTTGAACGGGTTGGTGGTTGACTTAAGTGTTGGAAGATTTTATACTGCCTGACAACCTGCAATATCATCTTAATATTGCCCTCTGACGATAACAATCGGGACTGATGGTTTAGTTTAACGAGCTATCAACCACGGTCATTCCACCTACCTATCACTCCCGCTGTTTGCGTAATTCCGTAGAAGCTGATGGGCTACGAAGGCTTCGAAATTCCACCGATGAGTAAGGTGGATGGTAAGCTTAGACTTACCATGACTCTTCGTGGAACATGCTCAACAATGCAATAGTTTTGGCGCCTCGTTTTAGATTTACTGGGCTCTATTCCACAGCATAATTTCTAGTGAAGTATATCGTTACTAAATTTGGATCAAAAACAGTATTTTTAACGGTGTGAATATCATATTAAGGGATAGGTGTATCCTTAAATCCAATAACGAAATAACTACCGATATATTAAGCGCCAGAAGCGAGGGCTAATCCCATAATCGCTATGAGTCGCATATTATGTTTGCTCTAGTGGACGCGTCCGGACTCCGTCTGGTTCACAGCTTCAACTGTTCCCACTAAATTTGTTACACAAAGTCTACGGTATCTTTCGTAGTTACATAGCTTCTATGTCTAAATATGGATAGCGCTATTAAACTTAATTTAGTTTCTTATTACTGAGAGTTTCTATTACAGTTCTCCAAGGATTCCAGCTGTCTACCACTTTCTTATTTCTTACACAAAAAATTACTGTAATATTAATAAAAATACATGAACTTATCTAAGTTGAACTATTTAATATTGAAATTGTTTAACTTGATCAAAGCTATTTAATAATAATTATAATAAGTACATATATTTAATTTTATAATTATAATAATTATATATTAAGTAAATATATTAGAAATACATTAGAATTAGAGTAAGAGAGGAAAAGCCAGCCTACCGCTGTAGTATGCGTGAGAGAAAGGGAAGCCAGACAGACTGGCGCCGTAACGCGTTACGTAACGATGCGGTTTAACCTCCCATAAGAAGTTATCACTTCAATTATAGTTTTAAAAACTAAACCGCTTTTATAATGCTAAGCGAATTATAAACGCAAAACAATAAATGTTGTCACTGTACTGTTAACCGTTGAGAAGTGCCCTTCTAGAGCGTATCCTGAGCGAAGTAACCAATCATGCTTGTCATGAAATTGTATTGTTATTGGAACTAAGCAGTATGCAAAATGTCAAGTCCTTCGAGTAAGAGGAAGTAGTTCTAATTCGGCTTGCAACATTTGTAAATTACACTATTTATTCAGAGATTAAAATGCCTGTTAAAGTTTAAAAAATAACGTAAATTAACGCGAAACTTTATGCGCGATAAGATAAAATTTATTGACATAATTAACAGTTACTGTACTATAGAGTTACCAATTAAAAAACGGTTCAAGTTACAACAACGTATAATTAACTGCACCTTTAAGTTGAGATAACTAGAAAGTTATTTCAACGTTGTCGATCTTATGTACGTGGACCAGAATTGAAATCCTTCCACTTTGAGCTTTTTAAACTTATGTGGGTGTAAAAACAATAATTATCACTTACCTCACAACTTATTCATAATATTTTCAGAGGCGTGTGAAATCAGGAACGCTTATGTAAAGTAAATTGCACAAATAAAAATGATTTGAAAGATTTGGCCCATACCTACTAACATAATTATAAAGTTAAATAAAAGCTAATTCCTGACGCTGCGATGGCCATGAGCCGCAACTCAAAAAGCCAAATCGATCTGCGTTGCAAACGTTAGAGTCGAAAATTAAAAACAATTAATGTGTTCCACGTTATGACCACTACAAATTATAGCGATATCATTGGAATTTGTTTGCGAATTAGAAATGATGCATGTAGCGAACAAAATCCTTTAGCGGAGCGTATGTTTTCTCATTCAAGCAAACTGCATCCATCGAATTGTTAATTAATTAAATTTTCATATTACTACATTACTAATGTAGGAAATATTGGATGTAAGTTTGACCGTCATTAGTATGTACCTACAGTCTATTAGCGAATACAGCAGAATAGCAGCAAGTCTGTTAAAGCACTCACAGAATATAATGCAACGTGTCGGAATCAGGGATGTTATTGATGTGAAATTTCGGATCTGGATAAGGATATAGGAATAATATTGTACCGGTTTCAGATACGGTTACGGATTGGTAATTGTTTCGGATTATTATATATCGTTAGTTACGGTTATGAATATTAGATACAGTTAACTGAGCTAGATAAATAATAACAATCTATGCAAGACTATCTCGCAGCTGTGGCTAGGCCGGGCAGAAACAATTCATTTAGGTTCTGCCCTTTTACGAAATTAACGGAAACTTTTATAACGGATTCGGTTACGGATAGATTTTATATTTCGCACTAGTAACCCCGCCCTCGCTTCGAAACTCGAAAATTGTTAGGCGTGATTCCTTAAACTGACATATCTTTTTTATTAACTTATAGAAAAAAAACAAACATTAAATGTTAAGTGAAGCTTACCACAATACTGTAGTGAAGACTGCACTCAAACCAGTTGAGACGTTTCTGAGATTAGTGCGTACAAAACCCAGTAATAGTCTTTTTCAAAAATCTTCCATGTACAGACAGCGAGCAGTAACAGATATATTGTATTTATAGATATCCGATCGTTTCAGTTACGGTTACGGAGTTCTATGACAACCCTGGTCAGAATACCCATATACCCAATACGAGAGTATGCAACATAAGAAGAGACAACATATCCTACAACAGTAAATAGCTCTGTATGTAGAGACACGCGCACGGGAAAAGTATTATTGCTCTGATGAATACGGCGGCGGCGTGGAGATGAATTTTACCGTGTTAGATGATTTTATTATTTTGTATAGATTTTTTTCCTATTTATCAGAGGGTCCTAGCTCTATTGAAGAGTTGTACTCGTAGCTTGTGATAATGATGATGATTTGCTCAATTTGAAATTGCTTAATTTAATAATTTAATTGAGTTTGGATTTGGGGAACTCGTATAATAAATATACATCACTTTTATGTCGTTTATTATTATCTAACTTAATTTAATTTTACATTTATTTGCTGTGCTATGCTAAATAAAAACAAATAATGAGTATTTAAAAATCAAAAACCCAAGATCGAAAAATATATCGTCAGGAAATCTACACGTTCTTCAAAGTTCTCAAACATGCAAAGAGTTTACGAACTTGAACTTCCCTTGGTAAACAATGAACTGGACTGGATGGGCCATCTTTATTCTAAGAAGATAGTCTAACTTAGAAATTTATTTTCCGTTCAGCTACTCGTATTCGTAAGTCGCGCCGAGCAACTACGAGTAGGTATTCGTAGCAGCAAGGATTTCTATCTATCTTGAAGTTCAAGTCAACCTCCCCAACCCGTGGTGCACTCTAGCGAACTATGAACGAGATAATGATGTCACTATTTTAGAATGCGCGGGGCTTTATACTATAAGGAACATTATTATATTACAAAAAAACAATCCATACTTTCAGTTGTGGTATATTATAACAATTAAATACCATTACTAAAGTAAATGCTTGCTCAGACGCTGTCCCGACATAGCACCTCTGGTGTACACTTGTACAGTATAGAAGCTACATTACAAAATTAAATATACTAGCGCGCTATGCATCAAACAAAAGCAAAATTAACATCAAATAACTTTATTTTAACTATCCGTTCATTAACCACTTACTGATGATACACAAATGAATACAGGATGAAACATAAATGAAGTTTATGTCTACTTTATGTTTTTATTTATGGTCTTTTGGGAAATACTATCTTGCTTCATACACCGTCTCGCATGCACGGTCTTGTTACATGTTGCCACAATATACCGCCTTCCTTTTAAAATCCGTCCTTCCTTTAAAATGGTAAACAGTTTGGATAATCCGACCTTAGCAAGATTACCTTACAACACAGTGAAAGTAACGTACAGTAAAGTACCCACATAAATTGGTGGATTTCTAAGTAAGTGCTTACTAACCTGTGGAGGTCTATGCTGAACTTATTCTACGACGTAGAATGCGAAAAATTTAAGGCAAAGTGTTGTAGTTGTAGGTGACGCGTCAGTGACGCTCTGGCGTAGTAACTACTTCAACCAGCGTTTAACACTTGTCTTTCTACACGTTTTCCATCGTTTACCACCATATTAATCAGTGCAAACATAGATAACATTCTATCGGCCGATAGAAATGTGATCCCGTAAAAGTATATAGGATTACTGCGGGCCAGGCAGTAATACCGCGCAGTATGTAAGCCCATAATTGAGTTATCGGCGTTGGTAGCCGACAGCTTATTTTGCAGCCAAAGCATTTTGTTCATGTCAATGTCTGGGAAAATCTGGTGCGATTACAATTCAACGATATGGTGCTTAGTTACTAGTCACAGAAACACTGAAAAGAACTTCAAAAGAAAGTCAATAAAAAATCATACAATTTGGCTACACTAGGATATAGGTACCTACTCGTAGTTAGTTTGTATTTATCCATTAGGTATACTTAAAGCTAATCTTAATTATTGGTTACACAATTGATCATTAAGAACATATAAAATATCTACATATAAAACCTAACCATATCAGTATTTGCCTAATCATCTAAGTAGGTCATCATGGGTTGATCATTATTTAATCATCTAGGAATTGCCTGTATGTAAGTATACCTACACGTTTATTCTTATTCTATCTATATCTATATCTATACTAATATTATAAAGAGGAAAGATTTGATTGTTTGTTTGTTTGCATCGAATAGGCTTCAAAACTACTGAACCGATTTGAAAAATTCTTTCACTGTTGGAAAGCTACACTATCCCCGGGTGACATAGGCTATATCATATATTATAAAAATGAATTGCTGTGCGTTAGTCACGCTAAAACTCAAAAACGGCTGTACCGATTCGGTTGAAATTTTTTGTGTGTCTTCAGGTGTATCCAAGAATGGTTTTGATTTACAATTGGACCCGGTAGGTGGCGCTGCTGTCGATATGTCACCATATTATTATTTGTTTATTAATTATAGAGCGGTACGAAGTTCGCTGGGGCAGCTAGTATTCTATTCAAATTCAATTCAAATTCAAAAATATTTTATTTAGTCTCCAACACAAATTACAAAACATGGCATAACACAATACTGATAACAATAGTTGAGTTGAGTTTGTAATCTGTGGGAGACCTGGTGTCTAAACTAAGCCTAGGCCTGTATCTTAGCACACCATTCTATAAATGCATGCAAGCTGCCTGTACATATAAAATTCAATTACCTCTATTCTGTTTAAACTTTTTGATTTAATGATCTATTCAGGGTGTATCAGGAACACAAAGTTACGTTGCTAGCGACACCGATGTTTTATTGTGCAAGATATGGCAGACGCAGTGGGTGCCGCGCTGCCGATAAAGCTTTATTTATACTCTTTTAAAAGCTCACGGCTCCTGGCGCGATAAACGCTTACCTAAATAACATTTCACTATCTATGTAACGTGATAACCGGCCGAACAATATGAGGGCATAATGTGCATTCGGTGTAATCAATTATGTCGTTGATCGCTACTTCCGGAACAAAATATTGCCTAATAGTCAAGTGGTTTGAACATTGTTCTTGTTCGTAGTTTGAGTAGTGTTCGAACTTTGTGTGTTGTTTGTGTGTTTGTGTGTGTATGTTTGTGTGTGTATCAAGAATTGTATATCATTTTGTGCTAAATGTTGTGGAATTAAACGGGCAATTTTTGTCTAGAATGTACGCAGGACAGATGATCTATTCACGAAAATTGTTAATACCGTGCGTACATGCTTACGTAAATACTTAAATGACGCAAGTTGGGTTTGGTTATGTTAATTGAAATTAAATTAAACGGAAATAGGGTTCTTAATCTTATTTATAAAAATGAATCGCTGATTTTGTTGCTAAGCGCAAATCTCGAGACAAGCTGAACCGATTTTGCTAATTCTTTTTTTATAATATTCCTTAAAGTACGAGGATGGTTCTTACGGAGAGAAAAATTTAAAAAATTGCCTGAAAAAGTCTAAAAACAACACTTTTCTATATTCCCACACAAAAGATTCGTAATCATAGGTTAAAAGTCAATTTGAACTTTAATTCCATACCATAAAGTTTAAGTGTTGGTGGAGGGGTTCCGGGAAGGTGTCCCGAATAGTAGAATAAGTATTAAAAAAGATAAAAAATTAAAGAATCGATTGTGGCGGTACGAAGTTCGCCGGGTCAGCTAGTTTATAAAGATTTGTAAGGGATTATAGTAAAAATTGGAAATCTTTGATTAATACTTTGCTTGTCAAAAGAAATAAGAGTGCCAATTTATTCAAAATCGAACGTGGATTCGTGATTACTTACGTTAACAATAAACGATGGGCAATTTTGTTTTTACACGCAAATTGCCTGCGGAACTGAGGGGGAGGAGTGGAGAGGTACGGGGAGAAAGGTATCAGATTAATTTTTAACAAGGTAGCGTAAATACAATTGTGCATTTTTCTTTTGTGGCGCATAACAATGAAAAGACGTCAGGAAAATTTAACGTGCAAGGGAGAATAGAACGACGCATCGACAGCGAGTAAAGAGTAGCGAAGAATGATAGAGCGTAAGGGAATGAAACTGAAAAGTGATACAGGAGGTATAAAAAAGTTAATCCCGAAGGTTAGCTGTTACCAAAGTTACCAAACCCCGCTTTCGCTTAAGTCAGCCGCCAAACCATTTCGGGCTGGGGGCTTGAGATCCAGTATTTCTCTTCTCTTCTTTCTTTCTCTTCTTTCTTTCTCTTCTTTCTTTCTCTTCTTTATTTTCTTCTACATCGATGATGCCTTTGGTGTTGTTGTCCATGAGCTACGGTGACCACTTACCACTCGGTGGCTCGTCTGCATGTATAGAACTAAAGAATTGTTAGAGAGGCAATAAAAATGAGAAAATGAGAATCCCATTCGTCAGTCGACTACAGTGAAACACGAGGTCGAGCTATAAGCCTCTGCCATAATGATTTATTTATGTCAATGGGCCATACCCGAGAGCGGTGTTTTTCTCCTCAAATTGGTTATTGTTCGTCCTATAAACTTCTTTTATTACATCATTGTTAGTAAAATGAGACTTAGACGGGCTGTTCAAATTAAACCCCTAAGATCAGATAATAAAGATGGAATTTACCGACTAATCCGACTTTTTATGAATTCATTCCGCGTCGTATTGTATCAAGTCTATTTTCTTCGATAACAAAGCGAAGTATGAGGTGTTTGTCGATAAGATTACCAGGATATATTCCCGCGTCTAGACTGCCATGTGTGAAATAACCTGGGGAATAGTATACTCGCTAATAAACCTTAAACGTAACTCATAAAACTAATAGCAACGTCACTGTGTCGTAAAGTACGATATTGACGAATAAGAACAGTGTTGTGTTTGTTTTCATTACTCATGTGTATTAATCCTATTTTAAAGTATTTATTAACATTACAAGGATGTGTTTTAGTTTGGCTTCAACCCATTAATGGCCTACTGAGCACGGGTCTCTCCTCATACCTGAGATCTAGAGCATACTCCATCACGCTGCTCCAGTGCGAATAGGTGAAGCGGTGTTTTAGTTTATGCAAAGGTGCAACCACACAAAAATTTCCTAGCTTCGACTTCATCTCCAAATACTCCGCGACGTCGGAGGCCTTCGTGGTGTAGTGAAGACGGGAGGCATAGATATCGGTCACAGGTATGGCGGGACGCAACAAATGGTTCCTAAGCACACTGAATAATTTTTTGCCACTAACCTCATCCAACTACTTGTTGGTTTGCTCCGTTTGTTGCTTGACTCGGTCGATCACTTAGGAGCCACGCAAACCACAAACAAAGCTTTTAATAATTTAACAAGTAATTTGTTTCGTTATTGTAACAATGGAAACAGTTTCAGAGGACAAAAGGACCAGTCGATTTTGTTTCAGACCTGGATGTATAAAACTGTAAATTCTCAACACAGATGTTTAATTTCACGTGTGTAAAAGTTTTATTCCTTGCTCACGTTCCACTAATGTTACTAACACAAGTTTCAAGAATGTATTACATACGTAGACGGTTAAGAGTATAGACCCATGGATGCCATTTATCTCACTCACACAAGAAAAGGAGACTTATGCCAATGACACGAAAACAACGAGACAGAATGATAGTATGTTTTGTATCACTCTACGTGTCGGGTTTTTTCAAGGAAAGCACAGTTGCTTACAAGCATATTTGACATTCTGTTATGCCCCATACTTTTGTACTTTCTCGTGCTATCACATGTTGGCCACGCTCACCAGATGTCTATTATCCTTCTCTGTCTACGATTACATAAGTACATGTTGCTTTCTAGAGCCCAAGACTACCTTCAGTTCAATTTGTTTGAATGGTGTAATCTTGTGTTACTTGCTGCAAGAAAATTAGAAATCTTAATGAATTATCCTTAAAGGCTAACGTCTTAACATATTATTAAACAAAGTCCCCGGCTGCGTCGGTCTGTCTATCTGTTGTAAACGCAAAACGCGATAAACTCAAAAACTACTAAACGGATTTTCATGCGGGTTTCACCAGTAGACAGAGGAATTCCTCACTATTGATAGCAGAAGTAATTATGTCAACGTTCTCTTGCGCATAAATTTGAAGATCATCAGCGTATAAATTGTAAGAGCAACCATGCCGGTGAGAAAGAACTGTTCTTTAAGTAGAGTCAAATATTATGTTATACGAGTCACGAGCCAGCTTTACCTCGTATAACATAATATTTTATAACATAACCTAACCTAAAACAATTCATTTTACAACATTTGATGTGAACTTAAGCCCTAAAAAATGCTAAATGCATTACCGGGCAACTGCCAGCTTCACCTGACTGTAGCGAGGAAGGGTTCCGGCAAACGCCCGGAAAATGAATTACAAGCCGCTTTGTGCGTCAATTTGTCACCGAAAAGTGTCGACGAGGCGTGCTATCGGATTTTTAAATTAATCTAAATAAAGTAAGTTATGGCGAGAATATTACAAAGCTGAAAAAGATAATAGTAAGTTATGCAGTTATGCCGTGAGGGTGCGCCACAGTGCATAGACATCAGTAGTCCATTGCCCTAGTTTCTGTTCACACCTGCGACCTTAACCCAACAAAGTATAGCACTATGAAAATGTAATAAATGTAGATAATCAGTAATGTATAATAAGTACTTACTCGTAACATAAAAAGCGTATTAAAAAGGGTATACATTCAACCATACGCAGATTCACGAATACAAATTGTTCAGCCGGCACCCCATTAGCGTGACCGGGCGTTTTAATTGCAACAATCTAACCACAGTTAACAATCTGTTATCGGTGAATTTGATCATAAATAAAGTGTACATATTGGGCACGCACGTAGTACAAATATAGATACTTATCAATGAGACGGTGTTGTTGAACGACTCAGTGACCCGCTGATAGACTTTCGTAGACGTCAAATTGTCTTAAGATTGTCTGTATTGCATGTGAGACGTCTTACATTAGAATGCTTTCTTATACATTTCAAACAGAAGCAGCAAAAGCTCATAGTCTGATGCTGATGTGTTGTTATGTACTAATTACTACTTCTGCTAACACACATAATTAATCTACTACGTCTTACGAGTTACGAGCCATCGAAACTTCCTCTCCCATCTCTCACGGTAATGACGCACCCTTAGGTATAATAAAACAAGTCAAGTTAATCCTCAATAATACGTTAATCCTCAATAATACGTCTCTCCTATTAGAAATCTTCTAATATACACCGAATCAAATTTACCGAAAGTTGATTTAAGTATTTTACATTCCCTTGATTAATTCAAACAGAGGAAGAATCGTTTTACGATGATACGAGATAATTAGGTATTAAAAAAACAACACGTGTATCTTCATATCGCTGTTATTAATATAATAATATTTAGTGTTGTGTTAACTGGGATAATAATTTTAAACACAGTTGCATAACATTTTATAATTACTGTGTTGTAACTGCAAGATACTATCATACTATCATACTATCATTTCCATGCCACTAAATTGAAGGTTGCATGGCCATAATAAAAGTTTGTTACCTTTATTTACTCGGAGGTACATTTCGTAGTTTGTTCAACTAAACATAATATTTGACGACCCGGATGGCGCAATGGTTAACACGCCGGATCGCCGTTCCGAGGGTCCTGGGTTCGATTCCCAGCGAGGCGGAAAATTGAATGATGAATTTAAATTTCCGTTCTTAGTCTGGGTGTGTGTGTTCTTGTCTTGTGTGTTGTCTAGGGCACCCACGACACAGGGAATCCTATTGTGGGACTATGAGTGTGTAGCGTTAAAAAAACTGGAACTGTCTGTACATGGAATATATTAAAAAAATCTTTTATTCACTCTGTGACCTAAACCCGCATTTATGCCACGCTTTTCCTTTCGTGCACAAGTTGACACACAGTTGAAACTTAGAAATTCGCAGCAGACAAATTTATAACGAATATTTAAAGGAGTTCTAGTTTAATATATGTCACTATAGTAACCTGCCGTCAGTCATGATGATTTTTCTCACAGCAAAACTATAAAACGCACTAACCTAGTGTGTTGAAGCTTTCAACGCCCGGTTCTTATATTAAACCAATCGTTAAACCGATTGTTTTCCAGTTAGCAGTAACGAGTCGTTAAAGTCGCTCTCTTTTTAGTTACGGGTCCTATATAGTTATACTATCCGTAACCAAAACGAATCGTTTTTCGGATATAAGATAAGATGACATAAATATAATTATATGAAGGTAAAAAAACATTAAAAGATAAGTTCATTACACTTTTGCAGTATCCAAATCGGATTTAAAGTTTAATATCGCTGCACCTAAGCTATGTGACTAAGTGCATTTCAGGATTCTCGCAGATGGTGCATCACGCTAATGACGTCGGCAACATTAAAATACGTGGCTGAGGTACACTTTACCCGACGGATGGAGATTGAAGAAAATCTCCAAACAGAAATATTTTAAACTAGCGACCCGCCCTCGCTTCGCTTCGGGAAACTTATTATCAAGTGCTTAAATATAAAGTTTCATGGTTCTTTAAGAGATGGCGCTAGGCGTTCTTATTCTTTAAGTTAGGAAGGTTCACCTAGATGGCGCTGTGCTTAAAACCCGAAGAAATCCCATACAAACTTTCAACCTTTATTTCAACTTCTTCATCCCTTTTTGTCGCAATAAAAGGTAGCCTATGTCCTTTCTCAGGGTCTAAAGATTGTCTGTGTCAAATTTCATCAAAATCGGTTGAGAGGTTTAAGCGGGAAAGCCACGCAGACAGACAGACAGACAGACAGACAGACAGAGTTACTTTCGCATTTATAATATTAGTAGGGATGTGTCGATGAGTACCTAAAGTCTATTTAAAGGAGTAGTTTGACATTCCATACTTTAAGTAGTTACCACAATCGGAAAGCTGTATTATGTATTTTCCGATTTATGTGTTAAAAGTAATATTTGGGGTGAATAATTCAGTTATTGTATAAAATCTATTTTATTCAGACCTACATTCGAATTATAAATTAGATCCGAATTATTAAATGGCTACCAACTTCGTGTAGCTGTATTTAAATACGATGCTTTAACGTCACTACAAGAGTAAACAACACATATTATTGTTATACATCATCGTCCAGGATTCCGGTAAGCAGTATACGCGATAGGTTTTACTATTGTAATAAAACTTAAGAAAGTATTTTAAAGTTATGTGTCTAAGTGCATTACGCGCCGCCGGCAGATGGTGTTGCACTGAGACAGCATAAAAAATAGACTCATTACTTTATAATTTGTTTTATTGATTCTGCCGTATTACCACAAAATGTATATTAATTATCATTTCTTTCCTCTTCTTTCCGTTCTTGGTAATGTCTATCAGCAATAGTGACCACTTACCATCCGGTATCACGTATGCGCGCTCGTCAGTTATTAAGATAAAAAAATCTGCAAATATCAAAAATTCAAATCTAGTACTAATACTAGTAATAATATAAATGTATGACCAATACGTGGGCTCGAGACGTACATACCTACAGATGTTCAACCTTAAGAATGAAGAGGAAAGAAATATTAAAAGTGGGTATGTTTAATTTCTAACGCTTAAGAGGATTCCATGTTTGTATGCGTTCACTGGTAAGCGCTACGCTAATGACGGCAGCATTAAATTATTTTTACGAGCTCGCCCGTGACGCGATCCATTGCCAGTCTGTAAGACAGTTTGTAACTACTAGTATTTTAAGTATACCTTTATATATTTCTCCCAGACTTGGTAGAACAAACGGAAGACAATATTTTATTTAAATATAATACCTGTTTTATGGAACTGGAAAGACAATTGAGCCAACACCCATTTTAATTTGATATTTAATCTTTAAAATACGTACAATAATTATATTTTATACTTCCTGACGCCCTCTGACATGGCATAACGACTGATGTCTACGATAACGATTGGGACCGACTCCTACACGTGCCCGAAGCCCTCCGAAAGCCTCTGTACCTCCGAAGCCCGGAATCGTTGAAAAAAATTTGCAACTCGCGTTCACAAGTTAGCGATTATGTTCCTGAAACTAGCCGAAGCATTTGCATGTTACTGAAGGTGCAGTTCGTGTTCAATAATTATATTATTCGCATAGTTAGACTTGGCAGTCACAATTTTGGTTTAATATCCAAAGAGCATGTGTTAAAATCGACCCGTCATAATCGTAAACGCAATTTATACTGCTGGAGAAAAAATGGACAGTATTTTATAGTTTATCATTTAAATAGTGAATGTTTATCTGGAACGACAGGATATGAATACATTATTAAAAATAATATAGGAGATTACAAATTGTACTTTATTATTGTAGGGAAATTACCACAAAGCTATGTATACATATCTCTGATTGATATCTATCTTCACTACTATATATTATTATATAACATCAATATTCAGTTGGAGCTTATGGAAGAATATTCAACTTACAAAATGGTAGCACCGTTGTAACGGCAGATTGGCTTGGATGGAGCTAGTACAAATTTACATTTCAGTCTGCAGACGAAATTCAGGCAACCTAACATGACATTCTACTCTGTTACCCCATATCTTATATGTAAATTATATAAAACTCTTGCGTTACCAAGTGACTGACAGACAACGCACAGCCGAAACTACTGAACGCAAGAAGCTGAAATTTGGCATGTATGTTACTTGAGGAGTGTATGGGAGCACTAAAAGAGGATTTTTGGGAATTCCCCCCTATGGGGATAAACTGCTTTTTTGAAAATTGGCGGGCGTAGCCGCGGGGGAATGCTCGTACCCTATATTTTGTAGCACTCCAATTCACATTATACGTTAAACACCGTAAGATAAGTCACAGATCACCCCATAGCCCAGTTGGTAGTGATCTTTGTGAGAAAGCTAAGGGTACCGGGTTCGATTTCCGGGCGTGGACACGTGGATATCTGTTAGTTCCACGTGCGAGTTACTTATTATTATTGTTCATACACCATACCCGGCAGAATCACGTGCCAGTGAATAATCACCAGTTGATTCCCACATACCCGTGATGCCACACAACGGCTCACGGCATTAAAACCACGTCATAGCATTAAACTGGCCGTAAAGCATCTCAGTCTAGACTCAGTATAAACACCTTGGAACAGCGTCACATACTCACATACGAGCTGAAATCGTAAAACGAACGTTATTATACTTCTCGAAATCGCGAGAACTGTACATTCAAACAACTTTGAGCCTTATTGCGTTGAGTGAAAAGCCACGTGAAGAGCCTTCGTGAAACGAAGCTATATCCAGATTACAGCACATTAAAGCGCTATTGCTTGGGATGACGGCGAAATTGCAGTCTTATACAAATAAATGTATCCATGCAAGTACAATTCAATTTCTATGGTCATGATTAATGATATAAATTGATGATTTATCTTGATCGAATCATCATCATCATCATCGCATCCCATAACTGTCCCACTGCTGGGTATGAGGCTCCTCACAATGTTGTCCACCATAGTCCACCAAGTTGGCCAATTGCAGATTAGTGGACTTCACACAATCTTCCAGAACATTGTAGAGAACTCTCATAGGAAGGTGTTCATAGGCTGTCGTGTCCATAGGCGACGATTACCACTTACCATCAGGGGCCCGGTCTGTATTTTTGGTCAGTCATACAGAATTATAGACGATAAAAAATAAATGCGTAGATTTATAATTCATTTTTGTATTTTGTAAATCATTTTACTCTTCGTTTAGATACTCTGCCGAATATTCGATTTACTTTTTCGCTGAATATTTTGTGCACGAGACCAACCACAAATACATATTCCTGACTATCATCTCTTCTTTTCTTTCTTTCATTCTGTCATCTGACGTTTGCATATATCTTTCAAACACGTAATACGTTTACTTAAGTCTATTTTATGTATATCGACGATGGCGAAAATGCATGTTTACTATTATTCGCCCGTTCTCGCCTCTTCTCGCCAAGTTATGACACACTACACTGAACACACATTGACACACAAAACAATACTTTGCACTCCTTGGGACTTACGTAATATGGTCACAAATATTTACATAGTAAAGGGATAGATAGATAGGGATACTAACAGTACAATGTAATTAAATTACGTTTGATTGTTGCAAGACAACATAATAGATACCTAGGTAGAAAATTGATAACAGCTTAATTGTTTGAAATCAACGCCCATCAAATAAATATCTTAGTGCAATTTTCAATATGTCAATGGCAATTTTGTTTAAATCCATTTGAAGCTAGAAGTTTATTTACCTGCCGGGAGACAAAATAGCGCGCATCCAGGACTTTCGTTTTCCTTCACTGAAACAGTGACTAAGGCTTAATCCATTTCGTTTTCAGTGGTAGCCTTAATCAACTCCAAAGAACAGTAGGTCTGTTTTGGGCGATGAAGTCATCCAAGATTACATTAGAAAGGAGGCACAGACAATTACATTAGTTATAACTTAAGTTCTGGATTGCCCATAGCTTCTTCACAATCACTATAACATACGTGACAACCTCAAAATGTAATTAGAATGAAAAACCATTTCTGGTTCGGTGTTCCCCACAAATTGCTACACGTTCTTGCCGTTAAACAGTGCGTAAAACTTTTTCGTGAGTGATTGAGTTTTATTTTATAACACATAAAAGGTACCTTACGTGTAAAAAAGATATCTCGAGGCTTTGTTTGAGGACCTTTGAAACTTTCGTCTCGTTTACGTGGAGGCATGTTGGAAAGAAAAATAACTTCGCTAAACTTTTTCTTGTATTTCGACGTCGGCGCAAAAGTACTTTTTAGGTTTATCAAAGTATATTTTGAAACGCTTGATTTTATCTCTAGAAAAATAAATGTTACTGGACAAAGGTGCCTAAAAGAAATGCTCTCTTTATTTTTTTCTGCTTATGTATCCCTGATGAAGCATTTGTACAATAAGAAGTGACTGAACTAAGAATGAAATTAATTTTCTTTAAATATTTTATTTAATAAACTATTTTTCGTTTGGAGAATATTGTATAAAATAAATTAGTCTTTTGTGTTTTAGTCCATTGAATTAAAATGAACTATTCTGCCCCCCTTTAACTAGTGCATAATCTTAAGTATTAAATACAGTTTCAGGAATGTATCTAAATGTTATTAAAAACCGTTTTGGATAATTTCAGACAATCCCACGTTACATTGACCATTACAAACTGATTCCATTAACGAAAATTGCAATACAATAAAAGTGTAATTAGTGAAAATAATGTCGTGTTAGAGTCGCCTCAGGCTACCATAGTGCACGTCGAAACGATAACGGGGGGGGCCATGAAAATAGCGTTTATTTAGTCCAGCTACTAAAAAAACTGAAATAAATGATATTATTTAGGTTTACTTTGCTTGAATATTTTTGCACTTAAATTGCTATTATAATAGTTATAGAAAATTATTACCACGAGATGATTATAGGTTTTGTGGGTTGTTGTGTGGTAGGTGTAATAAAGTGTTTCAGGTTTAGTGGGATCTGTGCATGGTGTCGACGTCTCTTCGTGAGCTCAAATCAAAACCAAACTCAAAGGCTCGTTGTGCACTTTACTAAACAACGAACGAGGGAATGACGTTAATTCTCTCCTATTGGGAATCCCTGGGGACCTAAATTAATCCCGACAAGACTTGTGATTGGTTTTAGACTCCCGCTTTTATACTCAACGTTCCAATTCTTTGAACGTGTCTTGGAAACCTTTAAAAATATCACATAAAATAACTGTCTTGTTCAGCACCCAAGAGTATATACATGACTAATGTGCGATTGTTGTTTAGAAAGGTCAAACATTTGCATAATATAACTTTAACATAATTTATTTTATAAGCATTTCAGAATATGCGTATAAAATCAGACACACATTAGATTTTAGTGTGTCATAAATTGGTTAACAGACAACCTGAATTTGAACACGATATTAAAAGCAACCTAACCATTGTAACGTTGTAACTCATAGTTACTAACGAACTAACCAACTAATGTTTTAACATCGTCTGTTAACCGAACTAACTATCGTATTCCCATTTCAGTCTTATTTTAAGTCGGTCACAGTTATCATGGGCGACAGCGGAAGGGTGGTGCTGTTGCTGCATGCTCGTTTGCTACCTTAATTCCATAAGAAAACGTCGTCTTTCGTGGCCCTCGGTTAAGACGATATTAAGCGCTGCAGCCGCTGGATAATGGTCCTGTAACAACAACTGCAATCTCATTACGCGAATTCGAATAGACTAGAAGTCGATAAAACTAACAAAGCGCTACAAGAAGATACACGGATAGGGGAATAAGTTTCTCAGATCAACTCTATGTTTTATGAATTTTTTTTAGTATTTTCATAGTAAATGATAGAATAAATGAGAAATCGTTTATAGTCACCAAGCTGGCCAAATGGATTGGCAGCCTTCACACACCTTTGAGAACATTAAAGAGCACTGACAGATGTGCAGGACCCCTAACGGTATTTTCCTTCAACAAAGCAAGTGACAACTAATTTCTTAAACACATACTAGCTTCCCCCGCGGCTTCGATAGTGCTCCCCTACACTCCCCAAGGAACATACAGGCCGAATTCCAGCTTTTTTGCGCACCACACCACCGCACCGCTATCGCTTTTTCATCTGCTGTCAACGTCAATACTACGACAACGTCCATACAACGCCCATACCACGTCACGTCCATACTACGCTGGATAAGTACACAGATTCCCTGCGGATTATAATTGCATCAAAATGACGTCATAATACATATATTTGGAGTAATATCCGTGTACTTATACGTAATAGTGTTTGCATAAACACCTACATTTTAGCATTTGGCCTTCCCTCCTTCCTGTTTGCCGGAGCACTATCTAATGATACCAAGGCGATTTTACAATTTCAATAGCTAAGGTTACAAATGCCTTAGTTTGAATGAATTCAGATAAAAATCAAGGCAACTTCCGCCTACCTGCACTTGTTGACAAGATGCTATTGTTGTTATAATGCTTTATTTATTTTACGTTTATAACTTCAACTGATTTGTGTGGGAGTTATATTATGCGTGCTTTGCTTTAACTTGCATTGGTGAAAATTCTCCATATTGCTCATAATCACATCCAAAGTCCGCAAACACGCATGACTAAGTAAGTTTTTGCGCACCAAATCGTGAATAATTTTTCTTAGATTCTCCATTCTCAAAATTACCAATAGTTTTTTTGACCATTGCCAAACTATAATTTACACATTTTTTTAACAATAACGATAACAATAAAATTATAGGCTATGCGGTCATGTTTTTATTCTACAACGTAGATACGTGACTGTACGCTCATAGAACCATAACTCATACAATAAGGCGGTTATCCTTGAACTCATCGGTTCATTTCCAACAATATGTATCAAATGTAGGTTTGCCATGAGGTTTACATTTGCTCGATCTATTTTAATATGATCACACATTATTGTTTGTTCAAAATATTGGTAATGTTTCTCAGTCTCTTTTAGTCTTGTATTATTACTAAAAGTCGTGACCGGTGGCCATGGATTATTTTGTCTTTACAAATATATATCGCTTATTATATCGTATATCATCTTAGTACTTCGTCGTATAGTATATCGTATAGTATATTATTATAGTCTTAGCCAATTTTTTCGATTGTAGGCGGCTTGTATGACATCATAACGATTGGGGTCAAGGTGGCGCTGTCCTGCTTGATTCAAAGTTAGAAATTCACCCTCACGGTCTCGTTTTAATTTTTTTCATTTTTCATAAATTTGCAAAATCTCTCCATTTCACCTAACAATGTAGTTTACATCTATTAATAATTTATATTATTAATAATGTACATATATACCTAATAATGTAATTTAGGCTGTTGGTAAAAAGACTCCATGGTGGTTGGTTGGTTGACCGAACATTTTGAGATATTATTCTTCAGCCAGTAAAACAGTATAGTGTGAATGTTTCAATATATTGCTAATCTCTAATTTAATCGTTTCTAGTAATTACAATTTGTGTGTTCAAAACTTGCCGTAGAAAAACAAAACGCATGGCCACCACAAGCCCCAATCATAGACAACCCTATTATTAACTCCGGCGTGTCTACAAGGGTATAATTATCAAACTACTTTTCGTTCAGACCTGATTAAACTAAATAGTGTTTAACGATATGGTTTCAAAGCCATCAGTAATCACTGTCAGACTGATCGAAACAAACTTATTGTTTGTAATATCATTTGTCAGAACGCATACGTGAGGTTGCGCAAACAAAAAGATTGGACGCAAAAAGTATGCGTTAATTATCTTTTTTTTTTCAAAGATTAGTATAACAGACAATTGAAGCTTTATTTCACATATTTTCATAACCACTTAAATTATTTTCAAAAGTGAAAAGTGATGTTTTTTCTGAACAAGATAGGTTTATTTATTTAAACTGTCACGTGTCATGATGTCAATATCTAGGTAAGTATGTAAATACCTATTAGTAAGAAGTAGAAGTACCAAACCTAAATATTACATTCACTAGTTACACGGTTGACATCTTTAGGCACTAATACATTTCATGTCCAAAAGCCAAAAAATATGATTTAGGTACCTAACTTAGAATTTTCTTCATTTGAGTTTGTCAACACTATTCTCAACGTGATACTTTACTAACACAACTTCAATTCAGCCCGGTGGCAAAGCGCTCAACGGTTGCCTATCTCGGTATCTCCCATATCCATCTCCTGTCAAGAGTACGCACGCTCCGTTTATGCCCATTCGTAATGTGATCTCTAACTGCACGCTTTCCGAATGATGGTGTCGCGTTACGTAAATATTTCTTTACTGGTCGTGGCTCAAGTCGCCGCTTATGTGAATTATTTCCGCCTTGCGACTTCATTCGTTTTGGGTAACTAGAGATGACGTATCAAATGGTTTATGATTAAGTGGACACATCAGTCTGCCTCGATAAAAACAGCGCGTTTGTGTCCGCGTGTTAGTGGTTTTATTTGCAGTATTACGTTGTTCAATACTAAAATGGTGCAACATGTTGAAAGACGGACGAGGCGCCAGGTCCCTATTGGAAGTCGCTAGGTTTTGTACCACCCAATTTACCATTCTTCTTCTAAATAGGCCGCTATTTTGTTTGCGGTATCCGGTCAGTGTTGAACAGCCAATAATAATGCGTGTGTCCGCTTCTTTTTGGTCAGCAATGATGGGTGACACATTTAGTTTACTGATGTACATGGACGGTGACGACCTCTTACCATCAGAGATCAGATGGCTCATCTTACCTCTTATCGGCTGTATTCAAATCCTTCAAACTACAAACCTAAAAACAATAGTAGGTATTAGACACAAACACAATCGGTAATACTGTAGAAGGTATCCTGAGTACCCTAAGTTACATACTATGCAAGAATTGTAATGAAAAGTTCAATAATCACGTCGTGTTCATACATAACGGATAAAGACGACAAAGAGATACGTAGAAGATAGCCCGAAGCGCTTGCGAAGTTTTTATCTTTCACACGTAAGTACAGACATGCCATTAAAGTTAGTAATTGTCTTGAATAGCCCTGTTAAGAAAACTCGAAAGCGTTTTCACGAATTGTAATTATAACTTTGGTACTGAAAGAGGATATCAATAATTTCGTAAAATCCTTAGCAAATGAGGATGTCGAATGTTATAATTAAACGCCTATTGTGTATGAAGATATATCATACAAGGGTTCTTGATTATTTTGCATTATAATTGTAATAAACCATGCGGAATTTATTAAATAATTATACAATATTTTTAATGTACTTCTGGCGAGATTTAATTTTTTTTAAGTCGATAAATCAACGTCACGGGAATAAAATTTACATTTTCTGGTAGGTCATAATCTCCTTTACCACCATCGTTCTGTTGAAACATTTTTACGAATTTAGGTTTAATACTAAGGCATAGGTCAAAGCGAAAGTTACTAGTTGTAATAAAATGGCGTGTATTAAGTAAATTAGAGGACATGCGAATAGCATGCAATTCACTTCGGCCGTAGAATGTTACAGTAAGCTCCGAGACTTTTTGTACTTTGTTTCTTTCCAAGTTTTCAAGAGAATTTTAAATTAGTTGTCGGTTGTGGCGTTTCGTATAATTCCAACATTTATATACGGTTTGCGGTAGTGTGCTGCCACCTTTCGATGTAATGGCATATGTGTCCCATTCTTTTATGGGTTCTATTATAGATAGTAGAGAGAAAGATTACCTTTATTTATGTTTGTTTGTGTTGTTCGAACTGCAAAATGCACTCGTTATGCCCTTTAAATTGATACGAATTGTTTTTTTTATGTTTATAGCGGTAAACTAATGGACCAGCTGCTAAGTTGGCCACGCTTGTCTATGTATGTATGCTGAAGTCGTTTTATCTCAATCTTTGATTGAAAGAACCTCCATCCATCCTTTATCCTTATCTGTCATTCTTGGTGGTGTGCTCATTGACAAAAAATATTAAATAGACCCTAAACAGGTGAAAATTAAAGCGACTAATTATGTTGAATATTGTAAATAATAATATTATATTCTAAATTTATTTTTCTGACGACCCTGTAGCTTAGTTGATAGTGAGCCTGCGAGGGGTACTGGGTTCGATTCCCAGCCGGAACAGATATATACATTTATTATTCTTGATTACGGGGTGTGAGTGTGTTACCATTTTATTATAATTCTACGTATTATACACGAGTAGACGATAACTTCTCAGTGCCAGGAACTACTACTAAAAATCTTTTAAAGTTTAAACTCTTTCTTATTTAAATATGGATATAGATGACATTGTCTTCGTTCTCCGACTTTCGTTATGTTTGTGTCTGCTATCTTTAGTAATGCAATTAAGCCGCAGTGAAAGCGTTTGAGCTATTAGCCCTGGCCGGGATTCAAAAGTGGGACCCTTCACTACATCACTACGAACTGGAGTATCCAGTTTTGCGTGGTTAAACTTGCTATGTGATAAATGTCAACTCTAATGAAGAATATGGCCGCTGCCTGTTCCCATAACAGTATCAAATTTCGCTTCCTGTTATAAAAATAAAATCCGTATAATTTAATCTGCATTAAAATAATGTCTACACAATTAACTGTATCTATTGATACATCAATATCTATTCAAGCAGACGTAATGAAGTATCTATTTCGAGCACAATTTTATTAGAACTCTTCGTTAGTTCTTTCAATATAATAGATGGGTGATAGGCGAGTCGGTCTGGCTTTTCAATTCTATGATGGAGGTTGTTTGAAAAGAACTAATTCGGTCTGCAAGTTGATCCGGGGGAGCCATTAGAATGATTGCTGCCCCATCATACTGCAAATACGTTGATTCAAACATTTCAGACGGACCAAAGGACTGTTTCATACAGATCAGCAATTTAAAATTTTAATGGTTCAATCTGAGGAGCACTTGCTTTACCGCAAAGTATTAGATTTGCATTAAATGTGATGAATGCGGCGTAATGAAAGCATAATATTAATAAGGTTTTTGACGGATTCCTGTGTTCGATGAATATAAAATTTAAGCTTTATAACTTTTTTCTATCTGGTAGTCTGTCAACAGTCTTTTAGTATCTTTGTTTGTATATTCTACCTTTCAGTATTTTTTTATTTAACTTAACATCAGAACATCGGAATAAATAGTCTATCATATCTGCACTAAAATTCTACTAAAGCATTACTTAAAGATTACAAATTTTAACAAATATGTATGATGCCTTACAGACTGAGCCTCTTAACGTATTGAATTTTAGACGACTGACTACCTACGAATAAAGAAGACTTATATAATTACTTTATTAGGGTGAAGTAGATTTAGAGATATAAGTACAATGAGATTATTTGGCTAGAATGAAGGTTATTTGATAACATAATTACATTTCTTTTGTTTTGCGGACAAATATATATAGAACAATGTTAGAAAATCACAGTTTTTATACGCTCGTGCCCACACGGACGAAGACACACACACACACCTGCATCCGTAAATATGGTTTATATTATAATGTACGACGTACGTGTTATGGAAATTCTCTTTTAAATTAAGATTTTTCATGCGCCATTAAAATTTAAAAAATTTCTTTTCAAATAATTACCGCGAATTTAAATAAATTCAAAATTTATTGTCGCCATAAATATTAAAAATTAGTTTTAGTAGAAAATATTATAAAACATTGTCACTGAACCATAATTCACGAGTTGCGAATGGGTGCTTACAGCTTGCGAAAGTGAAATGAAAACCACCCTAATTCTCTTTCAAATAAAGCACATTATATTTCTATTTTAGGGTTGGCGCTTTACATGATGGCACTCTAAAGAATGTTTTCGGGCACTTTTTTATCTTCAGAGCTTAATTCCTATATGAATTAGAGATAATGTTTTTTATGTGAAGTAATATATCCACGACAACTCGAAATCGACATCGAATTTTGGAAAATCTCAAGGTTATTGAATTTGCAAAAAAAACAAAAAGTTGTATCATTCTAGACAAACAAAGATAAATAACTGGCATGGCATGGTCTTAAAATCTTATAAAGTATCGTGTATTTCGTGTATATATTAAGTATATTAGTGTTGTGGTATTTGTGGTACAAGTACCTACTTCTTAAAATCTACAATTTTATGCTTTATGTAACAAACATTCTTGATCGCACCAGAAAAAGTCGCTCTTACATCAAAATAAAGTTTTCGAGTTGAGAAGCAACCCTAGATCCGTTTGAAGCGATTGTTCAAATTCAGTGGCCGTGGCGATAATAATTCACTTTTACGAGCGCCGATGCGTCTGCGACTCCGCCTTGGAAATTGTTCTAATGGCGTATTATCGTGAACTATCTTTCGTTCGAATGCACATATTCGAGAACAGCTTGTTCCAGTCAGAATCAGAAAATCACATGCTTACCTATGCTTTGTCATCATTAAAATATTGAAACTCAGGTATATACTTTAAGGTATACTACCTTCTTAGGAGTTTCAATATTTTAAAATCTTTATAATGAATACAATATAGTTTTTATGTGAATTTTTCTTTTTTTATAACATCGTTCGGCGGCTTGTGTTTCCTTCCAATCCGACAAACTTCTACACTTTGGTTTGGCCACTAATCCCTCCATCATTAGAGCAGCGTGATGGAGTAGGTAGGTACGCTCTAGGTATCCTCTTGCCATGTCGTGGGCCAGTATTGGGGCGAATCTAATCTTATTTTGAGTACGTGTATGAAATTGAGTGGCAGTAGCTGTTTCCCAACACGCGCAAATTAGACTTCGACGTTCCATTTAGAAATGTTAAAAAGATCGTAACATAAACTTTTTCAATTTTCACCTGCAGTTAAAGTCGGGCATAAAGCGGGAAAATAGCACCGCGCAAGTAAATATTTTGAGAAGGTTGACGACGCCTGCGGGCGCAAATGTAGCAACTTGATAAGGGTGCTCTGTATAAAATGCATGTAAACACCTCCTTTCGAGAGCTCGGGGGCCAAATGTTGTCGGCTACTGTCGCCTTAAATTTAGATAGGTACCTATTGCGATAATATACGTGATGTGAAGTAGGTATTCGAATTTGGAATCTTTATAAAGTAATTTTGAGTCTGTGCATTCGACGACTTCATTTAGACCGCAGAGCGCTCCCACTAGATAACACGTGTAGCAACGCATCGGTGACGCTTTTGATGTTAACGAGGTGCAGTTGGCTTTAATCACGTGGACTGTATTTGTTCATTGAATGTTATTATAAAATATTCATGAATGTTTATTATTGGGTTTTCATTTCATCGTATACTACGAAGTTTACATGCGTAACGTACCAGACAGAGAATCCTAGGAGTGTGAGAGTGGTTATACTCATAAATATGTTATGTAAGTACCTACGTATAGTTAATATAAATAAATTATTATCATTATAATTTATGGTGCATATGCCCGAGTTTCGGAGAATAACATGCAACTGGTGTTATCATTAGTTATTTCAATACAATGAACAACGATTAGGTTCATTACACGCTGTATACTATCTTCAATTGCTATGAATGTCATGTATTCTTTGAACTTAATTTTTGTATCGATGTATCTACCCATCGTCACATCCATAACAATGTTGAGGTCTTTATCTTCCGGCCCGGATGATGGTAGGTACGTTTTGCGGCGAAACCCGCGGCGGTGTGTGTGTTAGGTCTTGGTGGGTTAATAGTTTTATTTAATATAAGTATTATAAGTAGATATTCTTGCGGGATTGCTGCAAAATAGACTAATACTAGCTTAATAACAATGGTTTTCTGTGAAGATATGCCTGATGCTATTAACTACGCATTAAAGGGTTTCAGTTGCAGTGTCGAAGAGCAAAATTGGTTATAAGTTTTTAGGGTTCCGTATTCTAACATTATTATAGTATGATTTTGGCGCCCCTTGAATCTGCCGCCCGGGGCGGGTGTCCCGATTTACCCCTCCTAGATCTAGGGCTTATCTACCTACCTAGACAGATAAGAACATCATAACCATAACATCCTTTACTTTACACAGCTTCACTGTCCAAGACTACACTACCACTTACCATCAGGTAGGGTTGCAGTTAAGCATTAACAAAAAAATGATTTTAAGAATCCTACCGCCATGCGAGTATATGGATCAGACTATTATTGAAGTAAATACTTCAAGGAATTTTGCTAAAATCCTCCAATCCGTCTAAACCTCCTTTTCAATTTAAAATTGAACACGTCCGGCTAACGTCTAAATAAACGTAATTAAAACTTTTAAAATTGGATCGAGCCTAATTTCTTTTTTAATTTAAGCCCATGTTGGTTGTATTCGTCAGCGCAACGGGGGTTGACATGCCCTCGCGCCCTTTTGTCAGAATTCGGCTATTGTAATGAAAAAAAACCATGCCTTTATCTTAAGGAAGATATTTCGCTTCTACCGACATTGTCTAAATACTTTTTGCCAAGGATTACTTCATTATAATCCTTAGCACGTCTGTTAGTGATATGTAGTTAGTTTTTGTGTAATTTCTCCAATCAACGTATTCAAGTAATCATCTAGATCAAGTTTAATAAATAAAAATAAATAATACTAATCATCGACTATACCCAGATAGGTATGTGTCCTAATGTCTTGCTTATGTTATCTTTACGCTACACATGACATACAGAGAATGTTAGTCAGTAAGCGTTTACTATTAAGTAAACTGTTTCCCGGAATCGTGATGATGACTAATAGGGCAAATCCCAGGAGATTTAATGGGCTTATCCCCGTATTTCACTAATAAATATTCGGTTACTGGTCGCGATGATCATGACGTGTTATTATTATGCATAATTATACACGTGTCTTAAAAGTACATCCCAGTTGGCATAGCTGTGCTTGTGCTTGCCCAACAAGAGGAAATACTAGAGGACCCGTGTTGGATTGACGGTCAGACATACATTTATGTCGCGGATAAATTATCTCGGGTCGTGTGTGCTCGTTAGTTGGAACGACAAGAAAGCATAAATTAGTATCTAAACAGGCATTTGTACTCCACGACTTGTGGCCGGTCGTACTTTTGTGAATGTGTGCGTGAGGGATATCCACGAGCGGGTTGGCATACTTACCAATGTGTAACAGCGACATAATTTAAAATTCAAAATTTTGTACTCTACTTCATTGAGTAGAGTACAAAATTGTGCCTAACAGTTTCTGTCTACGAAATCTATTAACTGGAACACTACGAGCAAGTTAAATAAGTCTTGGCTGAAAAATCCCGTAAACTTTGTAAGGATTCAACTTTTACGCGTAACTTGAATAAACGTCTTATTTAGATAATTATCCAGATTTTATTTTACCTTACCAGATTTTATCTTACTTAACGCTTCGCTTCAACAAACGCGATCCATATATTTGCACATATGCACATAGTTACCCCGAAACACGGGCTTTCTTCTCCTTTACGACTTCTTAGCCTAGTTGGTAGTTATCCTCCCTTCGAAGGTTCCCGGGTTCGATTTCCGGCTACGGCAGACATTAACCTATGTGCCAGATAAATGTTTGATATCGAGTCATGAGTTTTAGTGATGTTTTATGTATTAACCATGGCAGCCACGACACTTGGAATCCAAATGCAGGGGTATAAGTGTATAAGCGTTTATTTTTATTTACTACTACTACTATTTTTATTTATACTATTTCTTAGCCGACAACGCATCGGAGATGCTTTTGGTGTGACCACCATCAGACAGCTCCTCGGCTCGTTCATCGGTTATTCACATAAAAAAGGTAAATCCAATCACAGTGTACATAGAAGACGAATAGATATCCACCTTAATAGCTATTTTACACCGCTCAGTAGCTTTAGTAGTCTTTATTCCGCTGACCAAGGCAAGGCAAAGTAATCGTGCCGGCAGATGTGTGTGAAACATAAAAACTTTATAGACAAATATAAAGTCTTAGGGGTTCATCAGGAGGCCGTAGATGGTATCCGGATCGCAAAACGATGGGACCACAATTTTATTGCTTGTTACGCACCATAAACACGCCCTATTGACGATAGCGTACACCCGAATTTATTTTTTCATGGCATAAAGGTTGTTTAATACCTGGCCCTTGCTAACCCTCGCTCGGATCATACGAAATCCATTATAGACTGTTCAGTATGGCTAGCTAGGTAGGCTTCAACCCATTAATGTCGCACTACTGAGCACGGGTCTCTCCCCATCGTTAAGGAGGCCGAGAGCATACTCCACCACGCTGCTCCAGTGCGAATTGGTGGAAGGATTAGTGGCCAGCCCAAGTATCCTCCTAAGGAAGGCCTCCAACATGGCTTAACGACTGCTATATAACGATAACAACGGCTTTACGTGCCCTCTGAAACTCGAAAATAAGTTTTTTCGACTAGTGATTAGCAATCCAACTACCAACGGACCCAGGCACCCACTGTTGCTCAACTCGATCCATCATTTAGGATCGACTCAAACCGCCGGGCTTTGAGCGCTTCAGGATAATGTAAAGTTAGCGATTTATAAAGTCTGTAATCATGAGCGGCCATGCAAATGTAGTTCTAGAAAAGAAAACTCACTTATTACTCACTATAAAGTTGTACCTACGTGTAATTCCCTTGATAGTAAACACAGAACATGATCATTTACTTTATTTAATATTTCAACAGCTGCTACCAACTTAATTATATTGTAGATCAGTCCAAAATTTATTTCAATTGAATATCCCTAGAAGTAAAGTGACACTAACAACTGATTGATTCCAATAGTCTAGGAATACTAAAAATATAAATTCTTTTAGCAAATAAAAAAGGCACGTTTCCAATCAAGTTAGCAAACACAGAGAGTTAGTGACCGGTCTCACTGCTTTCTAGCAACGAACACCGAGTGTGGGTCGCGAGGCAAAATATGAGTAGATACACGACACTATAATACTTTGCAAAGTATGTCATCAATTGTATTTAAATGCATCAAATAATTAGAATACTATAGGCAGGATTTTGAAATGAAAATCAACAGCCGAATTCAGTGTGTGAGAGGACGTCAGACAGAGTGCCAGAGGACAAATTTGAGTGCTAATAATAATTGTATTGACTGTAATAAAATATGATTAATAAAAAATAATAAGGGACTCCGTCGGGTGGGGGCAGTTAAAAATAATATTTTTAAGGTTAAGGCTTTACAACGCTGCAAATTCGTGCATCGTTATTGTCCAAACGGAACAGCGTGTATGGCGTATCTTTATAACAGCGCATGTCGAAAGTAAATATGAAATAATTGTACTTATTTTAAACAACTTAGATTAATGCCACTTGTACAAGCTACACAGGTAAACATAATTTAAAAAACGGTATTCGAACATTAATAAACTTGAATCCCAGTAAAGCAAAGTGAAATGCATTTGTGACCTGCTTCTAGAAGGGCTATCTATGTATGCATAAGTCTCGGTGTTCTAGTTACAGTGCCGTAGTGACTACCACTAACTCGTTTTATCTATACATCCATTAACCTTCGGGAAGGAAAAGGTGAAAGAAGTCTAATAAATCTCACTTAAGACCCATTAGACCGACTCTAATTAGCGAACGATCATAATCAGCAATTTGCTACTTACCTTCCCTAAACAATTATCCTAAATGCGTACCGTCATTCCTCGCTTAGCCATATCCCATTGGACAAATCGATATGGGGTGGTGGTCGCGATGCATAAAAACGTATTATGTAGGTAGGTAAGTACACGCACCATGCGCTATAAAATGTTTTATGACTTCTGTAAGCTCAGATAAAACACCCCAGAGGTCTCCGTTACCCGTTTTATCACCGGTCACTTTATGATTCTGAAATTTCTATAAACCCATTCATTATTATTTCACGTAACACACTACCAACTACTTTTACAGATGAATTTTGTGTATCGCAGCTGACAGGTAACACAAATTTGGTCGGTTTTTAGTACCTACCAAAGATTCTAATAATACATAAGTAGCTGCGCCACCTGTAGCTGTACGGCCACCTATATTTTTTCAATTTTTTTTAATGAGTGCTTGATCAAATTTATCTACTTGATCTACTTTATACCTACCTACACCTACTTCCTAAACCTACAAAAAGCCTATTCAATTTTTTACTTTATTTGCAGACTAGAAATTGTAAACAATAGGTTATCAGCAACATTAAATCATATCAACTGCTCGGAAGATTTCTAAAATAACACTGATAAAAAGGTATTTAAGCTTGTTTGTGAATTAAATCTTGTATTTACATTAACCTAAGTTCTGTTAATTACAGCAACGGTGCCGTGTTCGCTATCAGCGGGATTATCGTTATCGGTAAATTAGTGAACGTGGGATTTAGATGCAAATTCCAACTGTCTTCGGATACCCATTCGGTATAAAGAACAAACTATTTAAGGCCCTTTCCAAACATAGCGGTTGGAAGGTGTTTTGAGTTTGTGAACGTTGTTGTAAGGTAGTAACTAAACTACAGAGTATAAATATTTGATTCAGTATTTATATATTGCATTGCAGAGAAACCTAAACGTAATGTAGAAACAGTCCTCAAAATAAACCTCGAGCAAAATTAAATAATAGCCCTAAAATAAAAGAAGCGGTTCCGTTCGTCACCCTTTTGATACGGAACCCTAAAAATGAGGCTGCATCGGTCAACCCGCTGAAAATCAAATTCGCATTCCTTTATTCAATCAAGGCCTAAAATTTCAGCCAATAGTAAAAAAATACTGAGGTACCTTAACAAAAGGTAGGTACTCTCAAACCATGTCCATTGTACAAATGTAATAACGTCTATGAAGCCAAAATGCAAAATGAAATCCTTTTTTCCTTTGGGATTTATTTAATTCCTTTCTTTATTTCAACAGCCTATTCCATTAAAATGCACGCGAAGGTAAGTACGAGTGCTAAAACCGCTGCGTATGCTGAACGCGGCTTTAGGAGTTCTGTCTGGCAGCAACTTTAGTTAATCCCTAATAGGGGTGTGAGATACGGTCTGTTTTCGGCAGCCATTATTTACTTTAGCGAAAGGTTGATATTTATTAACCATCAGACTGTAAGCCGGCTGGCTAAATACTCGCATTAAGGAGATGTAGTGCTTCCGATAATGCACGAAGTTTCGTAAAAGGATCACATCGACAACTTTGGTGATTAATTCAATGTAATACTTATCGAACTTTTGTTATGATATATCGGTAATATCTTTATGAATCTTTAATAATATAAATAAGTCAATCTATGTATCCTTCTTTTAATTGAATTGGTAATCGGTAATCGAAATTGGAAATTCTTCGATAGCAAGTAGGTACTTAGGTAGGTACCTAAAGCTCGCATTAGTTGAAAGTTTAAATTCCATCCATCAATCAACCTTTGGATACCCAGTTTTTAGTCACTTGACATATTAATAGGGGGGAACGGGGGTTCGGGGGTGTCCATACATTAACTTAAAATGGATGGATCCCTTTACTACCTGAATTATCTACTAGTAATGGCGAATCATTGCCATGACATTCACGTACTTAAATGAAGTTATTTCATTTTAACTTAGTAATTTATAATTCAATTTGGGCATAAGTTCGTTAGGTATGTAATAGCGTTAGGTAAGTATCACCTAGGTAGGTACCTAGTACTTAAATTATGTTCTGTAAGTTTGAGTAAAAAAAATACTCCTTGGGAGTTTCTTGCCACTTCTCATTCCAAGACCACATACGGTAGCGACCTCTTAGCACAGTAGAGTAGTCTGACTTTTCAAGAGCTTTTGTAAAAACCAATTTCAAATAAAATTGCATTTCATTGCCAATACAATCCCATTTGACATACCTAGTCAAAACTCAATCAAAGTTTTTTGAAACAATCTTGCGTTTCGTTAAGAAGGTTGTTAGTGCTAGCGAGAGTTATGAGGTGTTTAGGTACCTACTCTCAATTATTAGGAATACCTACAGACAGCGGAAGTATGATGGTGCATACTCATTTCGTCTCTTATATTCTAAAAAAGGCATCACCGATGCATCCACCTAGAAAGAAGAGAGAAGCCCTTGTCAGTTTCAAAAGACACTCAAGATTAAAGGCTCCCGTGTTAGATTTACTCAACATAATTATTATGTAGATTAATCCAGATATAACTGAAAGCGTTTATTGATCGTTTGTAACACCGCAACTAGGGCATCATATCCGGATTCGGAATTATCCGGATATCCACCGAAAAGAATATCCGGATAATAGCAGTTTGGTTATCCAGATAATACTATTTAGATAGATTATTTATTTCGAAGTTTTTGCAATATAATCTTGATAGAATTCAAAAATTACTTTGATTTAACCTTTTGAAAGTGTTATCCGATTATCCAGATAGTGTTCAGCCGCTATCCGAACCAACCGGATACCTTAAATCGGACGGATAATTGAATTTACTAACCGCGACGAAATGATTTCCTGTCGAAGTCTGAATTCATGTGGGTTAGTGATTGATAGACAGATTTATCGGATGCATGCAATCGTGGAAGATGGATCGGATTTATACCTAATGGTACGTCCCTACAATATAAAGGATTCATTGTAAACACTTGATATCTGGTTACAGAAATTGGATTAAGTAGGGCCAAGAGCGAAGGGGGTTGAAAGTTGGAGACCCGAACAGGTGCCTGGGTTCGATCCCGCATGTAGGTACCTCTAATAAAATAAGTATAATATCTGCATATTAGAATTTTATTATCACTTGCTTCGGTGAAGGAAAACATCGTCATCCCAAAAGTCTGTGAAGTCCGCACTTGGCCAGCGTGGTCGACTGGCCTGTACCTGTACATTGTAAGAGGAGACTCGAGCCCAACAGTGGGACAGTGATGGGTTGCAATGATTATAATAAATTTATAAGTTCGGCGACGGAACAAGGTTGTTTCGGGTCCCAAAGATTTTTCGTTTCTGCAATTCGGTTGTTTTCAGTATCAGTTTGAATTTAAATAACTCTGAAGGTTATGTTTTAATAATGAATATATCATTAGTAAAAGAATATATATCATTATTAAGCGTCAGTGCATTAAAATTTTAATAACGAGATTTTATTTTTTATTCATAAGAACCATTGACTTATTATAACCATGGACGTCGGGTCCGCGCTAAAAAATGTCCAAACCAAATGAGCAACAAAACGCAAAGAGAGCAACAATTTCGCGTTCACGACTGCAATCGGAATTAAACCGTGATGTAATGATTTTAGTGTTTAAATTACCTTGTAAACATGTATACTCTTGTGATGTGAAACTGACATTTATTTCGCGATTTTTGTAGAAGACCTGATGTCCATAGTAATAATAAGTCAATGATAAGAACGTAATAATTTTACATAATCTCCAATCGCAACACTGAATGTCCATGATATATCGTCACTGAGGAAGCCTAGCCTAGAGTACCTATAGAATACTTCACCACGTTGCTCCAGTGCGGATGGATGAAGGGCAGCAATGAATAATATTAGAATAAATTAATAGTATGACCTATGACCTTGACGTATGGTCAATAGTGAAATGGAGTAGGTACAGGATGAAATAATAAAAGTCCGATTTATTTTTCAAATTTTTATTTTATTTTTATAAAGGTTTCATTGTATTTATCGTAGGTATAGTGTCATTTGAAATATATTGTAATGCTAAATTAGCTTTCCAATTAAGTAATGTGTAGTAGGCGATTACGTATAAACAAAAATACACAATTGGTAAGTAAAATAAAATTACAATTTTCACATAGCAGATGACAAAAAAACAGGCAAACGGCGAAAATGAATAAAAGATTGACAATAACTAAGTATTGGGTTAATAATGGTGCATTAACTAAATATATTAAAAAATAATCTAAATTCAAACTTAAGTTAAAAGCTGCTAACATAAAGTAAATGTTGGCGCCTTGCCGGCACTTATATGAATCTATGGAAATATTTTAAGCATTCATTTGAACTATACGTTACTCGAAAACTACAACGGTTCTTGTATGCGCTGACTCTGCACTTTGTGCGTACAAGCCATACATTATTTGCAGATGTAAGTGCGAGTAGCCACAGACAAGACTCCAGCGTCCTAACGCGACGCGAACATTCTCTAAAATAATTTGCAGTCAGTAACAGTCAAACAAAATTGGACTAAACAACAAGGAATTTGTACTTTGGGAGATGTGATATTATAGAGAATCGACTAGGTCCTCATCAAATGAATTAAATACTTAATGAACATTGTATCCATAATATATCATATAAGCAATATAAAACGTAACATAATCAGAAACACTAGACATAATATATTTCTGCTAAATAACTGAAGTAATTCAGGTTGATCGCCAGACTTGTAATGGATCAATTTGAACTTTTGACATCTCTAATTAGTGACGAACGATTTATTCGTAAGCCGACATAATCGACTAGACCCGGCTTCGTGTCAGCTGATGTTACCGCGAGCACTGTCCACTACAAAACTGACAATACGGTATTATCTAACAATACATTATAAATCGAATAGAATACCAAAATAATAGTACCAAAACGTATCTAGCGTCGTATAAAATGATATGATTGCGAACAGCGACACTTTGGTAAGGATCATAATCGCAGGAATGCTGCCAGCCGTCGTCCGATAAACAAAAACAACAAAATATTCCCCGCTCGTACCCACTACACAATACATTCTGCTATTGTTCGGAGTCGGCCGCTAGTTCGGTAGATTTGCGATTCACTGATATAATATTAATCATAAATGTCACAACATCAAGCCGGTATAAAAACACTAAGCCTACTAAAACTACTACCTGCGAAAACTCTTTTAAAGAGTAAACTTACAAACTATCTTCGTAAAGTAACACAGGCCCCGCCGCACGGGCGACGGGCGGCCGCCGCAATATCAGGATTCGTATAAAATATAACATGTTTTTTACTTCTTAGTTTTATTACAATTTTCTGAAACAACCTTAAACACTAGTCATGCTTTACCAACATTACAAAATAGACAATACAACGCTCACTATCGTTATAAATGAATAGCTTTCCAAATATTTAAATCGTCACAAAACGGAACTTTACTCCCTTATAGTTAAACCAGTAATATCTTACGCATCTAGAGCATTCTTTGTGCCAATTCCTTACGCATCCGTTGCGAAATTACAAAAATATACGTTGAGACGTATTAAAGATTATATAAAATAATATCAATTTTCAATGGTATAAGTTATTTTTAGCGTTAAATTTAAACTTTAAACGATTCTTATCATAATTCCAAGCGCTTAACCTTACCTTACCTTAGTCAATTGGCGTTATTCTGAGCTTCCTAATACCGCATCGTTTCCTTACCTCACCGAGCCATATTCCAGAAAAATTGTAAGTAAACAAGAAGAGATCATGTTTCAAACACTTAGACACGAGCACACTCAATAATTATAATGGGTAGATCTAGGTTACCTACACGAGAAAAAATGGAAAAATTTGATAACACGAGAAATACACTCAATCATTCAAACATGCATCGCTTATATGAGAAATTATTTTATAAGATAAAACATGCTTTCATTAAAAATTAATGCATCAAATATGCATGTAGCGACCTCCATTAATATGCCTGGGATTGTTGATTTTGCCCATATTCTAAAATGCTTTGACACGCGGTATCAATTCGTTTCCAATACCTATGCAATATCGGTACAAAATCCCATACCGGATTAACTTTTACAATGTAAAATTTTATTGAAAAGTACAAAACTACCAATGCGACGAGATCATATTAATTGTGTAGAATCGAATAGGGCTTCATTAGGACTCATATTTATAATGGAGATGGCTTTATAGCCTTCAAAGAACGCCAATAATAAAACAATCTTATCAAAGCATCTGATCAAACGCACATACGATAAGTGAAAGACTAATCCTAATTAAAATGACCTCAGGCTCAGAACGTTAAATATCAAGAAGAAATCTTACATAACTCCATGTGGCCAAATCGAGGAACTTCAGATTATACCAATCGGTGAAGATTGCTTCTCAAATTCGACGAACGAGCGGCCTTACAATACCTATTATCGCTGTGATACACGTACGAGTACAAAACTCGGTTTTCTTATAAAAATACTACATCTACAATTCCAGTAAAAAACGTATATTACTTGATTTTAATTACGAATTACATGTTAATAGTAAAGGCTATCGCTAACTTACTCGTTATCGATACGAAAGTACAAAAGTTTAGAGTTATTACGAATTATGACACTCATACCCTGATGCACCCCGCGAATTACGTACTGAACGACAGACTAATTGCCACGCAATAACTTATTACCAATTTGGTTTATCACCGTTACGGCCCGTATTCAGTTTACCATCTTAGACCGGCAAACTAATTCGTAATCACGCTAGCTAGCTCGTATTCCATACAAATCTTCCGAAAATCTTACCGAGACCAGCAATTGTAACATTCCACATTCCCATGGCATTTGTTAGTTCAATGTAGCGAAGTGAAATGAATCGCAAGGAAATATGAGAGCACTACCGAGATCACGTCAGTTATTTCTTACACTAACAAATGCGACGGAACGTTAAGCCTTAACTACAAAAGTTAATACAAAAGATACTACTACTAGTGTAGAAAACATCAGAGTATCAAAATATAATTAACAAGTTTTGATCTGCATCTTTCACTAACCAATAACAGCCGTATACTAGAATCAGCCAATGCGTTGGAATTTGAGCTTCACGCCGGGTATCAATCGGATTCTGAATGTCATATTGACAATAACCTATGGAAAAGGACTATTTATAAATGGTAAAGTCAGGCCTTTTAGTTTACGTCAATACAGTCTAGAACCCAAGTTATGAGCTTAGTCATAAGTTAATACAAACAGTGTAATGTTGACAAAATTTACTTGCTATTTTGAGTAGAAAAATGTAAATTGTATAGAAGAATATTTGATTAATAATAGTGTCTGGTAAGAATGCTATATTTTCAATAAGACTATTTAAATCAAGCTGAACTGATATTCGACGTGTCTGGACTTAAATGAAATTTGTAAAACGCGTATAGAAATATTTTTTAACTTTAATTATACTCAGAACTAGTCTTAATTGCTTTCAATATTGCCATCGATCACTGTTTATATCTTGGATATCACAATTTCTTATATGTAGATATTCAGAAAACTTTTTATCACAATTTTATTAGATTTTTCCCAAATAGTCAGATGAAGGATCAAAAACTGTGTTCTTTGTAGAAAGATATCAGGCGTCAAATTACAAAATACAAATGATCATTATTAGATGGTCCTGGAATATAGAATTTCGAGATGATCACCAATGGTGATATTATAGCCCAAGAGCCCAGAGCGATCTGACATAACTTATTTTTGCATGGATGAAACCTTAATTTCTCAGTAGTTTTGTCAGACGCTTTAAAGCTTCACTCACCACGAACTTTAAAGCGTCTGACAAAAGTTTTGGCCCATGGAAAGTGTCTGACACTTATGGATACTATTTAAGAATAATATTCTACAAAACATATATAAAAAAAAGCATGTGAAAATTCATGTGAGATTTCAGCCATGTGAAAATAACTAAAGTAGCTCTTATTTTTACCTGCCTTTCTTACCTGCTACCTGCCCAGGTGTCACGAGGTGAGCTTCCAAAAGCACGCAGGGTATTCAAAGAACATGGACGCTACTGAGAAATTAAGGTTTCATCCATGCAAAAATAAGTTATGTCAGATCGCTCTGGGCTCTTGGACTATTAGACTTTATGTCGATAAAAAGTCACAAACGCATTCCATTTTAAATTCATTGAAAAGTGATTTGAAAATACAATTAAAACATGATTCTAATTCGATTGTTGTTGATCAATCAAATTAGTTAAAGACGTCATAATACTTTAAGAATTCGATCAGACTAATGAGAGGAAAATTTTGTTACATTGAGAAACCTACACGAGTTAGCGAATAACTCCTATGACCAGAATGTACACCATTATAACAATTCTCGCTGTCGCCGCGAGAGCACTAACATTAGAACGTTGATATTAACGTGACAATGAATTCACTTAAGCTTAAGTGTGACTGCAGCCATACTTCTCTTTCACACCAATTATTATTAAAGAAAGTCCTAACTCTAAATGAGACCTACAGTGGAAATAAAATTCGACAAACCATATCGACAAGCAAGACAAGACCTATTTCAGCGATTATTATGCCAATATCGAAGACCTACCGAGTGCATCTATATACTATTCTAAAAGAATTAAAATTACTATTCAAAAGAACTATTCAAAGAACTCATACATATATAAGATATAGTTTTCGTATAAGTAACAATTTTTCGCTCCTAAATTTATCAACGAAAACAAAATTTATTTAAAATCAATATAACGGTTAGATAGTTTTGTTAGGAGAAACAATTGCGCGTTATATTAGGATTTACAGCAACTATTTCGTAAAGATTATCTAGATCACTGTTACTTTATATGTATTTGATTTATATCATAAAATTTGCAAAAGTAACAAACCATTTCTTTGTACTTTTAAGCAATTCACTAAATTACACCACATTAAATTCAACATGAAGAACTTCGAATGTCGTGTCTAAATAAATTGTTATTAATTACAAAATTTAACAAATATGTGCAAATAAACTAAGAAGTTTGCAACGTTCGTGTACATTTATATGAACTGAACAAATAACTAAGTGATTAAAATATGAATAATCAAACACATACTAGGACAATATAAAAACCGTGGAGGATTATAAGGAAACTATTGATAATATGCCTCCTGATAACATTTTATACAACCGTTTCAAGTGTTTAAGGAGCCTAGATATCTGAAGAACTTGACTTAATAATAAGAAACCAACTGCATCTTGACAAACCGTCCATCATATAAAATTAACACACACTACAAAACTCAACTAACTTAATAATTTATTAAACTCTTTAGTAAAAAGTTAAACGACGGTTTGTCAAGCGGCCAGTGTTAAGATTACAATAGAGATAGTTGTACTATGAGAAAGAAAGTACATGTAACTTACCAATTATACGCGATAATTATATTATAATTATACGTTACATTAATGTAAAGGAATTATAATTTAGGAGCCGTTACGCGTCACTATAATTTACTATGTGTAGAATATAGAGGTAATGGAAATATTTGTAATAGTGAAACGTTTTTAAAATATTAAATAAACATCCTTTTTAATCAGAGGACATTGATATATTCGTCTAGAGGATATTAATTTTTAATATAGCGTTTTATTACTTCGAATTTGTACCGGAAAGGGGGCCAGCGACCCGCCGCGGGCCGCTGCGACCCTGCCTATAATACATCTACGTTAGATGGCTCTGTATTGACTATTAAACAATATGACTCTATATTTTTGTTCCTTTCCTAATGCTCCAACTGTAATGACACTTCTCTTATCATTTGTACATGGTCACCATCAGATGATCTGGTTAATTTTTTTTAATATTTTCCTAAATATACCAACAACAGCTCGTTTCAATTACTTTTCAAATACTTTATTGTATACATTTATTTAAATGTATATTAATCTTTTAAATATAATTCTATATTCGAACGAGCAAACTTCGATAAAATTAAAATTGATTAACATAAGAAACGTCATTACAGTTTGGAGGCTCGTTAAAATAATAGGGATCTTTGATATTGTTGAAATTATGTACTATCGATTTATGGCTAATCTAGAAATATGTATTAATATATCTCATTAAACATTTTGTCAAGCGTCTGCGTGTAAATTACTGCATATGTATTTACAATCAATTTCACCATAATTCTCATTCTTACATTACATTATGTTTAAGCGGAGAATACTAAGAGATTTAGAGAGGGATTTAAATGTACATGCACACTAGACGAACTGGTCACTACATGATTTTGGATTTAAATGACTCTCGGCACATGACTTTGGCTATACATGACTTTACGTGCAATAAGATAAGTGTTTTATTTGCTTATTTAATATGACGAGAAACGGTCTATAAATAGATCTTTGCTTGACCATTTATCTTCATTTAAACACACTTGTTTATATTGCTTATGATAAAATACGACGATTATATATGTATTCCTTTTTAATTAGAGTTGATAAAACCCCACGTACGTAGCACGTAACTACTTACTTCTTACTACGAAAATATTAATAAACAGATGTAGTTACATAGGAATCCTGGAGTCGAAATTCAGAAGGCGATATATATTTTAAATCTTATATCTAATGTTAATTAATTTAGTATGAAATTGAATTCTTTTGTTTTTTACCTAATTTAAGAAAATCAATACTAGCTTTCGGTATTTTTATATGACGAAAAAGCAAGCGAGCCATGGACACGAGCAACACCAGGGGAGTCGCCAATACAACTTAAAGGATTTGTAAGGTAAAGATATGGTGAACCATCTTAAATTTCCAAAATACTCCTACGATTACGTAATCACTGTATCTACGAGTGTGTTGTGTAGATTAAAATGTATTAGCACGTTGCATACAAGTAGTAGGAAATGAATTATCGACTACCCGTATATTACTACAATCTGTCATTAATTGTCACAGTATATGGACATTGAATAATTTTGACATTTCACTTTCTACAGCTCCTAAAACATACACCATGCAGTGAAACCAGTTCGCCTTCCACTCAAACCATGCTCGATGATAAGATGATTTATGAGGTGCAGTGATGCGGATGATGGCGAAGTGACGTACGATGATGACGCAAGGTGATGACGTAACGATTACGACACGTGATGTGGTCGCTATTGGTCTACTTACTACGCAACAGATTCAGTCCAATATCATGAACAAAGACCAAGTACCGATTCTTACCGACACAAGTACTGGCAGCAATTATTAAAAAATGGCAGTTTTGATTTTAGAAGGAAAATGCAAAAAATTTTACCTATAAAAATCGTCAAGTCTTCGAAGAATTATTGCCTACAATGAACGTCAGTCCACCGATAAAAGGTTACCCTATTTTTTTTATTTCTACATACAATCCGTTACGTAAGCGCCTGCCTATCCGCACCACTATATCACTATTCACTAAACACGCAATAGTTACTAGAATGTTTTTATCACTTGTAATCACTTTGCGAGTAATAAGTATCAAATGTATCAAAAACTTATCTAGACCTTTAACAGTTACTGAGTAAATGTGCACATCACTTATACGCTTGTTAAATGTTGAAGCGTTAACCTTACAAATAAATAGACATTCAAGATAATTAAGAAAAACCTTAACACTAAAGATATAGCAATAGCCAGTTAATTTGATGTTTAACAAAATGTGAAAATTCTGACGCTAAAGAACAAAACCAAACAATCATAATTCAGTAACAATGATTAGCGGATAATAAAATCACAATTACACAAATTTCGAACCCATATGAAAAGAAAGTTTTTATTTATCAACTGATATGGCACAATTTTGAATAGATAAATATAAGATCGTCATTATACTTAATAAAAAATTTAACACTCCGCTAATCACTGATATAATTTTATAATGAGAAAACAAGATGTATGACTGTGTTCCCTTACAATAATTATAGTAATAATATATGACAAGCTAATCGTATTATTGGTGACACAGCAATCACTTAATCGCTACCGTAATTAATAATTAAGTGAAAGTATAGTAAGTAAATGAACGTGATTATAAAAATAAACTAACAAGGCAACTCTAATCAAAATGAATTTCTTCGCAAATCAAAGTGCCATTTGGTGGGAGGAAATAAAGGATCGCAATAAACCTACGAAAATATTTTATAACACTTAAGGTAAAGTTTAAAATTTTGCTAAAATAAAACATAACTAATAAACTAAATTGAACTAAACAACACACCACTCAAACGTCCCTATCAAATAGGGAATCATATCAGTATCACTGAAGTCGAAGGTAATCAATAATTTAAAAACTTTCTTTCCCCCCTTCACAAGGAGCATTCACCCCAATTTAAATGTTCAATTGGAAAACAAAAAAATGCAGTTTCTGGCTTCATTTACCGCTAATTATTATTTTCAATAAAAATCAACATCTACTTATTTTAATCAACAAAGTGCAGAATAAAATTAAAATAAAATCAATAGTACGATCTAAACCGATACATAAAATTATTTTCAATAATACCAACTTAATTTTAACAAAAAATATTCCTAGCTTGTCGGAGGACGCGACACATGTCACTCTCAAGTTCAAAATACACCGCCACTAGAGTTCCGCACTGTAGGTACGCTTTATGCGATCTGGTTCAGGTAGTCGATGAAGTCGTTCGAGAAGAGCTGCAGATGGGACGGTTCGGAGAACGGCGTGCGACGGGGCGCTCCGCAGCCGGGCAGGGCGGAGCGGTCGGGCGTCGGCTTGGGGCGGAGCGCCGCGAGGTAACGTTCGGCGAGGCTCTCGCCGAGACTCATCGCCAGAGTCTCCGGGCTGAGACCGAGCAGCGACAACGACTCGGTGATGCTAGCGAGGGTAGGGTTGAGATACTTAGCGGGCTCTTCGGGTCCGGGAATCATCGGGTCCGCGCGGGACGCCATGCTCGTGTTGACGACGGGGCGCAGCGCGGGCGGGGACGCACGCCGCGGCGGCGACGGCGCGAGGCCCCACGGGTCAGGGGGGGTGCCGGGGGAGTTCCCCGGCACCGCCGTTTGTTATGGCCACTGCTGGAACATCGGGAACACCCGTTTGGTGAAGCAGTAGGACAGCGGCTTCACGAAATGAGTGTCCACGACGCGGCAGTGTGGGCACGTCACCGGGTGCGAGTAGTCCGAGTAGTTTAGCCGCTGGTGTGGGTGCAGCAGAGGCTTGTAGCAGTTGTTACACTGTAGAAGGAGAAATTTAATTAATTACATTACATAAAACATGTGCGTTTTATGAAAATTAAAACAAATTGTAAACGGATATTTTTGAGGACTAATATGATAATGTTTTTATGTGAATACCCTACAAAGGAGCCGACGAGCCACCTGATGGTACCTAAGTGGTCACTGTCGTCCATGACGCACATCGATTACAAAAGAAAAGTTTTAAAGATATTTGAAAGAGAATTATAACTAACAGTAATTGTAGCAAGCTTTAAAAGGAGGAGCCTTCAATTTACCTTCAGCCTGTCAGCGCAACAGGGCGTGGCCATGAAGATGTCATAGGAGTACATTGTACCCAAGACGAGAGAGGAGCCATCCCATTTTTGGCCACAGAATTGGCATCGAATCGTACGGTCCGGATCACATCTTTCCAGGCACCCCATGCACACGCATGTCAGATATTGCGTGCGACCTTCCACTTTCACCTACAAAAAAGCAAAAAGATGATAAAGTATGACATAATTATAGCATTAAATATATTTTGGGAATTTTGAATATCATCCATAGCTCAAAGGAGTCTACGTTAAGACGGATGGTAATTCTAACGCCAAACAAACGTGCGAGCACCCCGTCATCGCTCGCATTCATCTCCTAATTCGCTGAACAAACACCGTCAGTCGAGAAGTTCGTCGCATGTTGCCAGCGAGACGGTTACGTTATTTTGTAGACTTGAATAAACTTTGGGGGATCTTATTTAAGTTCAGAAGAAAGTTTGCTTTGCTACAATTGAGCGCTTTGTAAACAAAGTTGTAATGAGGTAAATGTTATTTGTGACTCGCTACATCTGATATTTCCAAGGCTTTGCTCAGGCAAAGGTCAGAGAAGTCAGCAGCCGCAATCTAGTTGCGGATTCAGCTAGCATCTTCCAATAAATCTGGTGTAGTTTACCAAAACCTTGATTGAGTAAGGTAAAATAGTACCTACTATATTATCTAGGGTTTATCACGTACAAAGGTCCAATTAAAGGTATGCTATTAAAGGTAAAGAGGGAATCTCTTAAATACCTCGACTGCGCTGCTGGTGTGCTGTCGGGGGCTGAGGAAGAATGTCCCATCAACCAACGGATATCGATCGAAGACGTGAAGTGTTTCTTTGCAGAGCGCACAAGTTACTCGTGGTTTATGCTGCCCTGCTAGCGTGGACAGGATGAACAGCCTGGTGTCGTCGTTGCCATGGTTCCCCTCATCTTCAATCTAGAACAATTAAAAAAATCTAATTTGAATAAGCTCCAATAGTTGCACGACACTGAATTGGAATAAGAAAATAACAACAAGAATTATGAAAGATATATATTTTCTAACTAAATTGATAACGTTGTTATATAGTTGGAATGATGTTTTTTCAATAAATATCCATTAAAAGGAGTTGAAAAGGAAAGGAAGGAGCCAGACCCGTCAAAGAACTGTCTCAGTTGAAAGTGCGGGGGAAAACAAAACGCGCATAAGGATTTCTTTGCTTTCCGATGCTGGAAAACCACGTTCGCAGTTTCAATATTTCATATCCCCACATTTACATATTACGATTAATGCATCCACCCACGACACTTACCGCAACTCTCCCTTCGTAATAACGCAAGTAAATGGCTGCATAAAGTTGAATAATGAAAGCCTGAAAGGCAATTATGCTGAATTCGGAGTCGAAGTCAAACAAAGGCTCATGAGCGCCGTGGAGATCGATTGTGAGCACAATTCGTTCACGTACGAGTAATTTGCTAGAGCGAATAATAATGAAAGTTTAACGAGTTGGTGCTGCATTGTATTAATTAAAACGTATTATGAACAACCCAAACGTGACGGATTTTCTGAAGTTAGAATTTCCATTTCCTAAATAACGTGAGTGACTCATTTAAAACGTGTACCACGCTGCAAAGCGATACTTCTTTATTTATTATTTTCAGAAGATTTAAATTCAATTCGGCGGTCTACATGTCTTGCTTTAATAAAATGTTAAACGCATAGTTCGCAAGAAACTTGCACATTCCAGTATGTTTGATGTTTGCATTCCTATTATTCTATTATTAGAATGACGTCGTGACACTAGGAACACATAAAACGTACTTAGAGAGAGCGTTGACCCACGCAAACAAACTCAGTATGATTTGCAGTATAGAACAGTGCGGTTTGCCAAGAGACGAAGCGGGGGCAGGCCATCCGGCATAGCAAACACCGTGATATCTTGCTTCCTAATACCGGCACGAACGACGTTTATTTCATTCACCTAACTTCAGTTATTCAAGCTAAAACGTTTTCATTTTGAAGTTCGATGATAGAACTTCGATTGTGTAATGATAAATATGTGGCCGTAGCCACGTGCGCGAGACAGCGGTGATTGAGTTGTCGCAATGAGCATTTCGGTTTAACTGTAGTGCTGTAGGTACTACGAGTAGATGCGTGTGATTGATAATAGGTTAATGCAAGTTTCCTTTATCCCACGTGCAATTTGTTGCGGAGCCGGAGCGTGTAATGAAATGTCTATGAATAACCAATTAAAGGACGTCAGAGTTGTCGCCTAGGTTTAATGAGTGATAATTATATTGTTAAGTGTCGTGTTGACGAAAGTTTAGTGAGGATGGGGGTTGCGGGCGTCGAACTGGCGCACAAACTTGCACAATTTACTTGTAGGTGCCTGTAGGTACAACAAGATTGATGAGCACTCTAAGGAGACTATTTATTTACTCAATCCGATCACGCTTTGTCTCGCAATCGTCGCCTTTTACAGTACTATACGACGTCGTGTGGCAGTAAACCAACACATAAAATCTTTCCGAGGATTTTATAGACTAGTGCTTTTACAATGTTGACCGCGTAGGCGAAAGGGAAGATATGGAATAGAAAATGTTGCAGACTAGCCGTATCATCAGCTGACAACTGGAACAGGAAGTACATGTATGACAATTTTAATGGTTATCAATGCCGTCGCTTCTACGTTAACTGTGCACCGTAAAAGGCCTTCGGAATAAATTACTCAGTGCGTAGATTCAATTTAGATTAAAATTCAAATACCTGCATAATATATAAATTATGTATTCGATAACAGTAAAATTGCAAAGGGCAAATACACTTTTGTAGTACGCCTACAATTTTAATCAAACTCGACGGAAGCGACTTCTGAATAATACGTGATGGAGATCAGTGTTCAAATTTAATCGCGAGTCTGTACGTTTGTTTCATTGTTGAAACAACAAAAGCGTAAAGGGCCTCATAGAGAGGAGAGCGGTATATAGAGAGCACTTCAAACGTCGTTAGTGCTCCGTCCCGCAAAACGAAAGTACACACATTAAAAGTTACCGAATTTGAGGCGACGCAATGTTTACATACTGAAAATAATTAAAAGGGAAGATATAGCTGTTGACGAAAATCGCCATTATTTATTATTTTATACTTGGCGCAATAAATTTACGAGCGAGGCGTTTTGTTTCGTTCATCTATTGTAATTCTGTGGTTTCGTTTGGCGCGTATATCGCGATATTTTTCGCGTTTTAATTTGTGGTGTAACTCCAAAAAATTTCATTTTCCTAGATGTACCTTGAACACAAAAAGTTTGCGGAACACTGCAGTAGATAAATAACAAAAAACTTCTAAACTTTATTTTAAACATTTAAAAACATTTTTTTAACATTTTTTTTAAACATTTATCTGACAATATTAATATGATTATGATAATAATCTAAGCAACTATGTCAGTCTATATGAAATCATGCATAGTTTGTAAAAATTGTATACAAATTTAGCTTGTCCAATTTTGTTATAAAATGAGGTAGACGGTATAAAATTCTCACAACCCTTTTATAAATACAAGCCAGAGGACCTGAGAGAATATTTTTAGAATCTAAATTCCGATTGAAATTATGAAATAAGTTTGAGTGTGATTCTTAAAAACAGAAAATCATTAACAATTATGTACTTTGAAAATAATAATTTATAGTTAAGTATTTTAGAGGACGTCCGGAGAGCCACAAAAGTTAGCAATGTAAAAATCTGAGTTGTTCCCAACGGTGGCTTATTTTTAATTAGCTCAATGAAACTTTTCCTATTATGTTCCGACATCGTCATTACTGGGCGCTGTATCTACGACAAATAAAAATTAAATACAAACACAGGGGTGCCAAATTAGTAACAAATAAATGTACTTTGAAAACGCCTAGTAATGTTAGTCAGTAGTTATCAATCATAATAGAAATCAATCAAATTGAAGAAAGAAAGATAAGAAAAGTTATAATAAAATTACTGTTATTGAGATAAAGTACCAAAATTATCCAAAAACAGACTGGCGAATTTTTGTGTTCAATTCAATTCTAAAATCTGCTGTCGTTAGATTGAATTACGAGTACATATTAAGTCATTATCTATTCGTAGCAGCCCTAGAAACGAGACCAGATACGGAGATGGGCGACCGCGTAAAAATGAGAAATCCAGTCGCCGATCCAATTAGCCGCGACAAGACATCCAATACGATAGACCTGATATTGGTGAAGCTGAAGTATGCTTGGAATTACATAAATTTCCTAGACAACCTCTTGGGGCAACTATCTGAATCAACTTTGGTACATAGGTACTGAACTTATGAGGCTGTTAAAATTTACATGTTGTTTTACATGTCATAATTAGTGTATTGTATGCCACTAAATCATACCTCAGGTCTGCTGTGTAAATCAAGTAATCAAAAACAAAATGCAAATTTAAACCTTATGTCTGGAACATATAATAAATGTAGTCATTTTCAAGAGGTGGTTTGTAAATAAAGCGACTAAACATAAATTTCCTAGACAACCTCTTGGGGCAACTATCTGAATCAACTTTGGTACATAGGTACTGAACTTATGAGGCTGTTAAAATTTACATGTTGTTTTACATGTCATAATTAGTGTATTGTATGCCACTAAATCATACCTCAGGTCTGCTGTGTAAATCAAGTAATCAAAAACAAAATGCAAATTTAAACCTTATGTCTGGAACATATAATAAATGTAGTCATTTTCAAGAGGTGGTTTGTAAATAAAGCGACTAACCATACATGTGTAAAGACCGAAGTAGACGTGGAACAATAATTGAAGATTTGACCACAAGATTGAAGGCTCAAATTGGTAAGAATATCCTACTAGTGTACAATTTAACTAAATTACGATGATACGACGATGATAATACTGCGCTTGGTGAAGAGACAAACTAATTATCTAATGTCAGGACAACAGTGATCACAGGTTAACTAAAGAGTAGTAATTAGCGCATCGAAACAGTAATCAAAAACGCCTAAAGCATGATTAGTAGGCGTCAATGCTTTTCCTTGGTAGATCAAGACACTATCGTCCTGATTATTGTTTTTTAAAGTTACGAAATCTAATTTTAGCAATGACAAGCAGAACGCAATGGCGCGAGGAGCAATTTTTCAGCGCAGAGCAAACAATAAGTCTGCACGCGGATGGTATTTGCGGTGCTCGATACATTTATCCCGAGTTACGTTACGTTCCGTTTCATGTTTGCCATTGTCTGAGAGCTTCGCGTTAATACTTTGCTATTTGTACCAGAAAATGCATTCGCTTTAATCCAATTGAATGTTCGCTTTTCATACTTTGCGTAAATCGTTTACTCAATATTGTTACTGTGCAAATTGGACTTGTAATATTCGAGACAGTTCGTCAAAGTTCCTTTAAATTGAATTGTAAATCTGCTCAAAGTTTAGATCTTAAATGTTAAGCAATTTCTAAAGAAAATTACAGGTTGTATCAAAGCCATTACTCTTACTTGTAGTTATACTGCATCTCATCAGTATTCGGCTGTCAAAGAACCTAGGGGTTTATGTAAAACTTGCATTGATTATTAAATGGCAAAGGCATCGAGTGAGTTTACTAAATGAATAGTTAACCCGTAAATTTGTAACATTATAATATGGTATGTTCCATATACGTCACATAGCAATTTGCTTCCTCATGACATACTTTTTGAAATTTGGCGTCTTGAATGGATACAGAAAATGTAAAGATCGCGAAAGTTCAATGTCCCGCCAAGATGTTTCTTCGCGTGAATTAGTCTCACATCCTAAATTCCATATTCCGGATGCCAGTGTTTCAAATTCCGGAATATTATGAAAAGTTATAAGCGTGTTTTAATTTGACTACTCTCTATACGCCGCGTCAAATATTCACACTGACTGCGCGGAATTGTACGAGAATTCCAGCATAATACTTGTTTAAAGTAACACGCTCTTGTAATTTTATTCCTGGGAGGATAGCGGAGTGGAATGGATGCTTTAAAATATAAAGCGTCGCGTAAAACGTCTTCTGGCAGCGGGAATAACCGAGGTGTACTTGCAAATAGGTGTGAAAAATTCTCTGGATTACAATCGACGATAGGTATGATTAAAATTTGAGTTTCTTTAGAAAAGACGTTGAACGTGTAGATAACATAACATAAAATAACTTCGATGTTTAACAAAAATCAAAAAAGTGCAACTTTGATTTTAACATCTGTGTGCTGTGGAATAAGCAGAGTTAACAGTTTGAACAGGTAAAGATAACTTTATTATATGCGAAATCAAACTTAACTATTGGCACATACCGAAGATCCAAGGTATGATTCAATCGCGACGTTTAGCACCGGGAACATGGAAAACTACTTACCCGAACTTCGTTTTATCGTTAGCCGTATTGTTATGTCAGTTGCTGCCCATTCAACCGGCGCGTCATTAACGCCGCAGATAATGGCTTCACATGTTTTATGAACCTCGCACTTTGAGAAACAGTCTCACTTCGAATACTTGACATCACTAAATTAAATTACTTGAGACGTTTGAGTCTAGTTCGTTGGTTTTCACACGTGGCTTCCTAGTTTAGGAAGTAGCTAACTTCCTAATTTATACAATTATGGTGGGTAACAAATTATTAAAATTTATTAATAAATAAATAATGTTCAACACGAATTAAATAGTTAGGCGGCGATAAGTGGCGTCATTGCCTGTTTCATAGGTAGGTATATAATTTTGTGATTTACCACTAACCATAGACACAAAATACCTGAGTATTTTGTGCCATAGTATAAGATACATCTCATTATTTTTACGTATACGAGTATATTGAAACGTTAATTGACACTAATTATAAGCGAATCACTAACAGGATTTTATTTCGCCTGCAAAGATTTTATGCCGATTTAGTATTCATTAGCAAGACGAAAACGTAATTAACGATGTAAGTCCATTGTTACGATGCTTAAGTCCAGTAGGGAGTTGTTGAGTTTGGCTCATATCAGATATAGTTTTTAACTGACAATTACTTACCTAGTTAAACAATGTTCAAACAACGAAATATACTATTTGATCCGTATACTCAATTATAATATTTGTGAGAAAACAAAAATTGTTACAATTTCGTGTCTATTTCACTTAACTTAGGTAAGAAAATCCTACCAAGAACCAAAAAAATATTCCATGTTTGTGCAAATTGTCAAATACAGTTCAAATAGTACGCTTTCGGTGTTTAATTTATTTTGGTCGTATTATTTTAACAAAAATGAATGACTAGATTAATAACTAACATAATTTACATACAGACAACAATTTATACGTCAACCCTCTCGCTGTTCCTTTGTTAGGTACTCAGGGTGTTAACCCCGTTTAGGTTGGTAACTACTAAATAATAATTATTACCATTTAATTCGACACCGAATTCATAACCCAGGCACTTGAAATAATAAAATAAATGTTTGTTTTGACTGGCTAAGCGAAAATCCGAGTGCACATAACATAAAAATATATGAAGATTTAAAGAGCTGTGTCAATGATAATTTCGATGTGCTGACGTGTGTGCCGAAGTATGTCGCAAGTCGAACATCGTGTCTCAACACGTGCGTTCCCAGCTGTGTCAATACGATTAAACACTTATAAAAGTGCTTATAGGACATAATTTGTATTATACAATACTCCTGTCCTTGTTACATTGATAACATATCGCTGAACTTATATATTTTGTTACATCAACAACATACAGCTAACACAACATAACCAACTGCACTAAAGGGTTCGGGTTTCTGTTATTTATTTGGTAAATAAAAAATATTGTTGTTACAAATTGTTAACATCAGCGTACCCAATATACAATCCCGAATCAGGCACATGTGACCACTATTAAAGCATTATCATTCCGTGACGTGAAACCTTGCTAGCTAAGTAGCTACCATCCTCAAGATTGAGTCAACCGCCTAACGACTCGACGTATTCTGGCTGAAGATTTGAAAGCCAGTAGTACTGCCTTCCTTCGTCTCTAATCTTTCCTGGCCGGTCACTTTCCTTACTTTGATAAGGGTGACCACTTATCATCACTTATCGTCAGCGCATATTTCGGGTTTACATAGAGAATCGTCATCTGCGTATCAGTTTTCAATTCGCCAGGATTCCTAATTAATTTGTCATAGGTACATGAAAAATCAAATAAACAACATCTGTTCTCAATGTAGTTCAGCTCAGTATTATGTTTCATTGTTTCAAGGCCCATAAAGCGATTTGAGATTATTTATTTGCTATTGCAGTTAGTCGAAAAACGCAATAATTGGACTAATTTATTTGACCCTCAGCGTTGATCTGAATGAAGGCATTAATTCAACGTAGACAAATCACAAAGTCGCATCCACAACACAAATGAACATTGATTTTTACTGTAATTTCATTTGTGTTGTGGATGCGACTTTGTGATTGTGATCAATTAAGAGGGGGTATAAAGCAAAATTGGCAATCGTAGATTCAATTTTTACAGTAGTAGATCAAGTTTCTAGAACCTGAATAAGAACATAGTTATACTTCATTATATTATTGAGTGAATGTAAGAAGCAAAAACATAAAAAAATTAAATTTTCTCGATAGAAAAAAATCACAAAGTTAGGTCTAATTTTCAACTGAAATCAATTTATTTTCAATATGGTGCATATTTTTGAGTCAATATTTTAATATATTATGCTAATTAGTATCACGGAGGGATTTGTAGATCGATTTCTAAATCAAATCTATAATTTACGAATTATTTAAATAAAATACATTTGTAGGATTTTGACATGCTCTGTTTCATTAATCAGTCGCCATTGCTCCATTGAGACGCGAAGACTGTGTCAGTCTGCTCGGCATGTGAAAAATATTTCGTGGTGTACATTTGTGACTAAGAGCGTAGTTTTTATTACAAAAACAATAATTGTGTGTGTGTGAACTAAAGTTAAAAGACACTAGATCCAACATGGGTAACAAACGGAATAAAATCAACATTAAAAAAGGGAACACAGAAAGCTGAAAATTCAAGTCATGGCTAGTTGTCAGAGGTAAGTTGACAAGTACACTATTTCATATTCAAAATTAGACCTTATTGTTTTAACTTTTGTGCTCACAATACAATGTTGATGTTGATGTTTGATCGCTGAAGCAGCATAGTATATACGAAAAATTCAGATTGTATGTATCATTAATAGTATAGGTATGTACTTTCAAACAAAATTATTCATAAACATAATTATAAAAATAGAAATAGTGTTGAAAGATCAATAAAGTAAGTAAATGTTTTTTTGACATGAAGGAGTAGGCAGAGGTATGCAGTACGCCCACTCCTCACTAGTTATGTCTAGATTTCATGTAATACGTGTATTCAATGTTATGTGGGCTTAGTTAGAAAACTTTGTCACAAATTAAGGTTGAGGCCTAAAGTGGAAGAGAGAGGCATGCACCCGCCTATACAGCTTTATCCAAAATCAAATTTAATTTTGAGTTAATTATTTCCTCTTTGCCCCATAATTTTGTTTTTAAAGCAACACCTATATTTCTGGTAGTCAATTTGATCAATCCCTACAGTAGTTGTTACTTGTGTGTGTTTGAAACTATTATTGTATTTTCATTTCAGAACAAGATTTAATCAAGAAAATATTCCAAAATCTATTGATGATGACGGGAACATTACACCAGAGAAGTGCGTATCAATTCATCTGTCTATGTATTGTTTCATTTATTATTTGCTTGTTGTTGCATTGTAACGAATCTACAAAATAACACATAAACTAAACTTTTTTTATACTATACTACATACATGCATAGTTAGGCAAAATTACTTTAACAAAAACATAAAATTTTGTATAAATGCATTTTTAAAGCGACTTTTTTATTTACTTCTTAATTGCTTATTGTGTTTTCTTAAAGAAAAAAATATATCAGGCTTACTAAGTATTACGCTTTTACAAAATGTAGAAATTTTAGAACATACAGATCCAAATGCAGACGAATTTATTGCACCGGAACGACTGGCATTAAAATAAAGTATTTATGTAATTTAGCCCTATCTAAAACTTTCAACCGATTATAAATGGCGCAAAGTGATACCTGACATCATCAGTTTCAATGTTAGGAAGTATAATAGTGTTTGACTTTTTTTGTTTATTTCAGTAACATCAAGCCTCGTGTTTATGAACGGGTCAAGACAAATATCAAGACTAACGACGATACTAAATACACATGTGATACAAGTCAACGACTTATAATAGACAAGATATATTTTTTGAACAATTAAAACTTCCAACCATGTATAATTTTGGCATTTTATTTTTTCTACACGGATTTTGGAGTTAGTGAATTAAACTTGATTTCGAATAAATTCATTTTGGTTTTAAGTAAGCTTTGTTCGATTTTATGCTTATTTTTAATCTTCAAAAAATTGTTTAGTTTCATGACTTATGTGTTCTTACCATAACTTAAATATTTTTACTACCCATTATACATTTTTCCTGTTCTCACGCATAATTATATCATCACGCATCATATTTCACACACTGTTTTTTCCTATATTTTTAAAGCTAACAATTGTCGCTCAAGAAGTTAGTGATTGTCATCTTTTTTATGATATTATTGTCATTTAATTAGTTTCCTTATTATAACGGCAGTGGCATTTGTAATTTTTCGGTTTTCTGGCGAAGGATTTCTTTCGATTTAAATAAATTTAAAGGATAACTTACTTTATCTTTTTGTAGCGAAAAAATGAAAACAATGTTATCTATAATAAATAAATGTCTGAATAACATTGTACGTGTTATTTATTTACATGTTATACGGCATACAGGTTTCATCACGTAAAAATAGAGCAGATATTCTGCTTTGCGAGAATTTAAATGATTTAATGGTCACACCAGTACCAACATTATACTGCCTTTCTTGTCATAAAAGTGATTCAATCGCTCCCTACACTAGGTTTCCAGCGCTATGGTTACATGATGCGACCGACACTACCTATAAATGATATTAGTTTCAGAAATACAGATAGTTACAGCGAGAAGAATTGCTTTAGGTTGATAGATACCTACATAATAATATATTCAAAATTATGAATGACACCTAATTATGTGTTATCTGCCATTCACTGGCTCTCTAGCTATTAATATTGTATAAAAATCTAACCCTATTATAGAAAAAACAGCTTGCCATTTTTGAGGTAGATGATTCTACATTTACTGAGCCGAAATTTGTCTTATTTTTACATTATACTGTGCCGTATTCTTGACTGATGACATGTTATATAATAGCGGCTGTACACTCTCGTGCGAGAGTACTCGCTATGTCTCGTACCAAGTACATTCTCATACGAGTGCACTCGTTTAGCTGTCTCGCGAGAGTGTACAGCCGCTGATAAAGTCAGATGCAACCGGACGCGCAACTGCTGCGGCGCATCTATTTGACGGGCGGGGCGGGGCGCGCGGGTGAAATTTGATTTTTTCCTAGCTTTATACCCCCTCTTAATATAATGTTTGTAGCCGAGTGCTTTCAAAAATCTAATATAAATGGCAATAATGTTTAAGATATGGTCATTTTAATACAAGTACATAATTATGTATATTTGTTTGGAAAATAATTCTGAAGAAAAAGAACAAATGTAATGCTATAAGTACATAAAACAACTAACAAAATTTTACGATTCGTTAGTAAAAATTACCGATTATAGATATCTACTTACAAATTTATGCAAACGATCTTCATCAAATCAATTCATTGATGTACGCTGAATACAAAGTTGGAACAGATAAAAATAGGTAGGTATTAAATAAATTTTAATAATACAGAGACATTCCACACACCAGATTTTCCATTTATAAAATGCCATGTAATCTAATTCCCTTGCGGCGACATGAACAATGGTTTAAGTCGCCATTCTTATTAATTGGCTCTATCTCTCACGCAATATTCGGGCTAACTTCCACTTGAAATTGAAAATGATAACTGAAACTTTAATAGTTAATTAATATTGAAATCCTTATTGGTTCTAATTCTGTAGACGTTTTTGAGTCTTTGGGTGATGAAACTTACATTCATTAATCAACAAGTTATATTGAATTGAATTTAAATATTCGAACAACACATTTCTAAACGAATATGTACAATTAACAGAATAACATCTTTTTAACGATTTATTTATTTACAATCATTTATGACACGATCAGTCAAAACGAGCATACAAAGCTATATTGTTAAAGAATAAATCTTAAACTCAAGCTTAGATGTTTTCTTTATTTTTGTATCTATGGTGTGTCTTATTCTATCGTCTATTTTTCGTCTATTAATTGTCCACATTAGCGGCCATAGAAATCTTGCGCCCGTAACGCCATCTATAACGCTCATTTGATTAAAACGTGTTTCCCGGTGGAAATAAGATATTTTTTCGTAAAAAGGGCTTCAATTAGCTCCATTTTAACGTTACGACGAACAAACACACTAAAAAAATAATATTCGTATGGATTTTAGGTACAAAATCAATGGTAACTCGTGTTTCATTCATAAGTCAATATTTAGATAAAGACAACCAGAATTTCGAGTACTGGGACGATGGCAACAGAATGAAATTTGTTAGTCGATAATAAATCAATTACTTGTTACGCCTGGAGTAACGCGGGCGGGCGGGTAACTGGTTTCTTATGAATATCAGGTTTTTACCCAACCAATAGTTTTAAAACCAGTTTAAATTCAAACGTGAACAATATTTGCATTACCCATTACCAAAAAGACCCATAACGCCACCAATAATAATAAATCTACTCATTTCGTAACTTCCATTAACCAATATTGCGTTGTAAAAGACATTTAGAAACATGCAATTGTCATTTAGCGTGCGTTGGTATCCATTTTATAGATTTACTGTGATTAAAATCTTAAAATAGAAAAGCCAGTTGCATACTAAGTAGTTGAGACCGACTGATATCGTTAAATTTATACTACAACAGAAATTACATTTCAATATAAACACATTAAAACCCACACGCTTTTTGTTGAATATAAAATAGCCTAATTTATTCTAAATTGTCTACTTATGCTAATCTCCTAATCGATAAAACGTAGCAAAAAAAGTATAAATAAACCAATTACCAGACACGATACCTTTTTCTCATCGTGATTCATTAGATAAGTTTTTTTATGTACCGAAATAGCCGACACATGGGCAGACGAGCCAATTGGTCTTAAGTAGTCACTGTCGCGTCGCCTATACGCCTTGTGATAGGCGAGTGGTTGAACGTTGGACTCCCGAACCGGGGGACCCGGGTTCAAACCCCAGCACGCACTTCTAATTTTCTAAAATTATGTGCGTATTATAATTTCATCATCACTTGCTTCGGTGAAGGAAAGCATTGTGAGGAAACCTGCACACCTGAAAGTTCTCTATGTTCTCAAAGGTGTGTGAAGTCCGCCAACCCGCACTTGGCCAGCGTGGTGGACTATGGCCTGTACCCCTCACATTGTGAGAGAATACCCGAGCCCAGCAGTAGGACAGTTATGGGTTGCGATGATGAACACTAAATGCACAACCGATGTCTTACCGAGATCAAAAGAAGAAAGAAAGAAAGTGATAGAACGACTAAGTGGTAATATATAAACGGGATGGAAGATAAAAGGTCTCTAATTTTGAATAGCTGATACAAAAATAAAGCACCTTTTAGCCAACATAGAGCATTACAGTTTAAAATGGTAAGCGGATGGCCCCAGGCCTTCGCTCTAATACCGTTCTAAATTGCATCTTAAAGCCGAGCGTGAGAAATTGGTTTTACAGTCCAGAATATACCTGTCCCAAGTGGCATATAAACTTAAATTGCACCAAAACGCCAAACATGGCTAACCATTCAAAATATTCCAGTTAGTAGACAATTTCATTCTTGACCAAGCCTTACAACTCGACTATGTAGATATGACCCTGATCTAAAACAACACAACAGTGCGATGACTGTTATTGAACTGTGGTCTTATTTGAGGTTAGGTTTACGAGTGCGTGAGCTGCAGTAGCTATTTACACCAACGTCATATCAGATTTCTGGTTTCCATGTCAACTCGACTGCTTCCAGATGCTGCTGACATGCGATAAATAAACAATACTAATCAGTCACTTGGTATAATTAAGCTGTGATTGATCGATGTCTGGACATGAAAGACGTTTGAGAGAAGTTTTTAGTGGGGTATTCATTAACGTAATAGGTCCCATTGCAATGATTTTTAACGTATTTGTCTGTTTGTCAGTTTATTTGTCAGTTTGTTCCCGGTAATCTCAAAAACGGCTTAACAGATTTGGATGTGATATATCACTGACGTTTCAACAATTTATTGTAGTAAGCTTTTGCTAATTCACTAGGCTTGTTTTATTTGAATCGGTTTATAAATTCATATTAAAATATATAATTATGTGAATTTAATAATATTGAATAAATATATAGGTGAAGATCTACTTTTTTCGAAGGCATAGGCCTCCCGACGCGAACTGAGAGCGATAACTTGTACGTACATACAATAATAAAAACAATATAATGTGCCAAGATTATTCTCGACAGCGCTGCGTTTATAAAACCGATAGCATCGAATAACGTTTATAAAACAGCGCGGCTTCATACCATGACCGAATATCCTATTTTAGATAGCTCGCGACCATTTCTCGATGAAAAATAAAACTTCGATAACGCTATCGCCAACGATACGAATGCGAACCGAACATTTGCCATGCGCTGATAACCCTGCACTTAGTGTCACCTCCGCGGTTATCAACCATGTTTTGCAAAGTTGCCAACAAACAGCCTTGTGTGTTTTTATCTGCAACGAGAATAAAAGTGATAATAACGCAGATAAAGTGAAAATAAATAAATAACGTTTTAATTATGACATTGATAACAGAGCAGCACCGTTTATCTCCGGGTGCAATCAGCGCAGATTGTTTATTATTTTGTTGCCCACCTAGATATTTCTTTTGAATTTTATACAATAATTTGAACACAGATAATACATAAGCTTATAATGTCAATTTTCTACAAGAAGCTGATGTTCATGCAATAATGCACTGGAAATAATCCCAAATAGAAATACAAATTCATTACAAGACTTTGATTGCAGATTGGTCTTTAAAGAATCGAATAGAATAGTCTTATTAATCAAAAGAGAAACAGCAAATGGCTTACCATTTGCGAACACGTTATTCGACTCATATTCGTTAAAGCCCGATAACATCGTGTATTTACAGAGATGTCGCATCAGACAGTACCATACCTCTGTGTAAAAGAGTGACAAAAGAACGATTTATAAAAACCTTATGAAGTTTCCATCCACAAGTGTAATGCAGGGCTTATTAAAAGAAGAAATTACGAGAGAGAACTCATTAATTAGTCCTAATTATATGTTAGGTGTAAAAAGACGAAATGCGCCAAGAGCTGGAAAGGAGTGAAGAGCTTGGAATGACGACACCTCGGTTTATTTGCCAAGCTCAATAGAAAGGCGACATAAGTCTGAATTCGAAAAATGCCAAGTACATTAAGCAAGTAATACGTTAGATGTTTCTTTTTACATACTGTAGCGTGGGCAAAGATATACATTGCTAGTGAATTAATATGTAAGATTTTTAGAATTTAATCAAAATTCAACATAAAATTTATTAATTTTTAACATAAAGTCATAACTAAAAAAGCTCCTAAAACAGTTTAATAAAATAAATTATACATTATGAATAATGCACAAAGTATGCTACTGTTTAATTTAGCGTTAAGTTAAAAATATATGAGTGAAATTTCGCCATTTTGGCTTACGCTATTTTGCGCCACGGCGCCATATTTGCATTTCATTCGCTGTTGTAACCGGTGCCGTGAATGGCTGGCCAGGCTTTACACTGCAAGCACGTACCAAAATCGCGTTTTGAATTCACAAGCTGGTTTTTTCAACGTCATTGCTGGAATCTCTTTCAATTATCCTTGAATTTTAAACACCCTCCATGTTTTGTTCAAACACCTATTTTGTTAAAGATCCACACGGTGATAAAATACGTTTTACAATGTAATGCACACACACGTTATGGATAATAAGAACAAGTGCTAGTGTTGTGGACGCCGGCGTTTTTATAGTCAATAAAGTGAGTTAAATTCTTTAGGACTACCAGTAGAACGAATAACATACCAACTTAGCTACCTGTTTCATCATCAGATGCGATTGATTTTACTCAATTTTACCTGTTCTATTCTCAGACAGTCTCAAAACTGAATAAAACAATAAATAGCTATGTACGTGCATTTTTTGCTATCTTTTGCTTAATTATAAAATTGATTACAATATAATTGCGTATTATATACGATTAGAAGATGTTAAAATATAGTAATTGTTAATGTAGTAAGATCCGATGTAGTCGTAATAAGTAAATTGTAACTCATAATAAGGCAGAATCAATAAAAATCGCATATAACTTCAAATAAGTAGAGAAATAGCCACAGCAAATGCATTTCTTATGGTTGAGTATAATTCTACAAATAATTCCTAGTGCCGTAAATAAATTTGCGACGGAGCCACCTCCGGCTATGATATTATAATCGAGGCTACATTTATTGACGCGCATGCATTATTGTAATGGATATTATCAGATGCTGTGACTGGCATAAGAAATGATCCCATTCGTATATTTATTTAACCTCTACACATTTTCATATTATCTGTGTATGACTGGTATACAAATACATACATTTAGGTATTTAATATTGTTTATTTACACAGTTGTAATAGCATATATTTTTCAAACATCTGCTTCGTAACTTTATGTGGATTAACTGAAAAATTTGTACAATATTACAATATCAGTACATAAGTCTTAATAAGTATCTACTAAAAATGAAACGAAAATATACGCACTTAATTTACTTAATACAAATTTTTTCACAGAAAAACACAAAAAGATTAGAAGGTAGTTTCTTCGTTATTCACAAAAGCAACAAAGAACACTAATAATAATCATTCTATAAAATATTAATCAACAAAAACATCATTTCATTCTTGCGCTTATTACAAACACAATCGCAGTTTATTTATGAATAGATATAAAATACTCGGAATTATGCGTGACTTTCCCTATTAGTTCCTTACTGATACGGATAAGCAACTAATATTAATATCCGCGAAGTACCTACAATTATTACGTGACTTACACACACAACACTACAACAGTTGAAGTTGATGGTCTATAAATAGAAGTGATTTTAATGTTGTTGATTGAATGAACACAAATGCACGATGTACATTTGTGTAAAAAATAATAAGAAAGGAATAAAAAAATATATTTGAAATGCGTTATTTCGTTTATCTCAGATTTGGAAGTTTCTGTAATATGTAACTAATGAAGCTTTAGAAGAAAAGCTTCATCAATCGATGAGTAATTTTAAGATCAAGTTTTATTGCAATCACCTATATAGCCTACCGAATTTCAACAGAAAAGAACATCACATTAGCAGGGGAGGTCGGCATGTAGATACTCAGGGATGGTTGTATTTTTTTATGCCCCACTAATTTTAGTATTGTTACAATAATTTTTATTTCTTCTTCATTTTATAACTAGTTTTCTATTTTATTTGGAATAAAAGGAAATTTCAATATGCATGTATTTTAATTTATGTAGTTCTCCCAAGTTATGTAATACAATTCAAAGCTATGCAAATGTTGGTACAAATTAGTTGGTGCACGTGCAAAATATGTCTCGCCTTGTGTAGTCAGGTAGACAGGCAAAAAACAATATTGCGATCACAATCAAACCCCTCCTTCTTGATTGATTTATTGCCGCTCAGACAGCGTAAACAACCGTGTAACTTATAAAAATAAAGACTCAATTTATAACTACATTATAAAGACTTCGAGAAGACTGAATCGCATTACGTTGCGATTTATATCATGCGATTCAAAGACGTATTTAATATGCTCCAACTACATTTGCCTTTCAATGTAGCTATTAATTACGTAATACGTAGTGCCCTTGTAATGTGTGATTGATGCATTAATAACATTTTTATTTTAGTCAAACCATTAGCGGTCTATTGCTGTGCATGCGTCTCTCCTCCTAATTGAAATGGTTCAATTATACTTTGCTGCTCCAGAGCGTACCTATTGGAAGAATTAGAGTTTAACCTGTGTGGAAAGATGACCGGTCACCGTCAATAGTTAATTAACAAAATTGATGCGGGGTGGTTGGTGATACTGTCTTAAGAAGTGAGGTTTTTCGATCTGGTTAGCTATCGCCCTTTTTCTGTAATCAACCGTAAATTTTATTTTCATATTTAAATAACCGTGACAGAGAGGCAGTAATACGCGGATCCCGGTGTTTCTTGGTAAATGATGACTTAAGCTGGCGGTTCGCGACCGAGACCGAGACAAGCGACCGAGACAGGAGACCGAGACAGGCGACCGCGACCGTCACTTTGTATAGGCGCGACAGACTGTCTCGGTCTCGGTCGCGAGTTGTCGCCTATACATTGCCTATGGTCAAGTGCCGGTCTCGGTCTCCTGTCTCGGTCGCTTGTCTCGGTCTCAGCCGCGAACCGCCACCTTTAGGTTTTACTGGTGTGTATGAGCTACTGAACACTTAGCTTGAGGCTATAAATATAGTATAGGTAGTCGGCTTGGTGACTATTCGTTCACATTAAAATACATTGTAACTATCTATCAAAACATCACTGAAACAACTAAGAACACTCAGTGGTCTATGTAAAAGTAAAAAAATCTAATTTAAATGAAGATAAAATTATAATATTAAACAAGTAAAAGGTACTGTGCTCGTCTATACCAATAGGTAAAGGTACAACGCAGGCGATAAGCGTCGTATCGCGGTCAAAGGATAACGGCCGCGTCAAGGCGAGCGTAGTTCAACTAATACATGCATGAACATGTTAGATACTTTAAATAGCACGACGTATGTCTATTGCTTGCTTTAACTCTAATCAATTACATACGTGTTATGGACCTACATAGCTTAGTATAGTATTATAGGAGTAATAGCATTAAATACAAATTAATGAGGTTTCGTATTAATGTACCTACTTATTGTGATAGGAATGTTTACACAATTGTTTGTATTTTTTTGTGAATGATACGGCATCAATATTTGTTTCTACTAATAAGAAATTTAGTTATGCTGAAAAATCTATTATTATTTTGAGCCCTTTTTATCAACGAAGTCACTAATTAATCAATTTGTTTACTTACGCGTGTTGTTTATTAACCCGCGTATTTTTTTAAGACCATATTAGTGGACCATAATATTTTGGTCTGTGACAGTTAGCCACAATTGACCACATTACTTGTGAGTTGCAAAAATATCGCAGTTGAACGTATCATCACAATAAAACAAGAATAGGTACTGCGGTCTGATGTGTCACTGTCACCTCTAGGGTCGCATTGTGCTTGTACCATTGAGCTGAAGTACCTACTTCTCTATCGCGGTCAGAGGATAACGGCCGCTTCAAGGCGACCGCGCCACTACAAACATGCTCGCCGGATTAACATTATAAACCTCGTCAGACTTCTGATCAGCGACACAGTGAGCTTAACAATCGAATGATTGCTAATTTAAAGTCGTAAAAACAATTGATGTCAACGTGCAAACAAATGAAATTAACTGTAAAAGGTTATTTATATTTTTACATACTTAACATATCCAGAAGTGTAACCCCATAACTGTTTAATTTTTTTATGAATTGACGACAAATAAGCAGACAACCCAACGTATGGTAAGTGGTGGCTATCACCCATGAATATCAGTTATAAAGTCAGCGATGAATTGTCGGCAGAACAAACAGAGAAGAAAGAAAATACTGACTCTTAAACCCCAGCCTTAATAGTTACATGAAGCAAGAGGTTGTAAGCAAGCAAGGTAGGCTTAATGAAAACGTAACAATATACACTTACACTGTTCTACTCGGTTCTCCTCTTAATATGAGGGGTAAGGTCGTATAGTTAAAGCTAGCCAAACGCCGATTGGCAGATTTCACACCTTCAAGAACACTTATTATAGTTGCAGATATCACCTCATGTTTTCCTTTATTCAAGCAAGTGCTAATAATTTTTATAACACGCACAAAACTTTGATATTCTGCGTGCACAATTCAAAACCCAGACCCCTTGTGCGAGAGACCAATGACCAAAGTTTAAACTAGGCCATCATTGATTGCCAGTGCCATGTATTATCTGGTTGTTGATACAGATCCTAATTGTTCGTTGGTTGCATTAAAAGACGTTACAGTTACCAAGGCTTTCAAATATTCGGTTACCAATGTCCTTCACTCTAATCAAGTAATAAAAAAAGTTCTAAGAATTTGGGCAAGGAATCGTTGAGAATATTATTCTATCAAACTTTAATTAAAATTATTTGTCAAGGCTCGTATTAATTTCCAAGACTGCGGCGACTGAACCCCTCGTAATCTTATGATTTAAATGTGCTCCACTTATCTTCAACACATCCGGCGGCCTTAATACAGAAGCGGTTACAATGTGGTCATAGCTACTTGTTATATAGTAAATATGGCTTATGAATTCACGATACTGTAAGGATTGATGAATTTCACACATATATATTGTAATAATATAATTATAACTCTCTTATTAGTAGGTACCTAGATTTACCTAATTAACGATTTCATCCGCAATAGTTTAGCGCGTCATGCTAGCGTTTAAGGTATAAAACTACAATCCGGTTGACTAGTTTGGTTAGGTTAGTTAAAATGGTTTTGAAAAGTAAACAGCATTTAAAACAGCATTTTTGTTACGCTAAAAAGCATTCATTATGTTCTCCAAGAGACATGCGTACTTACTAGGCATGGCATGATTCACAAGTAACCGTGAAAAATCGCGCGAAAAACTTTTACACGTGTCACGAACGTTACCTGCCGTGACGTAGTCGGTTAAAAATCCCGCAGTTACTTTTCGGCTACCTTAGCTACCTTTGGATATTTCGCAAAGTTCACGCCATAGATTATTCACGCATCGTATCGTAGATCAGTCGGATATTTTTATTATCGTATTTCGCCGTAGACTCACGGTCACGACGACGTCAGAAAGAGCGAAAGAGGAAGGACGAATATTGAAATGCCTAAATACAGTCGTGTTAGAAAGAGCAATATTAATAAAAATAATTTACTGATTCGTCGCTATACGAATGGGTTTGAATAATTAGCTTAGGCGAATGTTTAAAAATAAACTTTATGCTTAATTGCCTAAAGTATTAACTTCTTTGCGATGGTTTGTAGCACATCGTAAAAATATTTGTTTGTTCACGAACGAAATATCAAGGTATTATTTATTCAAAGAGTAGAAGGTGTGACATTAGAACATTGTGAAAAAAATAACTGTTCGATAAATTTAACGTGATATATATCGTGAAAAAAATTAAGATTTTCGCGAAGTGAAAGTTAAATAAAAGTAACTGTATTTTCCATGCCTAGTACTTACACCATAATAGCGTATGCCAGCAATATGCCTTAATCTAGAGATACAAATAATAAAATTGGAGTGTCTGTTTGTAATATTAAAATAACCGCTTTTTACGAAATGCATATACACACGGTGCATATACCAAAATAACATTTAATACTATTTTTGTCTGTCTGTTTGTTAGAGCTAATCTCTATAACGGCTGGACCGATTTTGACGGGACTTTCACTGGCAGATTGCTGATGTCATAAGGAGTAACTGCGGCTACTTTAATTTAAGGTTATTTTTTTGTTAAATTCCATGCAGACGTAGTCGCGGTCACAGGTCGTATTATTATAAATCGTTATATTATTTTACAAACTGGAGCTGTAACTGCAGTTTTGCATTTCAACGAACAATAATTACTATCTATGAAATATATTCAGTAGTAATTTCAGTAGTAATTCAAAAAAAGTTATAAGTATTAATAAAAATAGATCGTTTAAACTAGTAAGCAATAGCAGTTACAGGAACCAGCCGTGAATCGCCTAATTTTATATTACCTACCGGATGACTAGTCAATAGAGCTAGTCGACGCCTAACTATCGGTCGTTGCACTTTTAAATGACTCTAAACTATCGCTCGTATCGCTAGAAGCACTCGGCCCAATGTGTGCACGAAGATAAAACTCAATGGCTATTCATTTAAGTGTTGTCGCAAAACAAACAATAGGTGACGATGGGCTTTTGACTTCACAGCCACTTGTAGATGCAGGGGTTCTTTTGCAAGTGGAGACGAAATTTTTTGAGTATACATTTAGTCCTTGCTCGAGTGTTAATGTGTTTGAATTGAGAAGTTTTTGGTTAAGTTTTATTTAGAACTTCTAACATGCGAACATCTAGCGCTAGGTTATTTAATATTATATCAGTTAATGCTTAAATACAATCCTACCTGATGGTAAGCAGCAATAAATAAATGAAAATTGTTATTTAACAATAACTTTCAATATAACATACAATTTTGCTTTTCCTTTCATAGATCGTAAACATTGGAAATTACGTCGCAGAAACTTATTCCTGTCCAGAGTCAAGAGCACTGAATAGACGCAGGAATTTCAAAGAATATATTTTACGACATTTCTATATTACTCTTTATATACATAAACACCTGCAACCAATGTTATATACATTACTTCAAGCTTTTTAGCCCCTCCCAGTCCGTGATATACCTATTACCAAAGAAATGTTAAGTATGCTTGTATCCGACAAATAAGGAGATATATCTGCTAATTCACTAATTTGGTAGATGTTGTTTCATTTACAAAAATGTAACCGCATTAGGTTACAAACGCAGAAAAATATAATCACTACAAATAATACTACTAATAATACCCGTTAACAAAAACAAAAACCAACTTCCAATTAACCAAGTCCTACCGAATTTTACCCCCAAAAAAATATTTTGCCCCTTGAAGGTGGAATTTTTGCTTCCAATTTAAACGGGACCTAAAGAGAAGAATTAACTAATGACGGAGTTCTGAGGTAACAAACATAATAAATACAACCGTATTGAACTATTATGAACCTGTCCCTTTCTTAAAGTAGGCTAAAAATATCTCTTTTATTATTATTCGTCCTAATCCAACAATGTACACGTAGTACCAAAAATACATTCAGCTCCTATATTTCTAGCAATAATTCGCAATTCAATTTCAATAACGACAATTGCATTCAGCAATCTGCTACAAGTGTATTATGCAAAGCAGATATATTCCACCGCGGGACTTAGGATTCATAAAGAGTGGTGCGAAACCTGTCGGTGATTACTGTCAAGAGAATAATTGATGTGTTGCTCTTGCTATTATAATTTAACTACGGTGTTCTAACTGTCGTGGTATCTAATTGTTGTTTATTGCATAGACTGCATTGCTCACCCACAATGTTTTTCTATAGCTCCGCCATAAATGGACATTAACATTACTTAGTCTCCAATGTATAGGAGACTTCTAGTACCTAAATCGTAAAGGCTACATTCGAAGCTAAATTTCGTATAACACTGCAATTATTTACATTTTACATTCCAATTTCCATGCATAATATTAACTTATAACTATAGTAATTTATTTTTATGAGAGATTGACATTGCTAAGAACATCTAATATATGTATAAGGAACAGACAAAAGACATTTTCACGTTGATATTTTATATGTATGTGTAGTTAAATCCATTTTGTTATTTCATCTTGGCTACCCGGCTAGTAAGGAGCTTGGCCAGAGATCTGCGAGTCATTCTATCTTACGTGGTCACGAACTCAAAAGAACCAGTGTCTTCGAATGTTCCCTAAGAAATCAGTAATGAACAAGTTAAACCTTATCGAGAGAAAGAATTTCTAGTCGTTAACATATCATACATTCATATAGCTTCAATAAAATCTGTCTCCGCATCGAACCTGTTTACCGTCTGATAAAATATCGTAGCAGTTAACAAAAAGGGATTACTCTGGTTTCAAGTGCGCAATATCGCTAGCTCTAGCCGTATGTCGGATGATGTATACCTTCGTTTATAGCTAGACGGTCCTAATCCCGAGTATTAACTGCACCGATCCGCGATTTATCGTCCCAAGGCAAGGTGGAGTCAAACGACTTACATTGTTGCTAGTAATCTGATATTCTCAAATAGTTCTATTACGAAACGTCTGCTCGCGGGCGTTTCTTGAATTGGTTTCGTTTCCTTTCCGTTATCGCTGCATTTCTAGTGTCAAGTTGCAAGGACTTAACTTTGTATCTACTTACATATTTTTATCATAACCTGCTTCACTCTTCAGCACAATTAAAAAATATCTTTATAGATGCCTTAAGTTAAGTTACTAACTTAACTAGTATGAAATTTATAAATTGATGTCTATCCGACTGTCCAGTTTTAGTATTATAGCGTATCCAAGTTTGAACTCTTACGATGAATGAAGCCGATGCAGCTTCTTAACTGTTTTTTAATAATAAGGTTAATTAGAAAGTCAAATTGCTGCAACATACTAAACTTATAAAACCGTCAATGAACCGACCTCCTCACAAAAACAGTCTAAAGTTGTTAAACTACAGACTATACAGTGAACAATTTGGAGTAATTTGGACAATAACAAGATAAAGAGTGTTTAAAATTTCATCAGGCGTTGTTAGCACAGGCGACAAGAGGTGCTTAAGGTGTTTAAGTAGGCAGACTCACTTTTATTCCGAGCTACACTCCTAAGGGACGCTAACGGGTTTAAAGGAGACAAAAATGTGGAAAACGAAGGTAGCTTACAAAATCCTTTTAGGGTTTGAGCGGAAAGAGAAAAATTAAAACTTAGGGTTGTAGTTTTTACATGTGCAATAGATATTTCCTTTAATTTAAGTATGTTTTAATGATTAATGAAAGTCTTCCTATTTTAACACCGTACATATTATTTATTGTAGCACATTAATTTGGACCTGGAATTGACTCAACGTAATAGGTTGACTTCGCTGTTTGATCTTCTATTCACACACATTTACGAGTATCAGAAATTTTATTATTTATTTATTAACGGGTTTAAATTTCTATACCGCAAGCAGATCAACTTTAAATCTATCATTGCTCTGCTTTTTATTGCTCGATAATATTAAGATAAGCGTTCTATACCATCTCAACCGAGTTATTCCAACATGTAAAACCTTTATTACCTTAAACTGATCGTTCAAAGAAAAGTACAATCGAACGATACGGTATCGAGTGGCTGGTTGAATTAAATAATGGATAAGGTCTATGACCTATAAGTAATTCATAGAATGGGCGAGTGAGCGAGGTGCGGTGCAGCCTGATATGGCAGGTGTGTTATGTAAGCTTGCGCCGGCGCACGTACCTACCGATACCAAATGCCACCGTGCTATTCCTAAGCTGCCTGCGCTGTGCCAAGGCCCCGCAACAATTGAAAGTAGATGTCGTCTATTAGCACACCTTTCAAATTTTATTTAAGAGCCCACTCGTTGGTAATTAAAGCATTTAAAGGCTAACGGGAATTGAGATTGTTTTATATGTATACGCATTTGTGATATCTACTGTCAAATGTTTTTAACATGACATTATAGCTATTAAGGTGATTGTAATAAAAATAGTTGCTGCGTTTGCAGGAGGAGCTGAGGAGTTTGCTGGCATTTATTACGCTCCATAATGGCCTGATGGGCTCTTCACAGGATGACAGGAATTAAGGCGAACTGATTATATGACAAACTGAGCGCGGATTGACAGACATTTTGCTTCATTGATTCATACGCGATTTCATTAAAACCATTATTATTCATATGTTATATATTATTCATAAACATATAATTATTTATTATATTCATTAAAACCATACGCGAGTTCGAATCTTGCACGCATCTCTATTTTTTTAGATTGTGTCTACTAGAAATTATCATGAAATATTTGTATTTCTTAATATGGCTAGTTACACATTGAATGCATATTTTGTTCCTTTAGAATCTCACACAGTACATACCATTTATTGTTCGGTGTCCCGCTCAGTTGTAGGTAGTTGGATATAATCCAGCATTTGTTTTAGGCATTCATTTTTCATAGACATCTTTATCAGGAAATATAATTATGCCACTGCTGGACTCGCCCGCTGGAGCCCGCCCCGTGGCCTGATGCAGTTGTGCAGATTGATATTTTAAAAAACTTTCAGGTGTGCAGATTTTACTAAAACAAGGTTTTGTTATATTCAAAATATTGCTATTCATATAGCTACTCCTATAAAAGTCCATAACAATATGCACTAAAATAAATCCGAAAGTATAACGCAAATCGCGTTCCATTTATAACAGGTGCCATCTAAACTCAAACTAGCGGGTGGAAGCCAGACAAATTTATAATGATATAGCCCATTAGGTACTTAGGTACTCTCACGGGCTCATAACGATAACCCTAGATATAGTCGTTACCGTCCCGTACTGGGGACTTTAAAAGCGCACAATTTAAAACATAAATTAGATAGTGCAGTGTCTAAATACGGGAGGACACTGGGAGGCGAGACTACCGGGTGGTTAGGGACGATGAATAACGAAGGGAACGGGATGGGGTTATCGGGGATCGTATGGTTGTGGGCGAGACGAATGATAGGGCGCGGGCAGGAGTGCACCAGCCAGCGGTGTGCACACAGACAGCGATCGATTAGCGGGCTAGCCCGCCGCCCGCTGTGCCACGGCCAATCTATCGACCTTTGCCTTCGCATTTTAAAACAACTGCCCAATTATTCGATCATAATTCGACGGTAATTAAGCTACTCAACCGTGGGCGCGTCAGTAATTAACCTTTACTCGCCCATTTTATTTGACTTAATATTACATTTTCTCTTTTATTCTTTACTCTACCTACTACTCTCAATCCTCTTAGAATTGACATGACAACAGCAGCGTAATTTGGATAATATTTACATACGCCATCTTAGGTTAAACCATTGACTCTGGTTTAATCTTTGAATGATTAAAATAAACAAATTGTTTATTAATTGGTTAGTTAGTTCTACATATTATTATTAAAATACACAAATTGTTTATTAATTGGTTAGTTAGTAATACATATTATTATTAAAATACACAAATTGTTTATTTATTGGTTAGTTAGTAATACATATTATTATTAAAATAAACAAAATGTTTATTTTAATCATTAAAAGAAAAACAAAGCAGCACATTTTAAAAGATCATGTAAAATTTAAATGTAAAAAATAAAAATAAATCGTGATGCGTGATGCGTGCAAGGTAGGTACTTACATGATTTTACAAAACATTTTTTTAATATTACGAACTTTACCTATAATCTTGATACGAACACACGATGATGTAAAATAAGTCTAGTCTTGAAATGAAAACAAATGGTGTCTTTGCAAACATATACATGAATTCAAGGATACTCATCTATACGAGACCGAGTAGCTATTGGAAGGCCCCAGGTGGTGAGCGATTTGTAGTTCGGGTCACGTACCGGGCGACCGGTGATCACTTATTTAACTTGGAACCGTGATTCCATAGAAATGCATCGAAGAATCTACCTCGCATTTTTTATTTATGAATTTTCCGTCGGGGTAATGGAATAATTTCGATCAGTATTCAGCAAAAATATCTCGGTGTACCGTCAACCTTCCGTCCTTTGATCGACTTCGGTCTCGCCTTTTAGATTACGGCTTGATTGAATTTTAAAACATTTTGCTTTTACAAAAATCACCGTAATATTGGATTACTGTGACTTCTATAAACAGCTACTACATTTAGTCATATTTACCTGTACATTTGGTAAATACAAGAGGATTATAAAACTAGAATTTATCTGTTATAGGAAGCTAACAAATATAATGTAATATATTTTACATTCGTTTTATTTTAACATTTTATGCGTTGCATTCCGTAAAACTTTTTATTATTCTTTAATTAGCAAACAAACCTACTTTAAACCACACGAGTAAATGGAAGCAAAAAAATTTAAATTAAAACTTTTACGACCAAAACATATTGCAAATGTACAGGATGACATGATATGATATGTAACGTTTAAAAATTCACCCCGATAAAGAACTCAGGATTTTATCAATACTTAATAAAAATGTTATTTCGAGAAATATAAAAGTATTATCTGCGTTGGTCTTATCAACCACAAGACGTTATCGTTAACGCTGAATAAAGAAGGTAGTCGTATGATTGCAGTAAAAAGCAAGAAACATAAAACCATCATTTCATAGCGAGATTTGCTCAATCAACACCTAATTCAAAGACTAAATCTTCAGTGTCGGAAATTTTTGTGCTACCTGAAGGACATGGCTTAACGACTGCTGCCCAATGATAACAGCCGCGACCGACGGCTTAACGTGCCCTCTGAAGCACTGATAACCGTTTACTGTCAACTAAAATTAATCAAGATAATATTCTTATAAAGATGCATGCTAATATCGAGTTATGGATATTGACTGAGAGCCATATGTATGGCGAATTGCATATTGATATCGCCGTATAAGGACCAAATGACGATGCTCAGTAATCAGCAGCAGTTTGAATTTGAATTGCGGTCAAGCTACTTTTGCAGGACGGAGATTTTCTTGCTGCTTATTTGACTGTTTGCTTAATAGGTATGTGCTTACTTGTAATTTTAATAATTAAAATAATGCATTAAACATGCATATTGTTAAGTATGATTTATTACAAGCCAAAACAAATGAAACTTAATATTCGATTAAGTGTTTCTATCTTTAAACAAGCTCAAAAATCACAGTTTGGCGATGTCCGACATGGGGCAAACCAATAGCAAGTACCACTAGTAGGCAACATTGGTTCCCCTCCCAACCATTCCCTATCCAGAATGCATTTTACATAAAACAATAGACGTCCAAAATCTAATTTTAACAATTTATGATTCAAAGGAATATACGAAAATGGGATCGCTTGTTAAGAGAACAAAGCTCTGGCTAACTTAACAATGTGTTTAGTTTCAAGATTAGAGCAATCCCGCACGACACCTAAACACGGATTTTAGATAACATTCAAACTCCCACCACACTGAATATAAATGAGATTTTAGTCGTCGCTCTACCCGTCTTAGGACTCGAATAATTACTAGACATTACAAGCGTTCAGCTACATTTGAGCTCCCGATGAATAATTTTAATAGGTGGTTAAAATCAAGCAGACATTCAATTAGATTTTATTCGTGATTTGGTGAGTTAATTTCATCAAATGCGATGAGTCGATCCGGCTCAGCGAATTATTCGTCTTCAGATGAAAATCTTAGGAGTCGATAAAACTAGGCGGGAGCCGAAGAGCGATTGCGTGAGGGCCGGGCACGCACCCTCGCCCCAGCTGTTTGCGTCTATTACGATTTCAATGTCAAGTCCGATCAATACTGGCCGGGGATGTAAAATTTCGGCTGCTTTCGTAGTGTTCCGGGAGCTACGAACGCCCGGGCATACTAACCTACCGTAATACGCCGGGTGCGTGCTGTGTAGACGATCAATAGGCATCACGTAAGGACTCGCCTCGCTTTATTAATAGTCTTGAACTTCACCTTACACCGCTTCACAATTCGTGGGTGAAAGCGTGAAAATGAAAATATTTTCGTCGACGCCACGACCGCGTGAATTAAATCTTGGTAGTGAAAGAGCATAAACGTTACGCCCCGCTTATCTTACGAAATGAATAATCAATATTAAAAGATAGTGAGCTGTGATGAAGAGCTACACAATGTCGGGCGTCGAATTATTCAAATTAGATGCACAATCCTCGTCGGAGAAAGTTTCAATATCCCAATAAAACGTGACAATCGGCAGCTTATGTGAATAACTGAATATACCACTAAGTTTCCATGTAAATCGCGGTGCTGGCGACGATGGGTGGTAGAAAATTGCAGGGAGGAGTACGACTCGGAAAAACAATTGTGGTGACTATAGGTAAACGGTAAGACGTTGATTTTCCAATCCAAGCGCTTTATCGCTTATCAGTATGCATACCTACTTAACGCTCGGGGAATAGAAATATTCAAGATTGAATTCCGTATTTGGATGTCTAGCCTTTGGGTATAAGTATTATTATACATTTATGGAACGAGGGGATTAATTAAGAGTGCAAACCGAAGAGCGATGGTTGTGAAATGAACCCAGCGAGCTATTAGAGCGAGTGAGGGAGAAAAGCGGGGATATTAAAGGACGAAAACGAGCGGTTCGTTACGGGAATACTGGCAATAACAATACGGCTAATGGCCCGTTTGCAATCGTCTCAATTCCCGCGTCAGTCTAAAAATCCCGTACAAATCCCAGCTATCTAAAATCAAAGCTTGTAATTTATTCGTCGGGTAGGTACATAATTCCTTCGCCATTTGGTGGAAAAATATGATTTCTTTATGGATTTCGTAATTGGCACAGCCTGGTGCGTACTCTACCACGCTGCTCCAATGTGGATTCGTCGAAATCAGGAAAAAGTCTTCAACGTAAATGATCTCAGTGCCACATTCACTACACTAAAGGTATTACTGAAGAATTGCTTGTGAAGGTGCGGGTAACCTGGTACCCATACCCATTTAAATATATCAGCTTGATTCTAGAAGGATAGCCTTACTTACCACACAAGGGGCCACCTTAAAATAATTCTCGTGTTAATCGAGCAGCATTGTCGCGATTCAGTAACAAACTGGTTAGTTATTCGGATTCCAAAGTATGTTAATAATTGTGTTCAATTGTCATTGTCTCGAGGACTCAGTTCGTAATATATTCCGCGGTTAGTGTCATTTAACCGCGTACTATCATAACTTGCGCTACGTGTAGGCAGGTCACGTAGGCGCATTGATAAATAATTTAGTTTTATTTTCCTCAAGCAAACAATACTTCTTTTTAGGTCGTCATTACACCAACTATCTAGGTATTAGTCATTGGATTAAGACGTCATAATTACTTTTAGCATTAATAGCCGATAGCAGTGATAGCAGTGGTTCAGTTGGACTCCCGAACCGGGAAGCCCAGATTCTAAACCTGTAAGCACCTCTTATTTTCAAAATTCGTGAAAATATCGTAAGGAAACCTGCACGCCTGAGAGTTCAAAATAATGTTCCCAAAGGTGTGTGAAGTCGTTGGCCAGCGTGGTGGACTATGGCCTATACTCCTCACAAGAGGAGACCCGTGTCCAGCATTTAAATAGTTATGGGTTTCGATGATGAATTTTTTTAATCGTTAGGCCATGGCGGAATACTTCCGGCGCCTTTGACATTTCCAATACCTGGGTTGGCCACTAACCCCGCCACCAATCCGTATTTGGGCAGCGCGGGACACTAATGGGTTGAAGCTGAATTACTTTCAATACTTTACATTTATTCCTGCAGGAAAATCAGTGGATATTAAAAAGGAGGTAACCGCAAAATAGAACCATACACAAATAGCCATTCATGTATTAATTATTATGTTCAATTGCATTAAATTATAGTGTGACGCGTCTTGATTGCCTTTAATGAGTACTTAATACTGAATTACTCCTACATAGACGCAAGATGAGTCTATAAGCGGAACGCGCGTGAATGCTTACACAGAATAATCACGCAACTATGTTATCTCGGCTGGTTATAATAATTTGTTAAGGCAAATGTATCCAGACCACACCTCGCAATTAGAACTTGATTATAATCACTAATAGTGAGTGCTATTAGACCATTCGTGTCGAGTCTTATAAGGAAACTCTGAGATAAACACATACAACGGTGTCCTTACAACGTTGATTTTACGTTATGCGCCTCGTTAATTACCTATCCTGCGCAGGCGACATCTATTTTCAAAGTCATAACTACCTATATAAAAAATAAATGGAAGATATTGTGAAAAAAATTAGGGTTATTTTTCTGTCTATCGGTTTCACAATTTGTATCCGCGTTTGTTCCGTTGATTTCATTAACGGCTTAACCGATTTAGGTGCACTTTCCATTGACATATTAAACTTGACATTGCGTTTGTTTTATTTATATCGTTCACAAATAACATAACTCGTTAATTAAAAAAAAAAATTCAAACATTTCGAGTGTGAGTAAATTTTGTGACTAATTGGTGGTTTCCCTGTGATACCTTTACAAATCAACTGTATAAGTATTTCAAATGAAAAATGTTTCGATTTCTTCGATATTATCGCGAGCTCTAATCATTCGAACTGTAACAGTCTCTCTCATGTATCTCATCATCTCTCAGTATCTCTCACTCTAACCATGACGATGATCCATGCAATTGGATCGAAACATTGGTATAACCAATAAAAAATCGTGAATACTTACCCGTTTAACTTAAAATGTTCTAAATCGATAACAAAGTGCACGCATTAATATCAGAAGAAATATTAAATGTTCAGATTCGAACCCGGCGCAATATTGTAGATGAGATTGAGTACAATCGATAGCCACAATACGATACGTAACAAATCAGCAACATGACGGCATTAGTCGTATTTACGATTCTATGCGCTAGAGATTTGCAAGCGTTGCACTGCAGCGACGTGCGCTTTAAGTGGGCCGTGCGCGTACGACGACCCCACGTCCGACTTCAGGGTTAACGCAGGCCCACACGACACGACTTGTCGCCGAACGATCAGACTTACGTAACTTATGTAACTTACGAATTGTTTTACGATAGCCATTTACGATATCAATCGACTGTTCGAACTGTTTTGGCTGGAAATCAAGCACATGTTTTCCAAACATTTTAGCGGTGTTATCGAGATAATAATAGTGCTGCAGGGTTCAACGACCGCTCTAGTTCTATTCTAGTAACCAGTCGAAACGATAACTATAATATAGCAGGAGTACAACTTGGTTGTTTCGTGGAAAACCGATTATTATTGTTGGAACGGTTTAATGCTCAAATTTTGAAATTAATGTTTGCATAAATTGCTCTACATCTAGACACTTCCTTTACAAAAATGATTTGCAAAAGTGAAAGGATCTTTGAAACAATTTCATAAACCAATTCTATTTTAGCTAACGTTCATGTTTTAGTTAGGTTCAACTATAACCTAAATCACGAATCACGAATAAAATCTATATCGTAATAGAGAAACTTAAGGCACACGATAAATGTTCGAATGCTAGGGAATTACAATAACAAGAATTGATTTAGATAACAACAGAATATGAAATAAATTTCACAGTGGCCACAATTCTAGAAATTAATTATCATTTGCTTCGGTGAAGGAAAACATCGTGAGGAGCAGGTCTCCTCACGATCTCACGATGTTTCGCTGATGATCGCAACTATGGAGAATGTTCGCCTGAAAATTCTCCATAGTTACGATGTTCATGATGATCATGATAATAATTATAGGAAGCGCCGCATCTCGGGGACTTGATCTGACGAACAATGTTCAATTGGATAATGAAAAAAAAAAATTCAAAATCAATACATATTGCAACTATCTTGTTATTATATTACCTACCTGGAATTCCATAGTTCTCTCGTCAAAAGCATTGATTTAATAAAAAGATAAGTTGAATAACGCTAGTAATAGAGGCGTACAGAGATCCATTCATTCATGTATCATACTACATATCATATCTGGGTGCGCCTGCGCGTCTACAAGCGTGGGCGAGCTGTGGGTTGGCAGAAACACTGTCATGCGTTTATCTACTTTTGTTTACAAGACCAATAATCAATCGTATTACATATAAGGATATCCTACAAAAACCCTCGCTAAGAATAATTTTTTAAACAAATTGCCTAATGCATATGGTGTGAAATTGTTACTGTCTGTAAATAGATGAGTCTACGCCACATGGATTGGATTGTCTATGAATACCTTGCTACTACATATTTAGTATACCACCCAATGTCATTTTTGCTTTATAATCATTGTCTCCCCGAAAAACAATGTAATGTATTTTTATGTAAGTACTTAACTAACTTTGGTATTTAAATAACATAACCACTAAACTAAATTTAAATTCATTCAAACAGTACCTACCAATGTCCAATCCAAAAACCAATCAGTAATTAAAAACAGATGAAATTTATTAATACGGCAGTTCTATTACAAACAGCATAATTTATATTTCGAGCACTTAAATCTAATGAATTAATAGAATTGTATATTGTAAAACATGCCACAATAAAATCAAGCAGATACAATAGTTTTTATAACAGACAGTAAAAGGTAGTAAGTAAAGATAAGACATTGGACTTCAAGATGCACAACAAAAAGTGCAATCGATAAATCACAATGCTCAGATTAACCATCAACTTGATGTTACGAAGTAAATACTGGTATCAGAGGACGAGAAAAAATATTTGATTGCTTCTGCAAAATATTTAGCAGCGTCTCGGGAGATCTTTACGCAAACGAACCTCACGTTTATCAAGATTGAATTCAATACAGTATGATGGCTGCAAAAACCGGCTTCGATACCTTTCCCTTCTACGTTACTGTTTGCAAGTGGACACTTACGATAACTTAGCAAAAAAGTTGATCGACACACGAAACGGTGGGACATGCAGCCGTTGGGCAAAGTATGTATTACCATTTATAGCCCTAATAGCTTACCAGCAGTGACGAAAACTTGACAGAACGATGAAAATATGCAATATGTTGCCTCACTACACGCCGTAAATTCGTAGTTTCTCGTGCTTAAAGGGCTAAGGTTCTAGTAGGAATTTTATTTATCACACATCTATGTAACATAGTAATTACGGTGTACCGTTTACGAAACGGTCGATATCTGAACTGGTACAAGACGTGGGTAGCGTGTCTGTACTATTATTGCTATACAGCTTTTTGTGGTGTAAGAAAGTTGCAACGCGAGACCTATCAGACTTCCAGCCCTATTGTATCTATTAGCCGGCTACTTTCTCATTTCTTACCATTTACGGTCCGTTGAGAAAATCAAGATTCATTTCTGGATGTTAGCCACGATATATAGAGTCGAAGTGACAGCATAATGTCGAAGACGAATTAATTCGCTTCCGCAGTTAACGTCGTTCAATCATGTACTACATAAAACATTTTTGTTCTGGCATACCTAAAAATAAAATAAAGAACATTAATCTACAAAACAGAAATTTTATATCAAAGATCTCTTGCCAGCTTTCAATTAGTGTATGCATAAGATAATAAAATAGATGAAAAACAGCTAACAATAAAATTGAGTTTCATTGGCGAGCCAACAGAATCTCCAATGGCCGTACTAACAAGCGTGCAGTCGGAATGATAAAGCCATTATCTCATTGTGGGCTGGGCGCTGGTCGGACGAGCCGATTTGAAAGAAAAACACGAGCTAATCCACATGGGAAGCCTTGAACGCGGTATCGGATGGCGGCTTCACTCCGCGGATTTAGTTACGCGCTGACCGCCGAGTCGGCCGCATCTTCCTACGACCCGATCTAAATGTATTTATTTCTTGATGATATTGTATTATGACAAACATTATTTTATTTTGTAGTTTATAATGATAACTCATAAAATCAATCCCTTGAGTTAAGCTGTTTAAAATTATAAAACTGTAGTCTCTTTTGTAAAATAAATATGTACTGCAAACATCACTTACATCAGATGTGCCATTTTTATAGATCAAATGTCCACCGTATTGAGCAGATGAATCATTGGACAAATTTTAGACGTCATAGAAAAGTTTGCAGACATTGTTATATTGCAATTCTAATTGTTTTACATACAAAGTAAACAAGTAGATTAGAAGAAGTCATAAAACACATAAAAACGACAACGAATCAAAAATATCGACTCAAAGATATCCGCGTGGGTGCACAAAACAAGCCAATTTAGATGAAGACACTAGATTCAGAAGTAAAACTAACACAAAAATAGTACAATTACGTTTAGCATGAATCCTCGGCGTGGTGCAAATAAATCCTTCGAGACATTTTATGAAGTCGTTGAGCTCGTTAGCCTGATGTTTGATCGTGAGGAGATACTATCGTTGGTTTAGTTAGTAGGTATACCAGGCCCAATGTGAAAATTGCTCATACGATAAACGTGATCTCTATTAGTTAGGCGTATGGGTCTCAACCTCTCAACCGGTCCGATCAATATGCTGGTAGATATCGAACCACCATAAATAGAAGGAGCGATCGTACATTTAATGACTGTGGCTCGCAAAACGTGCTTCGGTTGTCGCTGTTATCAATCATGCTTACAACTTAGTATCGTTAGCTCGGTTATTAGCTCCAAGCTTCGACACTACTTACATAAAAAGCTTCTATTTATTAAAAGATGGTAGATCCAGTAGATACATTTAAAGATGCTTTTAAACTTTGAAACGAGCAGTAAAGTTGAATAAAATGCGAAGGACATATTAATGGAATAACAAGTAAGTGTGTAGCACTGAGTTTCTTCTTGTGAGATAAATTTAATATTAAATGGTAATAGCACCTACCCGTACAGATATTTAAAACTAGTTCAGGTTCATTTACCCATTCTGAACGCTAAGAGCATACTGCATAAAGACGGTAATTAGACTACAAGACACGTTAGAAGAAAGAGCATACAGGTTTTCTTTTCCAAACATGCGTACAAACAGAGATAAAACACGTTTCTTTAAAGGAGCTTCGTAGGAATCTTGTGATAAAAACAGTAACAAATTGCAACGACAATGGTATGTTGTATGGACACTTCGAAATGCCATTAGTGCAATAAAAATCGAGATTGTTTTTGGATATGATCGCCTCTATTGCTTCGATGGAACTAATGCTTGTTAGAAAGAAAGCGAATTGAGAAACTCTTTAGGGCTTAAATTCTGTTTTTGCGGTCGCTATCTACAAATCTATAGGAAACGTGAACAGTGATATATGTGAGCGCGAAATTATTAAGTTTCCTCAGCGGGATTCGCAAAACGGGGCGGTGTCACGCGACGCGAAGCAAAACGAGCTGCCGCGAAACAATGCGGTTGTTGTTTACGCGATAGATAAGTAAGGAATGGTTTAAATTATCTCTTGCACGAATAGATTTAGTGTTCGTTGCTACCATCGATGAGAAATGAAAATATAAATGTACTTTGTGATGTTTTAATAAATGTTTTTTACGTTTTTATTGCATGCTATACGAATACCTATGAGACCTTAGACCTCTTATTCTTTTGGTCTGAGGAATGAGAATTTTATGATAGCTGATTATCTCATTTGTATGTGGGTAGATATTGATTTTAGCGAATACTTGTTGTTTAATGTAACTATTATAGATGTGACAATGGCATAACATCGTCATCACGGTTTAGTCATTCATAAGTCATACGTAGGCATTGATTTAAAGGTAAGACTATTTGGTTTTTATATTACCATGGTGACCCGATTGACATCAGTAACACCAGATGCATGAGCTAAGAAAGATGAGGAAAGAAAGAAAGAAAACTGGCTCGCAAGAGCCCAGCCGGAATAAGTCGTTTAGCGGCTGACTCAATTAAAGGGATGGTAACTATCAAGCCGGGTTCAAAACCCTACCACCCACTTAAGAAATTACATTGCAGCGAATAAAAATAACTCGGCTTTATATGGAAGCATTTAAAAAGAGTCCATTTATAATCTGTCACAATTTTTTCATCCAAAAGAATAAAAAAAGCTAAAGAGTTCCCAAATTGCAAATGACGCTGACGCAGCCTGAAAACAATTATTCAGTCGTCGTGACAGTAAAAATAAGTGCTTAATGCAACAGTTGCTGGGCAGTAATATCAAACAAACGTCGGGTAAAAATAGATGCCGGCTGGGGGAATGACCGTCGGTTGACATACAACGAGCTCAAGGCCTGTGGCGATTAGATACCGACTGTCGACGGTGCATAACAAACATATATGTAAGTAGGCAATTGCAAAATGCCTCAGCGACCTGTGTACAGAACCAACCGTAAAATCAAATGATATACCGCGAACCCCAAAACAAGCTAGGAAGCGTTTTAGAAAGGTAGTGAAATACCAGAATTTATTGGCAGATAACTAGATACTTACCTAGTTACGCAAATAAATTCTAGACTGAATGTAATCTTATGCCTAGATCGGCTATTTGACGCGTAATCGGAACATAAATTTTTGGAATGGCCTATAATTCTAATTTTTGTTGGGGATTGGTTAGATGTCTAACTTACACCTAGCCTTGGACTCTACAAAGTAAATACAAATATTAATGTTGCTTGTTACACTTAAGTTAACTTAAATTTCATTGTAATTAATGGCGGATATAAGCGCAATTCATTCATCTGTATTGAGGAGAAATACTGTGTGCACCAATCTCGTAAAGGAGTCCTTCAATGTTGCTAAAATATTTGCATGACGCCAATATGTTATCACCGGAGTTACACACTGATCTTTATTGGAAGTTAATATTGGTTTAGCTATATTAAATAACTTCAATGTCACTAAAATATAAAGATACATTTATAATGTTTCAGATCAGGTTTAGCACATTCAAATAGCTAGTTGCGATAGGTCGTATCATGCAAACAATGTTAATGACTACGTGTTTGTAAATGGGTTGTTATTACGGTACATATTGTATAGAAAAAAACAATACAAAACAAAATTCTTTAGAATACATTAGGTACATAATTGTTTCCATTTCAGTTATTTATAAGTATATTGTATACTTATTATGTAGGTATAGATGTAGTAGATGGAAAATGTATAACGTTAGGTAATAAGTGTATTGATAAATCCTACATGAAATAAATTTGAATTTGAGTATTATGGGTACATGAGATAGGTATATAATATTCGCATCATCAGGATAATTGATATTTAAAGAATGCCTATACTAGGCATAGTCCTTTTGCTGACGGCGTTGCAGCATAAGCACGTGGCATAACGAGGAGAGAAATTTTTCGATGTCAAGGTAAGCTTTGCACGTAGTAGAATAGATTAAATTATGCCAGAAATACGGTTGTTTTGTTCAGACCACCCCGGGTGGGGGCTGCGTGGCAGTGGTTATCGCGGAAGGTGTCAGTCGGGATTTTTTATGGCGCCACCGACAAAGGATTAACTTTCACCTTTGTAAAGCTTCCCTAATTTTACTATCATTGGTTAAAATATTAATGGAATTTAGAGAATTATTAAAAAAAATTGTAATGCTTAGTTGGGTATTTGTTAGTATTGAAATTGTAACCCATTTTTGTTATAGTTTGTTAGGCTAAGTAAGGATATGTGACGCACCTACTTCAATATTACAATGTCCTCCGTTAACTTGTCGGAACATAATCATCAAAACTTTCAAGCGGCCAAGAAAATCCTTTCAGATTTTATCGCATTGAAACAAAAACGGTTTCATACATCATTAATGTTCGCCAGCATTCACGAACCGCGTCACCAAAAGTATTATGGAAGTCATTTACACGCGCATAATTAAACGAAGAAACAAACACTTGCAGGCTTACTAACACACACTTGCAATCACTTCACTCAACAGCCGAGAGCTTAGATTTGAGAGGCTCTGGAGACTCAGTGAGTGTTCCTCGTTAACGAGCGAAAAAGGCGTTGAGTGAAGTGCCCAGAGGCGGTTACGGGTATGTGGGTTTAGCCACACCATTTACAACGCCCGGACAGAACTCGCGAATATTTTAATGGATAAACTACCAAATACGACTACTGTTGCGTAATGATCGTTAAGTTGATACGCTTGAAATATAACGTGATTGCTACCAAAACCGCGTTTAGTTTCGTTTAGACCATATTTATCCGGTAAATCGTGTCCATTTTTACACTAAGACTGTTAAAGTAGGTATCTATTTAATCTTTTAAAGGAATTAGTAATCGTAAAAATAAGTAATCCTTTGTTAACCTAAATATTTGTAACTACTACGAAATTAAGATTTCAGATTGAAATAAATAAGCGCCTTACCTACTATTTACGTGTGTTTTAATCTCTATACCTACTTCAATATCTTACAATAAAGCTTAAAGCTTATGTTATTATTTTTGTATATTACAAATACAGACGATATTAAATATCAATTTTCGCACGTATTTGCGAAGTTACCATATGTACTTAAAGCACTAAGTATGTTTACAACTTATTTTCGACATTGAGAGTAAGGTCAATAAATACCGACCACAAATTGGTAAAGGAGTAAAGTATGGCGTCAAACGGGACTAACGACCAGAACAGCTGGTATCCGCTGGAAGGCTCAGAGTCAATTAATTGCGTAAAATAGGAGAGGCCTATGTTGGCAGGGGACTTCCAAAAACTGACGGATATGTGAAATATTTGTTTCTTTCTAGTCTTTTAGGTTTTAGGTTTAGAAATATTTTTTAACGTAATAACGTATGATATAAACAAAATAACATATGATAGGGTCATATCCCTATGTCGTAATAATCGTCTCTAAATTCCATAAAATCTGCTGTTAATGTACCTTTGTTAAACTAAAATTAAATGCAAAAACACACATTAAGAACAGAATTATTCCTTTGTCTGTTTTTCCATTGTAAATGATATTAACACCTGTTTGTTTAAGTAATTTAAGTTTGTAACTAACAAAGCACAGGTACCTACAGATTTTTTATCTGCATTATGTTATTTTAAACAAAGAAGGATGATACGGACCGCGACTGTGTAAATAAATTAAAGTCAACACAAGTGAACAATGGGTAAGTATTTAAAATGTGTGCTTTCTGAGACTAACACGGTAACCTTAATACTTGAATTTATTAAACTAGTATATCCGCCGAGAAAATTATTTTTTACGTTTGAAAATATATACTTTTAAGTTAGACCTCCAGAAATATAACTGTAAAAACCACATCAAACTTCATTCAGACGTAGACATATTAGTAGATATAGACAGACAAAAATATCAAAAATAGTGATTTTGGCTTCTCTTGGCCGTACAATAAATAATAACTTCTCCGAAGTGATGCGACATATTTGTTGTAGGTACCTATCCCTCAATTAAGATTAATATCACCGATAGCTTTTTAGCTCTTTAGCTTCAACCCCCATTAATGGCCTACTACAGGGCACGGGTCTCTCTTCTCTGACGAGGCCTTGAGTATACTCCACCACACTGCTCCAGTGCGAATTGGTGAAGGGGTTATGCCGCCCGAAGGTCTCCAACATGGCTTACGACTGTAATCTAACAATAATAACCGAAACGTGCCACTAGCGGTCATCCATCCAACGCTGCGCCGTTGCTTCAACTCTTTAGACCAATTCGATTTCTACCGACTGGAAGCGAGCTCTCGTCGGCGACGGTTCTTGACAAAGAACCTCGGAATAGTCCGAAACTAGTCGGGCGAATCCGATAAGTATAGCCGCGATATACACGTAAAATGTATTCAGACACTCACGAATCTTTTAGTGCTTAAATAGTACTTTATTTATTGATTTATGCAATCAACCAGATATTTCCAAAGCCTATCTATGGGCACGTATTATCAATCTTAAATATTATCAGGGCGATTTATCAGTCCTTTTAGATGGCGATCATTATAATAATATATTCAATTGGTGCAAATAGAACCGCTTTGTGACCTATAATAGCGCTGAATGGAGTAATTTATTTAATATTTCGATGTAAATGACTCTGCATACACATTTCTTTACTTATATCTAATGATATGTTCACTCTATTTCGTTGTTAATTGAAATCTTGATTGAACCTAAGAGTTTTTACCCGGTCCCTATATGGTGATGCGGCCAAATACAGCTAGACTAACTGCCATCCAACTACTTAAATGGCACTTAGTGACTTACCTTAATCTGATATGAGTTGACTTTGTGCTTCGGCAGGAGATTGAAAGTGGAAAAGTCCAGTCTTCTTGAGAATATCCCGTTTGCGCCTGCTCCAGCTCTGTGAAAATAAAAAAATAAAAATTAGCTTATACGTTAGTCGCAGTCGTAGTACGCATAGTCGTTAATAACGACTGTTAAGAAATGGTAACAGTCGGGACCGACGACTTTACGTGCCCTCCAAGGCACCCTAGATTTTTTTGCCACTAGCGGTCACCCATCCAACTACCGACCGCGCCCGCTGTTGCTTAGCTTTGTCGATCACATTAGATCGACGCTAGCCGCGCCTTATGAGTGCTTCTCATAAAATATTTATAAAAATTTAGTAGGGACGGATTAACCCATTGAATACCTTTGAATACCCATTGAAAACAAAACCCTTCAAATATGAGCTGATTACATTCTAACACACAAGTAGGTACCTATTTAAAACACTTAAAACCAAACTATGTTTATTGTCACTTACGGCTAAATACGACTTATGCGCAATGGTGTTGACGCTGAGCAAAAAGCAAAATAAAGTTTCAAGGCTGCGTCAGTGCAAAACTTGTTTTTTTCATTGCCAAGGCCAACCAAATTAGATACCGGGTCTCGTATCGCCGGGCGTCAACTTAGCATTGTGTTTACATTCACGTGCTGATAAAAAACGCGATTATATTGTTGACGCTAAAACTTATTATCTCGAATATAATTTATGAATTTTTATACAATTATGGAGTTTTTATCAACCTTACCTTATATGTAACACATGCATAATTATAGATTGTTGATAGACATCTTATATTATCATCATTTATAAACTTTAATAGCAACCTGCCTATATTACAACATAATAATATTGTCAATGCCTTATAATTCCAATTGAAGCTTCGGAAAATTTCGTTTAAAATAATAAAGTATTTTGCATCGTTCAAAGGAAATAACGTCTTTTGTAGAAGCATTAAGGACGATTATTAAATTGGGCCTGCATTAAATTTATATACTTGGGAGTTAACGGAAGTGCGGCTGACTTAATATGGGTAACCTTGGCCGAACAATGGCTTAGTTATTTTAATGTAATCAACAAAAACGTACACAGCAGACTTGCCCCAGTTATATAAGCATGTAATTCAACACCATTCTGAGAACATAATATTTGTTATGGCGACATTCAAAACCTAAATACGATAACCCATCTAAAATTGCAAGGTGAGAAGCGGAGTCACATGTTGTTTACGTACCGGTTCCTCCTCGCGTGGCTATTGTAACGTAAGGGTTCACAATGTATGTTTACTTGTTTTTTTATAGTAGTAAAATAACACGGAAGAAGGGATTATTACTTCTTTCGAAATACGTTTCTAATTAATACAGAATTGCAACTATTGCAAGCATGTTTTGCTTATCCTGAGGCTATTGGCGCTGTTACTCTTAGGTTACTGGAATTTTTCATTTGTAAGCATCATTGACCCATCACTTATTACCGAAAACAATTTTAAAACTAAAACTTCCTTCAGTGCATTGGCATGTGGAATATGCCATAAGGAAGTGCATGACTAACTGACCACAAATCGAAGAATAACATTAGTTAGGCGTATAAAATGACGCATGCCTTTTCGAAAACAACTTAGACTTGTTTACGCGTAACATTTTTTCGTATCGATATATATCGGCTGCAACGGAGTTCTTGGCCTTGAATGGTGAATAAAAATAACAATATTTGTGTCGACCCCATTTTACATCAAGTGCAGGCGTACTGCGTAAATATTTGATCGAAATTTCTGGTCATGTCCACGTGTAAGTCATTGTTTACTCAGGAACTTGCAAAGGGCGCGGTTAAAACGCAGACTGATTAGTTTACACTCCAGTGTAAACAGGCTCCAGGTTGGAACCAAAAATCTATACGCTTTGATAATAACAATATACGACAATATTCTTCAAAAACAACGCGATTTGTATTGAACAAACTTGCGCCTTTGACGAGGCCATCTGGTCTATAAAATTATCGTATTTTCAAGCTGTGAAAATAAAATTAGTTATGCAAAAATTTATGTCACTTATTCCAATATCGTTGTCCGTCTTTCTAGATATTTCTTATCTAATCACCGACTTTGCTAAGTATCGATCACCTAATCTTTATTTGTGGGCTCGGTGACCAATTTATCTTATATTTGTTTACTTGGCTATCTGTATCTTATCTTTTAGTTTCTTAGTACATTACATAAACGAATGCGTGTGCATCTATGCATGTACATTACATTTATATTTAATTTTTCAGTTGAAAAGACGTCCAAAATGCTATCGTTGTAATAAGTCGTTTCTTTATTCAGGAAATAAGTATATTACTTAAAAGGTTATTATTTGTATGTATCAAGAAACATGTTACATAATAAAGTTTATGTAGAACAGTTTTACATAACAATACTTCTAAAGTTACATATTATTTTACACATCAGAATTAGCACGTATCAACGGGAGCCGTTTACGACAGTCACAAGCTATCTTTCAAAACATTTGTTAGATTTAACATCGAACAGAAGCCGTTCGTTCAGTTTAGTGGAGATAAGCCGAGACTATTGTGATTTGAAAGTAGACTTTAGAGTCTAGTGGGAGTTGTATGGGAACCGGTTCCCGACTTTCTCATTCAGACCTATGGGGCCGACCCGTGCGGACTAGCCGCGGACTCGAATACCAGAGAGATTAAATCGTGTTACTCTGATGCTAGGGCCGCCAATTGTATAAAAAATCTTATAAGGAATATTTTGTTTGTATATTACTTTGGTAAATGCTAACAAAGTTTGTATTACTACATAACTAAATTATCATAATTATAATAATCTTAGTACAAAAAAGCTATAAAAATTACCTACTATAAAAATATCTTATCAAAAAAAAATGGATATTGTTACAACAACTCAGCTGCAACCGGTATACATACACGTAAAACAAATAGATAAATAAATTACAAATACAAGCACCGTCATACATGCGTCGCCATCGAATTCAGTAAAGTTAATCTTCCTGTCAATTATTTTTACGCAGTTGGTTTGTCAGCGAAACGAAAATATTTGTCGCCAATGTTTACCTGAAATGCGTTTGCGTCGCTCAAAAACAAGTTACACGTGTATTTTTTACACTCAACCTTGAGCTGACATAACAGAGATCAAATTAACGCAGTAACTGACAGTGGAGACTCATGGTTAAAACGAAATGTACTAAAACGCGTCAAGGTGCCTTTGCGGCGCCATTTAAACGTGCCTCGAAATTTCCTATGACCCAAGTCTACATAACTAGTACGAACGTATAATACTCGGTATGTATAGTCAGTGTCTACCCATCAGCTAGTGTCAACACACGGATTGAGGTATCGTGTGCCGTCTGCGACCTCATAGCAACGAGTCAGCACAAACACTGACTGCTTGCTTTGTTGAGTTTGTTGAGTATACACATGGCATTTTTAAGATGACGTGCGTCATAGATATGTAGATATCTATAACCGCTGTTCCTAGTTTTAAATCTGTGGGGCGCTGAACACATTATTGTAACTATGGGATAAGTACGTTAGAAGAATTAGAAGATAATAACAAGACACTGCTATTCAAATTAGTAAAAAATAACTTTACCAAATTTAAAACTTAACCTCAATTATTAAAAAATATATAATTAAATGGCTTTGCGCACCGTTAAATGCGCTTTTTAAAGCAATATAACTCCGTATCCGCGCGTAGTATTTATCGCAAGAATTAACAATATACCCTAGCGATCGCTACCAGTTAAGTTCGTAGTTAATAATCGTAACAAAATGAGTACGTGTTATTCGTCCGTTGCGTTGTAAACATTGCGTATAATCTCAACGAACCTATATAATTAAACACGTTAATTAAAATTTATAGAATTAGCGGCCATATTAGCGTGTCAGTGTCATAAAAACATCGCTAAAATGTAAATTGTTATAGCGAGATAGGATCGCAGTTTGCGTAGCGCGCCCGTGGCCCGTCGCACACGTAATGTGTTTACATTGTTTGAAAACAATTGATAGCACGAATTCATGCGCAAGGTCAACCGCCATATCAAATTTAAATCATTTATCTTTGTCAAGTTTTTCGTATCAACGTTTTGATTGTGCAGTTAGATATAAGTAGAGACTGTTGGGCAATTGCCCTCGGTTCCGTAGAGGCTTTAGAATGTAGAAAGATAGCTTGTAGAATTTAGATAAACTTTAGTTTGGCCTAGAAAACATCATTAAGCCTTTTATTGTATTTTATAATGAAAACTAGCTGACCCGGCGAACTTCGTACCGCCTAACAGTTGATTCTATAATATTTTTTTTAATACTTATTCTGATATTTGGGACACCGGGTTAGCTAGTAAGATAAAAAAAAGTTGATAAGTCAACAATATAAGAAAGTTGATATGTCAAAAAATAAACATAAAACACTTAAATTTCTTTTAATAGTCACTGAAAAATCACAATGAAAATAACAATTTCTGATTTTTTATTATGATACCTACTTATTATATTTCATTAATTTTATTAACCTACCAAATTGACCGCTAGTGGCAAAAATTTCTTGAGCGCTTCCGTGCTTCGGAGGGCACGTAAAGCCGTCGGTCCCGGTTGTTACCATATGGTAGCAGTCGTTAGGCCATGTCGGATACCTTCGGGCGGCTTAAAAATATCCGACACTTGGGTTGGCCACTAACCCCTCCACCAATCCGCACTGGAGCAGCGTGGTGGAGTATGCTCTAGGCCTCCTCAGGTATGAGGAGAGACCCGTGCTCAGTAGTGGGCCATCAATGGGTTGAAGCCATTATCCTACCAAATTAACCTAACATTAACCTGCACACCTGAGAGTTCTCCACAATGTTCTCAAAGATGTGTGAAGTCCGCAAATCCGCACTTGGCCAACGTGACTATGGTCTATACCCCTCACATTGTGAGAGGAGACCCATGCCCAGCTGTGGGACAGTTATGGGTTGTGATGATGGTAACATGTAAATTGTCTGAGGTAATTCTTTTAATAGTCACTAAAAAGCTTGCACCATTATTAGTCGAATGTTGCACTTCACGGGTCTGTCTTAACCGAAATATTTCATGTTCATTGCGATCGTCACGTTCCTCGGCAGTACGATTAGATTGATAATTAATTTGACTCGTTGCGTTGACCACCCGGATGGCGCAATGGTTAACACGCCGGATCGCCTTTCCGAGAGTCCTGGGTTCGATTCCCAGCGAGGCGGAAATTTGAATGATGAATTTAAATTTCCGTTCTTGGTCTGGGTGTGTGTGTTCTTGTCTTGTGT